>JAVSCE010012122.1:0-49272 GCA_032199065.1 Smutsia gigantea
ACAGAGCAGCTGAGGCAGAGAGAGATAAAAGGATCTCTAGCAATGAAAGAATATTAAGAGAACTGTGTGAACAATCCAAATGGAACAATACTGGCATTATACGAGTACCAGAGGAAGAAGAGAGAGAAAAATGGATAGAAAGTGTCCTTGAAGAAATAATTGCTGAAAACTTCCCCATGCTGGGGAAGGAAATAGTCTCTCAGACCACAGAAACCTACAGATCTCCTAACAAAAGGGACCCAAGGAAGACAACACCAAGACACATAATAATTAAAATGGCAAAGATCAAAGATAAGGACAGAGTATTAAAGGCAGCTAGAGAAAGAAAAAAGATCATCTACAAAGGAAAACCCATCAGACTATCATCAGACTTCTCAACAGAAACCTTACATGCCAGAAAGAATGGAATGATATACTTAACGTAATGGAACAGAAGGGCCTCGAACCAAGAATACTGGATCCAGCACGATTATCATTTAAATATGATGGAGGGGTTAAACAATTTCCAGAGAAGTGAAAGCTGAGAGAATTTGCCTCCCATAAACCACCACTACAGGATATCTTAAAGGAACTGCTCTAGGGGTAAGCACACCTAAGGCTAAAAAGATGTCACCAGAGAAAATAAAATCATAGCAAAAGAAAGCAGATCTTCCAAATACTAACTAAAGGCAAAGAATAAAACACCTAGTACATAAAGAATGGAGGAGGAAGAATAAGAAGGGAGAGAAATAAAGAAACATCAGACTGTGTTTACAATAACTTAACAAGAAAGTTAAGTTAGATTGTTAGATAGTAAAGCAACCCTTGAACCTTTGGTAACCACGAATCTAAAGCCAGCAATGGCAATAAGTACATATCTATGGATAATCACCCTAAATGTAAAAGGACTGAATGCACCAATCAAAAGACACAGAGTAACAGAACAGATAAAAAAGCAAGACCCATCTATATGCTGCCTACAAGAAACTCACCTCAAACCCAAAGATATACACAGACTAAAAGTGAAGGGATGGAAAAAGATATTTCATGCAAACAACAAGGAGAAAAAAGCAGGTGTTGCAGTATTTGTATCAGACAAAATAGACTTCAAAACGAAGAAAGTAGCAAGAGATAAAGAAGGACATTACATAATGATAAAGGGGTCAATCCTACAAGAGGATATAACCGTTATAAATATATATGCACCCAATACGGGAGCACTGGAATATATGAAACAAATACTAACAGAATTAAAGGAGTAAATAGACAGCAATGCATTCATTTTAGGTGACTTAAACACACCACTCACTCCAAAGGACAGAGCAACCAGACAGAAAATAAGTAAAGACACAGAGGCACCGAACAACACACTACAACAGATGGACTTAACAGACATCTACAGAACTCTACACCCAAAAGCAACAGGATACACATTCATCTCAAGTGCACATGGAACATTTTCCAGAATAGACCACATACTAGGCCACAAAAAGAACCTCAGTAAAGTCAAATATATTGAAATTCTACCAACCAACTTCTAAGATCACAAAGGTATAAAACTAGAATTAACTTTTAGAAAGAAAACAAAAAGGCTCACAAATACATGGAGACTTAACAACATTCTTCTAATTAATCAATGGGTTAACGACCAAAATCAAAACAAATATCAAAGAATATATGGAGACAAATGACAACAAAAACACAAAGCCACAAGTTCTATGGGACACAGCAAAGGCAGTTCTAAGAGGAAAGTATATTGAAATCCAGGCCTATTTAAAGAAGGAAGAACATTTCCAAATGAATAGTCTAAAGACACAATTACTGAAATTGGAAAAAGAAGAACAAATGAGGCCCAAAGTCACCACAAGGAGGGACATAATAAAGATCAGAGAAGAAATAAATAAAATTGAGAAGAATAAAACAATAGAAAAAATCAATGAAACCAAGAGCTGGTTCTTTGAAAAAATAAAATAGATAAACCCCTAGCCAAACTTATTAAGAGAAAAAGAGAATCTACACACATAAACAGAATCGAAATGAGAAAGGAAAAATAACGATAGACTCCACAGAAATACAAAGAATTATAAGAGAATATTATGAGAATCTATATGCTAACAAGCTGGAAAACCTAGAAGAAATGGACTTCTTAGAAAAACGCAAACTTTCAATTCTGACCAAACAAGAAACAGAAAAACTAAACAGACCAATCACCAGCAACGAAATTGAAGCGGTAATCAAAAAACTACCCAAGAACAAAACCCCCAGACCAGAAGAATTCACCTCTGAATTCTACCAGACATATAGAGAAGAAATAACACCCATTCTCCTCAAAGTTTTCCAAAAAATAGAAGAGGAGGGAATACTTCCAAACTCATTCTATGAAGCCAGCATCACTCTAATACCAAAACCGGGCAAAGACCTCACCAAAAAAGAAAATTAAAGACTGATATCCCTGATGAACGTAGATGCAAAAATACTCAACAAAGTATTAGCAAACTGAATTCAAAAATACATCAAGAGGATCATACACCATGATCAAGTGGGATTCATCGCAGGGATGCAAGGATGGTACAACATTTGAAAATCCATCAACATCATCGACCACATCAACAAAAGGAAGAACATAAACCACATGATCATCTCCACAGACGCTGAAAAAGCATTTGACAAAATACAGCATCCATTCATGATTAAAACTCTCAACAAAATGGGTATAGAGAGCAAGTACCTCAACATCATAAAGGTCATATATGAAAAACCCACAGCTATCATCATACTTAAGAGCGAGAAGTTGAAAGCTTTTCATTTAAGATCGGGAACAAGACAGGGATGCCCACTCTCTCCACTGTTATTCAACATAGTACTGAAGGTCCTAGCCATGGCAGTCATACAAAACAAAGACATACAAGGCATCCAGATTGGTAAAGAAGTCAAATTGTCAGTATTTACAGATGACATGATATTGTATATAAAAAAACCTAAAGACTCCACTCCAAAACTACTAGAACTAATATCTGAATTCAGCAAAGTTGCAGGATACAAAATTAACACACAGAAATCTGTTGCTTTCCTATACCCTAATGATGAACTAACAGAAAGAGAAGTCAGAAAAACGATTCCATTCACAATTGCATCAAAGAGAATAAAATACCTAAGAATAAACCTAATGAAGGAAGTGAAAGACCTGTACTCTGAAAACTACAAGACTCTCCTAAGAGAAATTAAAGAGGACACTAACAAATGGAAATGCATCCCATGCTCTTGGCTAGGAAGAATAAATATTGTCAAAATGGCTATACTACGTAAAGCAATCTACAGATTCAACGGAATCCCTATCAAACTACCAACAGCTTTCTTCAATGAACTGGAACAAATAATTCTAAAATTCATATGGAACCACAAAAGACCCCGAATAGCCAAAGCAATCCTGAGAAGGAGGAATACAACAGGGGGAATTGCGCTCCCTGACTTCAAGCTGTACTACAAAGCCACAGTAATCAAGACAATTTGGTATTGGCACAAAAACAGATCCACAGACCAGTGGAACAGAATAGAAAATCCAAACATTAACCCAAACATATACAGTGAACTAATATTTGATAAAAGAGCCTTGGATATACAATGGGGAGGTGACAGCCTCTTCAGCAGCTGGTGTTGGCAAAACTGGACAGCTACACGTAAGAGTATGAAACTGGACTACTGTCTAACCCCATACAGCAAAGTCAACTCAAAATGGATCAAAGACCTGAATGTAAGTCATGAAACCATAAAACTCTTAGAAAAAAAAATAGGCAAAAATTTCTTAGACATAAACATGAGCGACTTCTTTATGAACATATCTCCCCGAGCAAGGGAAACAAAAGCAAAAATGAACAAGTGGGACTATATCAAGCTGAAAAGCTTCTGTACAGCAAAGGACACCATCAGTAGAACAAAAAGACATCCTACAGTATGGGAGAATATATTCATAAAAGACGTATCCGATAATGGGTTGACATCCAAAATATATAAAAAACTCACGCACCTCAACAAACAAAAAGCAAACAATCCAATTAAGAAATGGGCAGAGGACATGAATAGACACTTCTCCAAAGAAGAAATTCAGATGGCCAACAGGCACATGAAAAGATGCTCCACATCGCTAACCATCAGAGAAATGCAGATTAAAACCACAATGAGATATCATCTCACACCACTGAGAATGGCCAACATCCAAAACACAAACAGCAACAAATGTTGGCGAGGATGTGGAGAAAAGGGAACCCTCCTACACTTCTGGTGTGAATGCAAATTTGTTCAACCATTGTGGAAAACCGTATGGAGGTTTCTCAGAAAACTCAAAATAGAAATACCATTTGACCCAGGAATCCCACTCCTAAGAATTTATCCTAAGAATGCAGTAGCCCAGTTTGAAAAAGACATATGCACCCCTATGTTTATCGCAGCACTATTTACAATAGCCAAGAAATGGAAGCAACTTAAGTGTCCATCAGTAGATGAATGGATAAAGAAGATGCGGTACATATACACAATTGAATATTATTCAGCCATAAGAACAAAACAAATCCTACCATTTGCGACAACATGGATGGAGCAAGAGAGTATTATGCTCAGTGAAATAAGCCAAGCCGAAAAAGACAAGTACCATATGATTTCACTCATATGTGGAGTATGAGAACAAAGAAAAAAACTGAAGGAACAAAACAGCAGCAGACTCACAGAACCCAAGAACGGACTAATAGTTACCAAAGGGAAAGGGCCTGAGGAGGATGGGTGGGAAGGGAGGGACAAGGGGGAACAAGGGGCATTACAATTAGCAGTTGTAATGTTAGGGGGGCACGGGGAGGGCTGTACAACTCAGAGAAGACGAGTAGTGACTCTGTAGCATCTCACTACGCTGAAGGACAGTGACTGTAATGGGTTTGGTGGTGAGGACCTGATGAGGGGGGTAATGTAATCACCATAATATTACACATGTAATTGTAGATTAATGATACCAAAATAAGTTATTTTAAAAAATGTATGGTTAATTACAGGATACAGCAAGGTTACAAGTCTAATATAGAATAAAATCAATTATATTTCATGTTTACCAGCAAAAAAAAAAAAGGAAAATGTTTGGAATACAAAGATAGCATTTAAAACAGCAACAAAACACATTGAGTGCCCAGGAATAAATTTAACATAAGTATAAGACTTTTATGGAGAAAATTATAAAATGTTACAGACAGATCTTAAAATATATTTAAATAAATAGGTCCTATCCAGGGATTGGAAGACAATATCATAAAGGTGTCAATTCTCAAAAAATTTCATTTGTAGAGTCACTAAAATCCCAGTGAAAATCCTGCTGAGTTTATTTTATGGAAAGTGACAAGCTACTTCTAAAATTTATAAGATAGTTCAAAGAACAAAATGTAGTTAAGATACTCTTGAGGAAGAACAAGGTGGAGAGTCTTTCCTTATAAGATAATAAAAATTATAAAACTATACTATTTCATTCATTGTAGTATTGGTCCAGGATAGACATATATTTACCCATGGAATGAAATAGTGGGTCACGAAGCAGAACTGTTTATTTATAAACATTTTTTAACAGAGCTATCGTTGTGGATCAGTGAAAGATGGGCTTTTCAATAAATGATATTGTGACTTCTGGTTATCATATGAAATAAAATGAAATTGGAACACCTACTTATACCACGAACAAAAATTAAATTTAGATGATTTTAAAACTGTGAAAGGCAAAATTACAAACGTTTCAGAAGGTAATATAGGAGAAAAATTTTATGACCTTGGGATAGGGAAGGATCTATCAACCAAACACAAGATGTAATTGAAAAGAATGAAAAACAGTTATATTAAAATGAAGATGTTATCTTCATTTAAAGGGAGAAAAAAACAAAGAGAAAAACCAGAAGTTATGAACTGCAGTTATTTTCAGAGTTCAATTTCTTATGTTGTAGGACTGATGGCTTCTATTTCTTGATGACTTTAGTCCAGAGACCACCCTCAGCAACTATAGGCCATCCTCAGTTCACTAACTGAGTGGCATTCACCAACGTAGCTACTTGCTTCCTCAAAGCTAGTAAAAGAGAGTCTCCAGCAAGATAAGTCCTATCATTTTACATAGGTAATGATATACATACTGTGACTTTTGCTGTATTCTACTGGTTAAAAGCTAGTCCCAGATATCCTCCACGCTCACGTGGAGGGGCTACAGAAAGGTCTGAAAATCAGTAGTTGGAGACAATAGGAGAGCTACCCTAGAATCTGTCCACCACATGGAAAACTTTGAAATCTACTTCCCCAGAGAAACTCTTGCACAGATAATACTAAGAAAAATGGAGCATCACTATTTGTTAGCTAAAACTTAAAAAAAACTCAGAAGTTTGCTAAATGACTGGGTATAAACATGTACTACATTCATAGAATGTAATTTTTTCAGCAATGAAAATCAGTGGAATACAGTTAAATGAAACAATACAAATGGATCTTAGAAATATGTTGAGCAAAAAGAGCAGGTTCTCCAAAATATCTGCAGCTTGATTCAATTTATATAAAGTTTGTAAACATGCAAAAATAAATAATACATGGTTGAAAAATATTACATATGTGGAAAAAACATAAAAGAAAGCAAGGAAATTATAAGCACGAAATTTGGGCTATTGGTTACCTCTGATGACGAATGGAAGGGAATGAAAGCTGGCAGGGACTCACAAGTTTTAAACTGGGTAGAGGAAATAACGATTTTTGAGAGTTATGTGATTCTTTATATCTTATGTATATTTTATTTTAAAACCCATTATGTAGCTATTTAATATTTAATGAAAATAATCTTTAAAACTCAAGTTCCAATTTAACACGCCTGACAATTTTTCTGGTAAAATTTATTTTTTGCCTTGAATGAAAGAGGATTAAAAATTTCAAGAATTTTTAAAAATTCTTTTTGTGCATTTTTCACAACTCTACCTAAGAAAAGCCAAAGAAAAGACCGTTTCATCATTAAGGTTCACTTTTCAGTATTTCAATCCTAGAATAAAGAGAAATAAAAACTGCATTTCTGGAGGATAAAGAAAAGCTCCCCCATCTTTTTTTCTAAATCTCTAAGTTCTCTATATTACCTGAGGTTACCAACATGGCCTTCATTGAGATGCTCTTATTTTAGTTAGCTCTACTAACAGATACATGAAATGGCTTAGCAGCCTAAGTAGAATAAAATCATACCTGTAAAAATTTATCAACTGTGTGCTCACAAGAGATGTGTGTAGTGGCCAAGAAATACTTGAAATATATGTGAATCTGAAATACAGAGATTTACATGTAAAATAGCAAGATCATGAAAATTTATCAACCTGGAAGCATGCTTTGCAATGAAAGCAAAAGTATCAGGAATATTATGTGCATTATCAGCTGGGTACTCAAAACTTGTCAATTCATAGCATTAATATGGAGAAAGCATTTTTCTATTGGGTGGTCTTGAAATGAATTTTTAATCATTTCCTTCTTTGCTTCAGATAATTAGAAGAGTCTAAAGATATAGTCCTGTTAGTTTTAGCTCTAGTGTTGTAAAAATATAGAAAGGTATGTGGTAAAAGATGGTGGAGTAGGAAGGCAAGGTGGAAGCCTCTTCCTAAAAACACATAAAAGAAGAAAATACAGCAAATACAGCTAAATCTGAAAATGACCTGAACTCCAGAACAGACCACTTACACCTAGGGAAGAAGAGAAGCCCACACAGAAAGGGTCAAATGGCAGAACCATGATTGAGCAGGACCCAACCCTTCCCCCAACTCGAGTCCATAGGCAGAAGGAAGAGGAACAGAGCAGGGAGGGAATAGGAGCCCAGGACCATGCACACCTGGCCCTGGAGATCTGCTCTGGGAGCATGAGTCCACATTACATTAGGTTCTGGTGATTAGCGGGGCTGGACACCAAGGACAGGTGGAACACTCTGGGAGGCTGAGATACCAGCCTCTTGTGGAAAACAGGAACAGTACTGAGACCCAAATCAGAGGCAGTAGTGTGAAAGAATTGCCAGCAGTGGGAGGGATGCCAGATGGATGAGGGTTAGATTGATCTCTCTCTTTAGGAGAAACAGCAGGTGAATGATACCTCCCCAGCCTTCCCTTAGCTAACAGTTCAGGAAATCTTGGGAGCTGCAGGCACTCCAATCCCCTTTCTGGCAACTTAGCCCCAAACCAACTCCCTGCATGCACTGCTGGCAAGCCATCACTCAGTCCAGCAGCAGCATCAGACTTTGCCACATAGCTGGCAGTGGGAGACCCTCCCAGCTTGCTTGGCTCTATTTCAGCCCAACCAAGGAGGTGACTGCAGGAGCCAGACCCAAGAGATCCTTCTTCCCCACAGGTGCCCAAGTCAGTACTGTGCATCCTGCCCTGCCCCAGAGCCACACAACAGCCTTCCCACCCCATTAACCCTGAAGCCCTGCCACCACTGCAGGCAGAAGGTGGCCCCACCCACAGTTATCTCAGTAGAGGCTTCTGCTCTTATCAGAAAGGTGATGGCTGGAGCAAACTGTGGGTGCAAACTCAGACAACTATGGAAGACATACACAAAAGTGGCCTGACCAACTGCATGCCAACAGCTGGGGCTCCCACAAAGTAGAATCACACACTGGAGACTAAAGTCTTGAGCTTCTGGCACCATAAGACAGCTCCTTCATACATCTATTACTGTATAGGCCAGGAAGCATAGCAGATTCATCTAATACAAAGGAAGAAACACAGACTCCCTGACAAGATGAACAAACAAAACTATGGAACAAGCCACCAGAAAGAGGGCTAAATGAAACAGAGATCACTAATCTTCTTGATAAAGATTTCAAAGTAGAAGTCAAAAAGATGCTCACTGATTTCCAGAAAAGTATTCAAGACCTCAGAGACGACTTCAACAAAGAAAAAAACAGAAAAAGAGCCACACAGAGCTGAAGAATACAGTAACTGAAATGAAACCTACAATAGAGGGAATAAATGATTGCTGCAAGTAGAGGAGATAATCAATGAAATGGAAATTAGAGAACAGGAACACAATGAAAGAAAAAAGTGTCTCTAGGAGTGAAAGTATTGTAAGAGAGCTGTGTGACCAATCCAAATGAAACAATATTTGCATAATAGGGGTACCAGAAGGAGAAGGGAGAAGCAAAGGGGTATAAAGTCTCTTTAAGGAAATAATTGTTAAAAACTTGCCTGATCTGGGGAAGGAAATAGATACTCAGGTCATGGAAGGAAATAGATACTGAGGTCAGAGAGCCCCTAACAAAAGGAACCACAGGAGGACAACACCAAGACATATGGCAAAGGTCAAGGATAAGGAGAGAGTATTGAAATCAGCCAGAGAGAAAAAAGATTACTTATAAAGGAAGCCCCATCAGCCTGTCAGCAGACATCTCAGCAGAAACTTTATGGGCCACAAGAGAGTGGCAAGAAATAATTAATGTACTGAAACAGAAGGACGTTCAACCAAGAATCCTGTACCCAGCAAGATTATCATTTAAATTTGAAACAGGGTTTAAACAATTTGCAGGTAAACAAAAGGTGAGAGAATTCACCAACACTAAGACAGCATAAAAGGTATGGTAAAGGGACTACTGTACATGGACGTGTTCCTAAAGCTACATACCTTTCACCATTGAAAATAAACCCACAGTGATAGTAGTAGACCAATTAATTACCAAACAAGTACAACATAGAAACAGAACAAAAGAAGCAAAATCAACCACATACAAAATCATTGAAGGGATATAAAAAAAAATACAGATTATGACATCTAATACATAAACTGGAGGAGGAAGAAGAAGAAAAAAAGTACCTCTGTACTGTGTTTGAAATAGAGCAATCAGCAATTTCATGTAAACTGTTAAATAGTAAGGAAGCTATCCTTGAACCTTTGGCAACCACAAAAATAAAGCCTACAATATGTAGACAAAAAAAATTAAACAAGAGAAATCTAATAACACCACTAAATAAAACCTTCACATAACAAGAGAACACTATAAAAGGAAGAAAGGAACAGAGAGGAGCTATAAAAAGAATCAGAAAACAATTAACAAATGGCAATAAGTACATACTTATTAATAATTACCTTAAATGTAAATGGAAGGAATGCACCAATCAAAAGACATATAGTGGCAGAATGGATAAAGAAACAATATCCATCTACATGCTGCCTACAAGAGACTCATTTCAGACCTACACACAGACTGAAAGTGAAGGGTTGGAAAAGATATTTCATGCAAATAATAGGGAGAAGAAAGCAGGAGTAGTGGTACTTATATCAGACAAAATAGATTTCAAAACAAAGAAAGTAACAAGAGACAAAGAAGGACATTACATAATGATAAAAGGATCATTCCATTAAGAGGACATAACTATTATAAATATCTATACACCCAACACAGGAGCACCTAAATGTGTAAAACAAATAATAATGTAATTGGAGGAGGACAGAGATTATAATACATCCATTTTAGGAGATTTCACCACACCACTCATATCAATAGACATACCAACCAGACAGAAAGTAAATAAGGAAACAGAGGAACTGGACAACATTAGATCAGATGGCCTTAACACATATCTACAGAACATTCCACCCAAAAGCAGCAGGATACACATTTTTCTCAAGTGTACATGGAACATTTCCAGAATAGATCACATAATAGGCCACAAAAGAGCCTCAGTGAATTAAGAAAGATTGAAATTGTATCAAGCAGCTTCTAGACCACAAATGGATGAAACTCAAAATAAATTACACAAAGGAAACAAAAAAAGCCCACAAACACATGGATACTAAACAACATGCTACTAGATAATCAATAGATCAGTGAGCAAATTAAACAGAAATCAAACAATACATGGAGACAAATGAAAACAGAAATTCAACAGCCCAAAATCTGTGGGATGCCACGAAGGCAGTTCTAAGAGGGAAATGCATAGCAATACAGGCCTACCTCAAGAAACAAGAACAATCCCAAATGAACAGACTAAACTCACAATAAAAAACTAGAAAGAGAAGAACAAATGAATCCCAAAGTTAGTAGAAGGAGGGACATAATAAAGACCAGAGCAGAAATAAATAAAATAGAGAAGAAAAGAAAAAAATAAAGAAGCCAGGAGCTGGTTCTTTGAGAAAATAAACAAAGTTGATAACCTCCTGCCAGACTTGACAAGAAAAAAAGAGAGTGTACAAACATAAACAAAATAAGAAACAAAGAGGGAATAATCACAATGGATACCACAGAAATACAAAGAATTATTAGAGAATTCTATGAAAAGTTATATGCTAACAAACTGGATAACCTACAAAAAATGGAAAACTTCCTAGCAATGTGCAGCCTTCCAAGATTGATGCAGGAAGAAACAAAATCTGAACAGACCACTTACCAGGAATGAAATTGAATAGGTAATCAAAAAACTCCCAAAAAAGGAAGTCCACAACCAGATAGCTTCACAGCTGAATTCTACCAAACATTTGAAGATGATCTAATACCCATCCTTCTTCAGGCACTCCCAAAAGGAGAAAAAGGGAATTTTCCAAAACTCATTCTATGAGACCAGCATCACTCTAATATCAAAATCAGACAAAGACACCACAAAAAAAGAAAATTACATACAACATCCCGGATAAATATACATGTAAAAATCCTCAGCAAAATATTAGCAAACCAAATTAAAAAACACATAAAAAATATCATCCATCATAACCAAATGGGATTTATTTCAGGGATGCAAGGATGGTCAATATTCATCAATCAGTCAATGTCATCCACCACATTAACAAAAAGAAGGATAAAAACGACATGATCATCTCCATAGATGCTGAAAAAGCATTTGACAAAATTCAACATCCCTTCATGATAAAAACTCTCAACAAAATGGGTTTAGAGAGTATGTACCTTAACATAATAAATGCCATATATGACAAATCCACAGTAAACATCATACTTAGTCATGAAAAGCTGAAAGCTTTTCCTCTAAGAGCAGGAACAAGACAAGGAAGCCCACTCTCACCACTTTTATTCACATTGTACTGGAGGTCCTACCCATGGCAATCAGACAACACAAAAAGATAAATGCATCCAAATTGATACAGAAGAAGTTAAAATGTCACTATTTGCAGATGACAGGATGTTATACATAGAAAACCCTAAATAATCCACCAAAAGACTACTAGAACTAATAATAATTTACTAAAGTTGCAGAATACAAAATTAATACACAGCAATCTGTCACAGTCCTATATACTAACAATGAACTAGCAGAAAGAGAAATCAGGAAAACAATTCCATTTACAATTCCATCAAAAAGAATAAAATACCTAGGTGTAAACCTAACCACAGAGGTGAAAGAACTATGCTCTGAAAACTACAAGACACTCAGGAGACAAATTAAAGAAGACACCAAAAAATGGCAATCTATTCCATGCTCATGGATAAGAAGAATTCATATTGCTAAAATGGCCATCCTGTCCAAAACAATTTAGATTTAATGCAATCCCTATCAAAACACCAACGGCATTCTTTAATGCACTAGAAGAAATAGTACTAAAATTCATATGGAACCACAAAAGATCCCAAATAGCCAAAGTGATTCTAAGAAAGAAGAACAAAGCTGGGGGGATTACTCTCCTTTACTTCTAGCTCTACTATAAAGCTATAGTAATAAAAATAGTTTGGTACTAGCACAAGAACAGACCCATAGAGAGCATGGAACAGAACAGAGAGCCCAGATATAAACCTACACATACATGGTCAATTAATATATGATAAAGGAGCCATGAATATACAAAGGGGAAATAACAGCCTCTTCAACAACTGATGTTGGCAAAACTAGACAGCTACATGTAAGAGAATGAAACTGGATTATTGTCTAACTCCATAAACAAAAGTAAACTCTAAATGGATCAAAGTCATGAAACCATAAAATTCTTAGAACACATAGGCAAAAATTCCTTGAATAGAAGCATGAGCAATTTTTTCCTGGACATATATCCTTGGGCAAGGGAAGCAAAATAAAAAATGAACAAGTGGGACTATATCAAACTAAAAAGCTTCTGTACAGCAAAGGACACCATCAGCAGAACAAAAAGGCATTCTACAGTATGGAAGAATATAATTGTAAATGACTCATCTGATAAGGCTTTAACATCCAAAATATATAAAGAACCCATATGCCACAACACCCAAAGAAAAATAAACTAACTAGGAAACGGGCATAGGATCTTAGCAGACACTTCTCCAAAGAAGAAATACAAATGGCCAACAGGCACATGAAAAGATGCTCCACATCGCTAATCATCAGGGAAATGCCAATTAAAACCACAGTGAGATATCACCTTACACAAGTTAGAATGGCCGCTGTCCAAAAGACAAGAAACAACAAATGCTGGTGAGGATGCAGAGAAATAGGAACCCTCCTACACTGTTGGTGGGAATGTAACTGAATGCAACCCTTGTGGAAAGTATGAATGTTCCTCAAAAAACTAAAAATAGAAATACAATTTCACCCAGTATTTCCATTCCTAGAAATTTACCCAAAGAAAACAAAATCCCTGATTCAAAAAGATATATGCACCCCTGTATATTGCCACATTTTTGCAATCATCAAGATATGGAAGCAACCTAAGTGTCCATCAATAGATGAAAAGATAAAGAAGAAGTGGTGTATACACACAAAGAAATCCTGCCATTTGCAACAATATGGATGAATCTAGAGGGCATTATGTTCCATGAGATAAACCAGGCAGAGAAAGACAAATACTATATGATTTCACTTATCTGTGGAATATAAATACAAAGGAAAACAGAAGGAACAAAACAGCAGTAGACTCACAGACACTGAGAAATGACTAGTGGTCACAAAGCAGAGGGGTTGGGGTAGGTTGCAGGCGGGAGGGAGAGGGCACAATAATTTGCAATCCCAAAAAAGTTGATTATGGCGACTGTTAAACCACCATGATGTACACCTGAAACCCACATAAGATTGTATGTTAATGATGCTTTAATAAAAAAAAGAATGAAATGTAAGGGGAAAATGTAAATAAGGAAAATAGACTGGTAATGATAATTTATGGAGTCTTTTAGTCAAACAGCTTAAGCCACCAACATAAAGTGAATTAATTTCAGTGCAGTTTAAAAAATATTCACCATCTTGAAAAATAAATACCATTATGGTTGTTTATGGTTAAAATATATTTTTAAGTATTGGAGTTTCCATATTTGCTTTAAATAAATTGTGAAATACAGGTGTTCCGTATCAAGCGTCCATGGGTGGAAAATGCCAAAGGTCATATATTAGTTTGTCACTATTTCATTTCCGAATCAGATACCAAAGTTCATATTAGATCGTTTGGCAAGAATAATTATCATTTAGCTTCATCTGAAAATGTTATTTAAGCTGTCTTTTGGTGTTTGGTACTATTTTAATAGAAAGAGGGTTTTCACAGTAATGTACTCTTTCATTCACAAGGAACTTTCATGCCCTGATATTGAGAGGATATGATATTGTGATTTTAGGTGAGATAGATGTGTTTGGTTGTCTAACACTGGAACCCATCACATACAACATAACATACACAGAATATAAACAGAAATGATCAATGAAGCATCAAGTGATAATTTAATCATGATTAAATAGGTGATTCCTTTTCCAATTTAGTAAATTGTCTCTTGGCATGTTATATTTCTCCTCAAAACCTTTAACATATGCTTAATGTGAATGGCAGCACAGCATAGTTGACTGTATGCCCAATTAGGAAACTAAATAATTGGGTTCAAGTCTCAGCTCTGTGTAACCCTCGATCAACTTGCTTCACCTTTCCAAAACACAATTGCCTCATCTATAAACCAAGCAGATGATATGGAAGGTCTTTTCCAATATTTAACTTATAATAACATCTTTTTTTTTCTATTTCTATGGTGTTTGTGTTATGCTTTGGAATCAGTGGCCTAGAAGAATGGAAATGTGTCTAAGATACTTCAGATAAATAGTCTCATTTTTGTTGATATAGAGTGGGGGTGCACAAAATGAATATTGTCAGATAATCTGCTATAATGTGAACTACAGTGATGATTTAAATCATTGGATAACACAAATATTAATATGTATTTAGAGTTTCCATAGATGGTTTTGTTGACAGCAGGTAGTGTTGGCAATCTTCCCACTGTTTAATGTCTCCCAAACATTGATATGATGTGCTAGGCAGAAAGGAACTGATTGTATGACTTTTTCCACTTGTGTCATTTATCAGGAGCTCAATGGTATCATATCTACCACTATAATACACATGCACTGGGGCAAATGTGTTATTTAAAGTGTGTTATTTAATTTAAAATAATTAATTGAGAATGGTCATTTTCCTTTGCTTTCAAACTTCACTGCACATTCCATAATCAAATTCATAGAGAAATGGTGTTGTATAAATCTAACAAAACATCATAAATGGACAAATCTGGATAATTATTCCAGGGTTAGTCTATTATATCAGAAAAAGAATAACCATAATCAAAGTCCTCATGTTTCTAGAGAAATTGTTAAGCAGAATAGAAGACAATTATGAACTTATTTGCGTGGCATCTTGGACTTATCATTGACCTCTTAATTCTCTTTAATCCACCACATACTTGCAGTTAACAAGGTCTATAAGATTTTATAATCAGACTGGATATGAAATAATAATTGCAATACTAGTTTTTGGTATTTTTGGATTGCAGCATACCATCTCAGCATGAAAGAGTTAACATAGCAGGCCTGAAACTGCTACTTTAGAAAAGCCTAATTGGAAGGTTGGACATTGGCTTGGTTTGGGAACTTGAATTTTGGGAGGGTTCCCACCAGTCCCTAATTGGTAAGGTTACTTACCATCCCTAAACTGTACAAACAATGGGCTGAACACCTGCTTCCCTTCTGGAGGTCTGAAATCTTGATACACACAAGACAGTGGGTAGCTACATGACCAGCCCCCTTAGAAACCTTTGGCATTGAATCTTTAATGAGCTTCCATGGTGGACACCACGTGTTGTCAGAATTCAGTGCTTGGGGAATCAAGCACATCCTGTGTAACTCCACTTGGGGAGACTCTTGGAAGCTTGTGCTTGGCTTCCTCTGGATTTCACCCCATGCACTTTTTCCCTTTGGTGATTTTTTTCTATAATAAATCTCAGCTGTGAGTACAACTGTATTTTGAGTTTTGAGTCCTTCTCTCGAATGTGAGGGTATTTTTGCAGACCCATACAAATTATACTATTTTTATATTCTGAAACCCTGGTGTTTTTGTTGATATTTTAAAAAATATATGCATTCTGAATCATTTACATATTGAGATGTACCAAGAGAGTTAATTATATGTTGTATTAACATTTTGAATGAAGCGAAAGTGAGCTGAATTGGAAAGTGTTTGACGATATTTCCCCTGTTTCTAAAAACTTTCCAAAATATTTTGTTTTAAATTTCATTTCCTGGGTTACTAAACAGGTTGAGATCTTACATTTATTAGCCATCTATATTTCCCCAGAGTCCACAAACTGGGATGGTGGTGGTGCGAAGAGTTATGTACATTCAGGAAAAGGATGTGCTGAAGACTTTAGGAGAAGAAATATATCAGAAAAGTTCCCAGTCTCAAACTTCAAGCCTTATCTTAGAGCCTAATCACTATGTTTTTACCTCAGACTTAGAGTTTCTGTTTCCCAGACTCCTCATCTGTAAAATAGGATTAATAATAGTACTAATCCCATAATATTTTTGTGAGGCTTAAACAAGTTAACATGTATAAAGGGCTTAGCATAATAACTGGCACATATGTTTTTAGCAAATGATTATTATTATCAATATTACTATTATTTCTATTTCTGATGCTTCTAAGACTAGCTCATCATCTTATGTCTGAATTACTGTGATATCACATGCTCCTTCCAACTTTGACCTCTTAGGTCCATCATTGCTACAGTAATTCTCACTTCCTTTTTTCAGAACCCCCAGCAACTCATTCCCTACTACATCAGGTGAAACATCCTCTGCCTGGATGTCAAGGCTCTCATCTTATTTTACGATCTTATTTCTCTTCATTCCTCTGTATCAGTGGTTCTTAAACTTGAACATTCGTCAAAATCATTGGGGGGTCTTATTAATATACAGATTTCTGGGGCCTGCCCCTGGAGTTTCTGATTCAGTAAATCTGGGTAAGGCTCAATATATGCATTTCTAACAAGTTCCTAAGTGTTACTGATGCTGCTGGTCTGGGGACCACTCTTTAAGAACCACTGCCCTACATTATCCCTCTATTTGACTTAGTTTGCAGTCTTTTTGCATTCTGTCAATCTTATGCTCTTCTTATGTCTATTCATGCTATTTTCCTTGCCTGGAATGTTCTTTTCTCCACTCCACCTAACCTTAAATTCTTATCCAGTTCAGTTCAAGGCCCCATTGATCTCTCAGTTCTTTGAACTAGTATTGCTCAATATAATCAACATCACACATTTTAATAATTTATTTTATGTTATTTGCTCTTCATGCATGTAACTTGTATGTCCAATAATATAAATATTTTATGGCAGGAATTATATTTTATCTTCTCTGCATCTCCCACAGAGCTGAGAACAAGACTGAATACATATAAGGTATTTAATAATTACTTAACTGTTTGATGTATGTGGTCAGTTCATACGTTTTGATTGTGATATGTGCTTTTTATTCTAGCCATCACTAGACACTAATGAAGGTAAAAATCCCATGAGTCCAACTTCTTCATTCAACCTCACACACAGAAGCCCACTACAACTCTCATGCTTGCAGAGTGAATCTTGTTTATCATACCTTTCCAGCTTTGTGTCTGTCCTAATGTACTCAGAATTGCAGGGCAATGATTACTGCACAGATACTGTATAGAACATATATGATTGTAGCCTTGTACTTAATGGTAAATAGTAGTTGATTCTTTCATTCTGCCTTTGAGTGAGGAATCATGCAGTAAAAAACAGTTTGATGCTGGCTGATGCTTCTTAAGGTTTCTTACACTTCAAGTGCTTCCAACATTCATGACTCTGGCAGACAGTCAAGAGACACACAATATTTTATTTCACTCCATGTAAAAGGGATGCAAATTTATCTCTTTAGTCCCTGCTGATGTTACTGCGCAGAAGATGTGGCTTTCTTTTCAGGTTCAGATAAAAAAAAGACCTTGCTTAAGTTTATGGTTCCTTAAGTTCAGGTTGTGGTTTTTACAAAATGCAATTCAATGTAAAATAAAAAATGTCTAAGTCAATCATAAAGACCAATGATTTGCTTTAATATTTGACTATCAGAAATGTTATAATGCTCAACAGTGACTAGAAAAGGTGTAGTAATAACCCATTCAAGGACAATGGTGTGTTTTCAATGATTTCTGGATTGTTTTCCTATAATAATATGGTTTCCCTTTATCACAATGAGCCAGCAAAGCAATACCATTTTACCCTTCTGTTTTAGATACTAGGAAATCCTGAGTTTTAATGGCACTTATTTACTTGTTAAATTTCAAATCTTTAGATTTTTTAAATGCCTTGGAGTGTATTTTCAAAAAACATATATAAGTAATAAATATCTTTAAACACAATAGCAGCATGAAAACAGGACTACTGCTGGTTGGTTTGTTCTTATTAAAACATTGACTTTGTAGTAACTGAAAAGAAGGGCTTTCTTTTACACTGCTTCCTAAAGGACTGAACAGCAGCTCATGGGTCAAGCCATAGCAAAAGGCAGTGCCACAACATAAATAGTTGACAAATATTTGTCAATGCAGTCATGCACAGCAAGCCATCTGGAATCCTTGTCCATAAATTCAGTCTGGACAAGTTCTAGTATTGCTCTATGGCTGTCTGTCTGGAAATAGAAGATGGGAGGAGGAGGATTCTCCTAAGTTTGGAGCCACCCTGGAAGATTCAATGTACTGCCATAAATCAGAAAATCATACAGATTTATGAGATATGTGTCCAACTATACCTAGGTATTTGTATTTCTTTAAACGTAATCTTAAATTGTGGTAAATACCATTTATAATATAAATTTGATATCCCATAAGAAGAAATACTAGCTCTTACTATATGCTTATCACTTTACATATATTTACAAATTTAATCCTTACAACAAAGCTATGATGCAGATAGCATTATTAGCCCATTTTAAAGATGAGGAAACTGAGGTACAGAGATGTTATTTGAGCTCCTTAGAGTGAATGTCTCCATAAGTTAATATGTATACTAGAGATAAGTTTAATAGTTCTATTTTCTCAGAAAAACATACTTGAGAAAAAACATACTCCTCTTCCTCATGTAATCCTGCCTAGCTGTTGAGACCACATGATTACAAATAAATTGCAACCATTTACTTGATGACAGTATAACCTAATTGGAGTCAAAGTATATAGGAGGAAAGTAGCAGTCTCCCCAAATGCTTGCTTTTTCAAAACTGAACACATAAAATGATAGGCTAGGGAAAGAAGGAAAAGGCAAATGTTACACTCTATTTCCTATGACCTCATTCCTCAAATAGGAAGCTAAACCTAAGCTATTGGGCCTCTGATTGCAGGATTTACAGAGGAAAACCGGGTCATCTCTAAAGCATAAATTATCAGTTTAGGCCTTGAAAGAAACTGGTAGATGTGATAACAGTGTAGTTAAGTATCTGCACTCCAGATTAATACTAAATTGGGTTCAAATCCCAGTGCCATCACTACCTCTGTATACTTTGCCAGGTTATTTCGGCTCTTTAAACAAGTTTTCTCATCTATGAATATGGAGGTTAGGACAGGTAATAATAATACCTACCATATCAGACTGTTGTGCAGATTGAGATATGATGTATGTAAAATTTTTAACCCACTGCTTGGCACCTGGTATATGCCTAAAAGGTCATTTATTAGGAAACGGTATTCCAAGTAGAATAGCAAATAAACATGAATTTGGTGTTAGGTGTAAAGGGGTAAGTAACAACAAATAAGACTGGAAAAAATTCACTGTGGATCATGGGAAGGCCCAGAATGTCATGCTAGAGAACTGGGATTTATTTCATAGTCACTAGGGAGACACAGCAGGTTGATGATCAGGAAAGTCCAAACACCATCAAATAAAGTATCAGAAAGAAGTGTTCATTTTTAAATGGAAAAATAAACAAATTCCTTTAGGCAGCCTGAAATCACTAGGGTAGTCATATCATGTCTGTCCAGATTCTTTTTTGTCTCTGCCTATACTGTTAACATATTTTATTATATAATTATTGTTGCCATAATAATTCACATTCATATTTTATACTTTCTATTGACCCCTGAAAGTGCTATTAGACCTGACTGTGAATCTGCAATGATAGAAGAATAGCCATTGTTACTCTGACACTCTAAATTATTCGCCAGAGTTAGACAAGGTAGTGGAGTAAAAGTCAAATGAATGTAGTGCTTGGAGGGAAGGTTGTTTATTATAAGGAAGTCAGTAAACTGCAGCTCAGTAGTTGACCCTGCAGGACTCAGGAATGCTGGGCTTCACTTGCCAGAGAGGATTTGAGGGTCATTCATGAGATAGTCCTGTGGCCAAAACAAAGAAGTCCAAAACTAGGAAATCTGAAGAATAGTAAGCTAGGAGAGAAGAGGGAGTGGGAAAGGATGACAGAGATAAACCATATATATATATATGGATGAAGCAGTGAGTTGAAAGCCAGAGGAGTAAATAGGTAAAGATCTATGATTTGTGGGGTGCAGTCCCCAGAAGCTAAGGGGAAGAGCTTGGTAGAGTAGGTTTGGTTCAGGATGACATGGAACAAGGCCTTGTCTGAAGTCCTGCTTCAGAACATATTGAGGGAGAAAGGTGGGGGGCTGTTTATGAGCCCTGAAGACTGTGAAATTACAGAAATTTAAAGGCATGGCCTCATACTTAAACTGGGAACTTTTAGAAGGAAGAACTCTAACTCAGAGGCAGTGATTAAATGGAAACAGTTTTCTTTGAGAATCATGACTATTTTAATTTTTATGCTGTGAAATGATTTGCAGACTCATAGACCTGAATCTTTCAGAACTGAATTCTCCCTAATTCTCACCAGTGTCCTTAGGAAAGAATGAAGGAAAGTATCCGTTAATTATATAGTACATTAACCTAGTGGAATTCCATACAGCACGAGAAAAGATATATATGGAAACTGTGAATTAAAATGGAAAGCTAAATTTAAATAAAGAATGAAAATAGTACATGAACTCTAACTATGAATTACAGCTATGTAAGTACATTTTTATAAATATATGAATAGAGACTAGAAAGAAACATGGAGAAATAAAAATAGATTTGTTGTATTGGTGGAGATATAAGAAATTTTTTTCAAACACTTTATAATGTATTCCTTGAATATAATGCTTTTTCCTTTGGTTCTGTTTTTCCTTTTCAAGAGTAATTAATGCTTATGACAAAAAGTATAGGGAGTGAAAAGTTGTGGAAAGGAAAAGGTAAAAATGCCCCAAATCAGTTTCAGTCACATTAATTTATATATATTCCTACATATAATAAAAAGGTGAGCACAGATTCTAGTTTTGGACAATTAGGGGATTATTGAAGGTTGCATTCTTGGTTCCTTTCTTTTCTCAGTCTGTTCTCCCATTGTGGCTGATGTTACATAATAATTTCAGCTACCATGTTTTAATGACTCTCAAATCTTGACTTCCAACCTAGCTTAATCTCCTGAGCTTCAGATATCTATATGTATCAGCTAACCACAAAGTTTCTGCTTGTATATACCATAAGCCCCTCATGTCCCAAACCTGTTTCTCTTCTTTATTCCCTACTTTGATCATGGTTCAAGTAGTCATTCAGATGAAATTCCTTGGTTCCTTCTTCTCCCTCACCAGCAACACCAAAATCATTTGTCTAGTCCATTCATTTCACTTTCAGACTGTCTTTCTGATTTAGTTTCTTTCTTCCATCTCCACTGCCATTGTCCTACCCCTGACCACCATCATTTCTCACATGAATTATTATAATAGCTTCTCCCTGCTTCTGCTGTCAGGTAGTTGCATCTGGGGAGGTCTCTCCCTGTGCACTAGGTGAAACCTCAGCCTGGACAGGGAGGGTTCTTGACTCTGATCGAGAAAGACTTCTCAACCAGGTTGGACAAGTGTAGGTAAGGAAGGAATTCATTATAGTGAGAGTGGTAGTGCAGCAGTCCAGCAGGCAACAGAGAGCATGGAAGAAAGCAAGAGGGAGGAAAGGGAAGTTCATTGAACTCCTGCTAGGTATGGGGCAAATCCCTTGCTAATTAACTTCTAAAACCAGGGTCACTTGGTGTCCTGTGTCCACTTGAATCTGCATGGCATGGGAACTAAGCCCCTATGACTCCAAGATTTGAGGGAGTCACAGAGCACTGGATGGAGTGAGACTATGTTCTGAGAACTTCTACTTCCCCACTGGTCTGAAATAAAACAGGGAGAGAGAAAAGGATTGTGCTAAGACTAGAAAGCTGAATTAAATAGTAAAGGGAAAAAGACACTTACCACCAGAGGTGGACGTTGGAGAGTTCTTGTCTTTATCATGGAAAAGAGTTCAGAGACAAGTTGTAGGAAAAATGGAAGTTCCATGGCCATGATCCTTACCTGATACCCATTGTGTACATGTGATGAGGTAATGCGTAGCCTACTGCACAGGTGCATCCTGGCATACCTGTTGGCAATAAGCTATTATGGCCAGTATTGCTTTAAGAACAGTTCTGTCTGGTGCTAAAAGCAGAGAGAAGCAGGAGAGCAGAGCCTGGAGAAGAGAGCAAGAGAGCAGGAGAAAGGGGAGCAGAGACTGAGCAGGGGGTAGAAATGAAGGTGGAACTAGAGTCTAGTGCTTGACCTACTACCATGAGAATAAAGTTTGGTATGAGCCCCTTTTTACCCCTAACATTCATTCCATTGTTGTTATTTGGTCCCACTGAATCCATAGCGAACTTGCCCAGAGCTGGGAACCCCTTCTGGCCCAGAGCTACACAAATGCAATTGGCTTATGCAGCAAGAAAGTTTATTTGATTAAGACAGTACACATTCAGATGGGAGTGTGGGTGACCTCAGAGAGGAGGTGCACTTAAGGGTTTGGGGTTTTATAGGGACTTTTGGGTAGGGGTAAGCATAAGGCATGATGTATACAGGTGATTCATAATTCCTTTGAAGTTTTATCTTAAGGATAGGGTATTTAGGAGACTGTTGATCTGGATCTCAGCATTTTTTATCTGAGTAGATTCATTCACACTTGTGAGGCCTATCTTCTGTCCTGGGTACAAAGTTACTTAATTGATTAAGGGGCTGGAAGAAATGGAAGAACAGTATGTATATTAAGTTAAAGAATAAACTGGGGCTTTTCTACAGGCTAAGTAGATTTTACAATGGCATGACCCTTGTCCCATTTCCCTGCTCTATCTTACTTCTAGTATTGTTACCTTTTACTATAAGCTCCACATTGCTGTCAGAATTATTCTTTTGAAACAGAGTTTGAATCACATCAATCTTTTTCTCAAAAAAGTGCCTATATATTTAAGTCTAAACATTTAAAATTACTTTTCAAGTTTTCCATGATATGGCCTTGCCAAAGCCATCTTTTATAAGATCCCTCTACTCATCCTAAAGTTCTATAATTCCTCCTTGGAACTACAGTACATTTTACTCCTCCTGGCCTTTGTTCCCTGCTCTTGCACTTGTTCTCTTGTCACTAAAACACTAACCTTCAGAGCTCAATTTAAATACTACCCTTTTCATGAAGCCTCACTAGAAAGTAACTCTTGCCTTTCTACACTCACAGAGCATTACTTGGGCTTCTTTTATAGCACCCATTTCAAATTTCCTTACATCATACTGATTTGTGTTCATGACAATGAACTGGACTAGACTCTAAGTTCCTTGAAGACAGAAACAATGTTGCATTGATTTATGTATCCCTGGAGGTATCACAGTGCCTGGGACATTGAAGATATTATTTTGAATTGAATTAAATTCAGTTTGGTGTCCTAAGAAAGACCAGGTTTCCTCTTTCCTTTCCTCTTCTCACAACAACTGCAGGCCTCAGGATACAGTTTGGTTATAAACAAACTTTTCTATCAGAGAGCTTTTCTTAACCAAGATGTGTTCTGTTTGCCTCTAACCTAGACACAAGGTAAGAAGCCAAGTTCTAGGCCAACAATTCTGTGTCCCTTCTTTCCACTAATTAGTCTAGCTTGAGCTTGGGGAGTCCAGGAGAAATAGCAGCAATCCTGTCAGAGTAGTGAGAAAGGCATGATTCATTTATCAGCTAGCTGGAGTTTGGAAAGGAACTGAGAGATCCATCTGTCGAAATCTCACCATCCATCAGCAGTATGTTGCCCTGGGCAGCCAGCCTGCTGTTAGCTGCTTACTAATTTTAGGTTGTTTTCCTCTTCTCGAAAAGGTTCTTGGGTTAACATATGGACTGTATAAAAAGAAACAGTAAAACCACCACAAATTGTGGGATTAACATTGACTTGAGTGTCAAGAAACCTGGATTCTAAATCATGATTCTGTTACTAACTTGCTATGAAATACTGGGTAAGTGACTTCCACTTAGTTCTTCTAATCTGTAGTCTTTTTCTTAAAAAAGTCTTTTTCTTTTTAATCTAAATCTAATCTGTAATCTTTTTCTTAAAGGTGAAAACAATTTTAATTAAACATAATTCCATAAAAAGATAGGATAAAGAATGGGATGACAAGTACTTGGTCTTAATAAGACAGTACAAAATAGATATATTATCAAAGACCATTTAATTTTTAAAGATTGATAATATTAAAAGTATAGAGTATAAGAAAATATTTTTATAAGTATGATTTAACTGAGTCTATTTACAGTTATTTCCCACAGTTTAAGGATAAATTTTAAAAATAATAAGAGATGAGAAAAAAAAACACATGCAGCACGTAGGGTTAGAGGAGCCAGCATGCAAAGTCTGTAAAAGAATGAAGTTGGATGAGGTCATATCTAACATCCTTTCATGCAGTGGCATTGTGTAGGGTGTGACACTGGTAAATGAACCCAGCAAAGTAGTAGGTGCTCAACAAATTCTTATTGAACACATTGGGTAAAAATCATCAAGTGCTTGACTTTGTGGTATAGCTTCTAAATACTGAAGAAATTTAGATAGAAGAAGGTTTAGAGGAGCACAGAGAAAGAGGAAGGTATTCCAACCAAGAATATTACTTCTGCATTTAACTTTGAGTTTTGGGGTAAATTCTTGAGATTATTTCCAAAGACACAAAAGAGGGGTCATTATTTCATTACTTATTTTTGTGATTTAAAAAAATTCTTGTTATTTTTCTTCTTGATTAGTGAGAGGGGTAGGGGAAAAGAAAGGAGGAAATACAACTTACATTATGAAGAATTTTTCATATGCTAGGAACTATACATACTATCATAACCTTCACAACAATTAGCAGAAGTGGCATTATTACTTCCATTTTTTACAGATGAAAAAACTAAGCCTCAGATACGTCCAGTAAATTCCCCAAGTTCACTTTCCTAGTAAGGGACAGATCCAGAAATCAAAGTCAGATTTTATTAATTCCCAAACCCTTGCTCCTTCCACTATTATGCTACCTCCAGCCAGTATACTTTCTAAAGACATTCTTCTCACACCGCTTCAGTGTGAATAACAACCAGGGTCCTTAGATAAAATTTTAGACTTAAGAAATTAATAAACTATTTACATAGACCTTTCATTCAATAAGCTTTATTCAAAACCCCTGGTACACTGAATAATTATCCAGAGCTCTTGGGGTCCTAATATATTGATTATATTCACTCTCTGAGTTCCCAAAATACCATTTATCCATCCCAAGTGAAAAATTAAAGTGGCTTCCAAACCTAGGGAGGAAATATTAAAAATCACTCATAATTAGGTAAAATCAAATTAAAACAACACTGAGGTACCATTTCTCATGTTTCAGCCTGGCAAAAATTAAAAACTATGACAACACATTTTGTTTGTAAGGGTGTGGGAAAACAGGTACTCTGATATATTACTGATGGGGATTCAAATTGGTACAGCTCTTCTGGAATAAGATTTAAGAGTATCTAACAAAACTACACACACACTTTTATCTTGACCCATCAACTCTGCTACTAGAAATCTGCTCTGAAGATACACCTCCAACAACATGAAAATATATATGCACAAGGTTGTTCACTGCAACATTTTTTGCAATTGCAAATTATTGGGAAACAACCTAAATGCTCACACATAGGAAAATGGTCAAATAAACTATTGTATATCTAAACATATCTAAACTTCATATCTAATGAAGTACTGTATTAGTCATATATTTCTGTGTAATAAATTACCACAAAATTAGTGGCTTAGAAAACATACATTTATTACTTCAAAGTTTCTCTGGGTCATCCATCCTGGCATATCTTAGCTGGATTCAGAGCCTTTTATCAAGGTGTTGGCCAATACTGATACTTATCTGAGGCTCAACTGGGGAAGGAGCCAAGTTCATATGGTTGTTGGCTGGATTCAGGTCCTTATGGATTGTTAGACTGAGAGCCTCAGCTATTTACTACAGCTGGAATCTGTTCTTAGAATCTGAATTTGGCTTCTCACAGTTCCTTGCTGTGAGGACCTCTCCATATTTATGGCTTCCTTCATTAAAACGAGCAAGGGAGAGGCTCAATAAAGAGAGTCTGCTAGAAAGAAGTTATAATCTTATGCAACATAATCATGGAAATGACATCCCATTGCCTTTGCCATATTCTAGTGGTTAGGGGCAAGTCATAAGTCATGCCCATACTCCAGAGGAGGGAATTACACAAGGACATGAACATTAAGAGGCAAATATCATGGAGTAACCTTAGAGTATATCTGTCACATGTACTATGTATCTGTAAAAAAGAATGAAGAAGCTATGAACTGACCTGGCATGATTTCCAAGACATATTGTTAAGTGAAGACAGCAATGTATAAAAGAGCATCTATAATATATTACCCTTCATAAAAGAAAAAAGGAAATGTAAGAAAATAAGTACATATTTGATTATTTGTGCAAAAGACATACAGGAATGGATAAACCAGAAACTAAAGAGATTTTTTTATCTGTATGGGGTGGTTGTGAAAGGGGTGGGAAGAATGGAAAAATGAATTAGAATAAGGTAGTAAGGATAAGGGAAGAGTGACCCTTGTCTGAATATGCCTTTTTGTATAACTCTGACTCTCACTACCCCATAGTAATGTTTCATATACTTGTAAAATAAATAAATAAATAAATGCAATAAAAACAATAACAATGTACACTTGGCTATATTAAAAATGTACAATGTAACTGAATTGGTGGGGAAGAAAATAACAAATATAAGTATTATGAGCTGAATTGTATCTCCCCAAAAAGATGTGTTGAAGCACTAACCCCAGAAGCATAAAATGTGACTTTATTGAAAAATAGGGTCTTTACTTGGGTAACCAAGTTAGAATGAAGCCATTAGGTTGAGTTCTAATCCAATATGACTGGTGTCCTTGTAAAAAGGAGAAATTTTGATATAGAGAAAGACATGCACAGAGGGAAGACAATGTGAAAAGAGAGAGACAAAGAAGAACATCCTGTGAAGATGAAGGCAGATTAGAGTGATGCATCTGGTATCCAAAGATTGCCAGCAAACCATCAGGAGCTAGGAGAAAAATATGGAACAGATTCTACTTCACAGCCTTCAGAAAGAACAGACACCTTGATTTTGGACTTCTAGCCTCCAGAACGGTGAGTCAGTAAGTTTCTGTTATTTTAAGCCACCTGAGTTTTCATACTTTGTTATAGCAGCCCTAGGAAATGAATTCAGTAAGTAACTTTGGGAAACTGTATTTTAACTGGCTGCTGTAAGGCTAAAGAATTATTCACAATTACTGTCATCTATTTTGTAAATTTGTTTCTCACAGGGGTGAGAAAAGAAGTTACAAATATAGATAGATGAGAGGTTAAAATGAACCAAATATGTTGGGTTGAAATTAGAGATACTAGTATGAACTCATGTCTTTAAAATGATAGAGAGATAAATATCTAAATGTAAAAATAAATACAGATGTGTATGTGTCTGTGAGTATACATACATATATTTCCTGTCTCTGTTCTCTGAGAAGGCCTGGGAGCAATGAAGTGCCATTAGCAGCAACCACACCTAGAGCCCAAATCTTGGTTTCTAAATACAACTCTTCCAAAAAAGGAGCCAGGTTCCTTAGAGAAGTGGTTGATTCCAGGATTGGGGTGGAAAATGTATAAGATAAGCCTAGCACACTTTGTGTACCAGAAAATAAGGACATGTTTGACATAGAATGGGGGAATATTGAAAGGACAGGGAACTGAATTGAAGGAGGTCTATGGCCAAAGCTAGAACCATTTGGGCAAGAAAATAAATAATGATAGTATTGAATTATTAATCCATAAAATGAAGTAAATATGCATGAGTCCACACTGATATAAATAAACAATTGAATATTCAAATAAATAAACAAATGGGAGAAAGGGAGAGCTCTTCCTTACAGAGGAATTCCAATTAATAAATGAAGAAGTAATAAGAGAAATAGAAAATCACAGTTAGACAAATATCACTGTAAGAACTGTAGACAAGATATTGGCAGATGTTAAAATTAGCAGGTGAATGTCTGAGGAGAAATAGGATATTTACATAGTCTTAAGGTATCTGTACAATACATACACACACACACACCTTTATTTCTACAGGAAAACTTCATAAATTTTCAGTGGAGAAACACAGTAGATATCTTTACAGGAGATCAAGGCTAACATTCCTAGTAATAAAATGTACCAACTTCATGTAGATATGATGTGATATGATGCATAACATCAACTCTGTAATATTCTTGCCAAAAATCTAAAACTTTGATATCAAGAAAATATCAGATGTATTCAAATTGAGGGACGTTCTACAAAATAATTGACAGGTACTCATCAAAAATACCAAAATTATGGAAAACAAAAGATTGAGGAACTACTCCAGATTGTAGTAGACTAAGGAGTATCAAAACCTAAATGCAGTGTGGGACCTCGAATTGGATACTAGAATGAAAAAGGGAATTCAAGGAACGCTAGTGAAGTTGGAATAACATCTGTAATTCAGCAAGTAGCATTAAATTAACTGTTAATTTCCTGGTTTGACAATTGTGTTCTGGTTATATAAATTATTAACATTAGGGGACTTTGTTGAAGGATATGTGTGAGCTCCCTGTACTATATTTGCAACTTTTCTAGAAGTCTAAAATTATTTCCAAATAAAAATTCAAAAATTATTAATTTTTCAGAAGGTTTTCCTATTACTTAAAAGTCATACTGAGTGGGAATCAACTCGGCAGAAGAAATGTTAACATATAATAATCCCTTCACATACGTTATCTCACTTTGCCAATGAATAATTGTGAATTAATAGGACAAGGATTATTACTCCCATTCTACAGATAAGGAAAATAAGTCTAAAAAAAGGTTAAGTGACTTAAAAGTTCATTCAGGAATTCTTCCTCTAGCATGGCAGGGTACAACCTGAAGCTAATTTCTCTACCTGATTACAACTAAAAATTCTGGATGAATGCAGAAACTAACTACTCAAGAACTCTGGGGAAAAAAAGTAAACAGAAGTCAGGGACATGCATGAGAGCAGTGACATAAACAGCTAAAATCCCAACTGAAAGCCCATATTTTGCATCAGACAAAATGAGAAAAGAGATCTTGTGGGCTAGGAAGAGCTGGAGAGGGATTCTGAGAAGAGGAAAAAAAGATAAGATCCCTTAATTCTGTATACAAACATAATCTTGGACTTATTGCTGAACTGTACATATTTGGAAACTATCCAAAGCAGCCTAACAAAAGCCTTGGAAATAGAACAGTTTTAAACCATGATCCAGGTCTCAGACTAACCTCTGAGTGATACGTGCATGAGACAGAACCAAAGTGACATAGGAAAGGCTTTGAAAATTGAACTAAAATTAGATCTATGCTCACAGAATGCAAGACAGAATTTGTGGTTTGAAAATACTGAATTGATTGTCTATAAAAGAACAAAAAAAATAACAACCTCCAGAGGATTACAATAGAATACAGAGTCTACACAATATAACATAACAAAGTTCAAGATATAATGTGAAATTTTGCAACATAAAAAGAACTAGGAAAACATGACTAATTTTCAACATAAAAAATAATCCAATAATGCCAATTTTGAGATGACCAAACAGAATTACCAAAGACTTTAAAACAGGTATTTTTAACTATGCTCCATGAGATAAGGGTAACCATACTTTAAATGAATGGAAATAAAGAAGTTCTCAGCAAAGAGATAGAAATAATGTAAATGTCCTAAGAGGAAAATATAGGCCAGTATAGGTACTAGACATCTGTAGAAGAGCTGCTATCATTGGGGGAAAGTATGTTCCCAGGCCAGGGCAAATTACCTTTGAAGCCAAAATCAGTCAAAGGGAGAAATAAAGTGGGAGAAGACCGTTTATTGCATACAAGTAGTTGTCCACTTCTGCTCGCCCATGTCTCTCCCAACCCGGCTGCAAAAAGGGACCCCACCAAACCTATCTGGTCCAGATATACTCTTGCTCCCCGACCCTTGTAATCACCTACTGATATGGAGATGGATTACTTCTCTCCACCCCTTGGAAACACCTATTGATATGGAGATGCACTAAGGCCAGGTGAGAGATTCTGGAAATATTGCAATTTTACCCACAGCCCACCCCTTCAGAAATCTTGCCTTACAATCTAGTTGCTCCCCATCTTCTGTAATAGGCCCTGAGCTAGAAAACTGGAACACTGTAACCAGACTAATACCATACAATAACAACAGCAATAAAATCATGATTATCCTCAAGCCAGAGGATTCAGTGAGGTTCAAAGTCCTATGCAGATTAAGTCCATAGCTTACCCATTCCACAGGCAGTCAGTAGGTGAATGGATAGGGAGATTAGAGCAATCATCATGTAGCAGATGCAGCCAGGGGGTGGGTCCAGGCCACAGGGACTGTGGAAGAAAACAACCTTAAGTGTGATAAAATGCATATATTAATGACATTAGCATAGGCAAATCTTGTCCATCAGGTAGGACGCATGCAAGAGAGTGGTCCTGTGACAGGACAATGGCAGGAATGGGATCTCGTCCTGGTCTAGCATACCAGACCTTCACCACCCTCCCTGTGGGAGTTACAGATGGGTCAATATATAGGACTATGGGAGGTACATGCACTGGCCATAAAGATAAAACAAAACTTCCCCATAAGATGCCCTTACCTCCCAGAGGTTTGGGGTACACTGTGTCTTTGGGGGCAATTCTGCTGTTACTTCAGGAACACACAGGCCAGCTTCCAGATCTTGTTCCCAGGGTGCCAGAAGGGCAAACCATTGCTGGTCCATGTGTCAAAATGTCTGGGGCCACATCCATTCAACAGTGTCTCCAGGGTTTAATGCAGCTGGGGCTGGCAGCAGGATGTTGCTCTGCTGAACATATCCTGGCTTCAATAACTCCTCTTTGGTTTGCACATACAGTTGTATAGGAGAGGCAGCAATGTGTGTCAGCATGTCCACAGGGCTCAGGCTGCCTTTTAGAGCTTCTCATTCAAATGCCAAAGCACTGTCTACAAGCGAACTGACCAGCCCCATAGACTATTGATGTCTGACTTCAGGCCAGATTTCAACAAACCATTGTATCTCTATATCATGCCTGCCCCAGTAGGGTTATATGGTACATGAAATTTCCACTTTATTCCTAATTGTTGCACCCATTCTTGTAACACATGTCCAGTAAAGTGGTTGCCTTGATCACTTTCAATCACCTGCGGCCACCCATAGGCTGCAAAGAGATGTTCTAGGCCCATTTTGGTCATTTGTTGATAGGCACGACATGCAGGAAAAGCAACCAATAGTCCAATAGCTGTGTCCACACAAGTCATGGCATACTGATATCCTTCTGATATGGGCAGAGGCCCAATATATTCTATCTGCCACCTGACAAGGGGAATCAGCCCCTTCACTATTGCCCCATGTTGCTGAGGGGCTCATTTTAAGTCCCCCTTAGAGCACACAAGGCACTCCTTCAGGGCTCTACTGACTTCTTCAAAGGTCAACAGCAAGCCCCACCTCTGGGCTACAGCCCACATTGTCTTTTGCCCTGCCTGCAACAAATGCTAATGTAACTATTGGGATATATCAGAGGCAGGCTTTCCTTTTAGCCAACGCACCTGGGCTAATGTGTCTGCTTCATCATTCCCTGGGGATGCCAAAGGCAAATGGCCAGTCACATGATATACAGTAACTGTCTTGGTCTGACCAGAGGCCCATAGGTCTTGCCCAAGCACTTGTCCCCAAAGAGGCCGGTGACTAACCATCCAGTTGGCATGGTACCATGTCTGTAGCCACAGAATCAAGCCCCAGTAGATGGCCCAGCTGTCAATGCAGACAACTATAAGGGAGGGCTGCAGGGTGATCACAAGCCATATTGCCTGCAACTCAGCCCATTGACTGCTTTTCCCCTTTCTGTCTTCCATCCATATTGTCTCAGTCCTAGGATGGAAAGCCACAGGTCTACACTTCAGGGGCTGCCCATGACTTGAGCCATCTGTATACCAAGCATCTTCAAGTACAGGAGCTTTTCCCTCCTGATAAGGAGTTTTGGCTACCAATGGCTCAAAAGCAAGTTCTTCCTGCTTTCCACTGGTATATGTCACTGGCTCCAATAAGCATTGTAGTTCTCCACTTAAGGGGCTAAGTAGAGAGGGTGCTATGCTGCTGTAAGTATGCATCCCATTTGATCAGTGTGGTGTCTCTGCCAGGTCACTCTGTGGCCTTTGGATCCAGTCTTGCCCCTGCCCCCACAAAGGGATAGGTGGTTATTACCTTGGTCAGAGCCTTTCTGGTGATGGGCTACTTAGCCTGCAGGGCGTGGTACACAGCAGCCAGTTGCTTCTCCATCAAGGTGTACCAGGCCTCTGTTCCTTTCCATAGCTGTGACCAGAATCCAATAGGTTGGCATGTCTGTTCAAGTCAGTACCAAAGGGCCCATCCATAACCATCTTTGGTTACATGAACAGCTAGCTCACAGGGCCTTGATGAGTCTATTACACTCAAGGCCTGTACAGCCTTGACTGCTCACTTAGAAGCAGTAAAAGCAGCTGAACATGTTTCATCCCAGTCCCACCTGATGCCCTTTCATACCAACCAGTATAAGGGCTTCAGAATTTGTGCAAAGGGTGGGGTAATCACTCTCCGGTAGCCCAAAAGACCCAAAAACTCTTGTGATACTGTCACAGTGGCAGGGGTGGGAAAAGCCCAGACATTGTCTATGACTGCTTCTGGGATAACTTTAGTTTACCTGACCAGACAACCCCTGAGAACTTCACTGAAAAACCAGATCCCTGAACCTTGGTGTTGTTCACAGCCCATCCTTTCTCATGTAGATGTTGAAGCAGTCTAGGAACCGCCCCTTCTAAATCTGCAAGAGAATCAGACATAAGCATATCATCAGTGTAGTGATATGGCCGCACTGTTTGTAGTTTCTTCCATGTGGCCAAATCCTGGGTTACAAGTCAGTGACAAATGGTGGGACTATGGAGGTATCCCTGAGGAAGGACAGTGAATGTCCACCGCCGGCCTTCCCACATGAAGGCAAATTGTTCCTGACTTTCCTGTGCTATGTCAATAGAGAATAAAGCATTAGCAAGGTCCACAACATAATTATATGTCCCTAGTTCATGACTGAGTGTGTCCATAAAGGCTGCTATAGAGGGGACAGCAGCATGTAAAGTGGGTGTGCCTTTATTCAATTTCCTGTAATCCATGGTCAGATGCCAGGAGCCGTCTGGCTTTTTTACTGGCCACACCAGGTAATTAAAAAGACTATGAGTGGGCTTTATGATGCTCACCTTCTCCAACTCCTGTAGCATTTCTCCAATTTCTTGGGTCCCACAGGCAATTTATACTGCTTAATATTTGTCATCCGCTGAAGTACAGGCAGAGCTACAGGCAGGTGCTTAGCATGTCCCATCAAAACTGCCTTTACCACACGTACCCTCAGTCTGAACTCACCTGCAGTGATCTGTAACCACAGGCCCTGCAGGATATCTATCACCAAAATATATTCAGGGATGGGAGAAATGTGCACAGTATACTCTTTTTGGGGTAAACACCCTATCCCCAATGAGATTTGGGCTTTCTTCACTCTAATTGCCTTACCCCATAGCCATCTATCACAGCAGTGGTCCCAGGAAAACACTCGGCATTGCCATAAATCAGAGAATGTTCAGCTCCTGTGTCCACCAGCACCAGGACACAATGTACATACACAGGGGACCAATGAACTAATTCAACATGTGGCCTCCGTTCCCCACCTCATCCCCCAAGGTGGGGGCCTTGACCCCAACTCAGTCAAACCACAGTGCCCAATCATCCTGTGGGGGTCAGGGCCCAGTCAGAGACTGAGTTCCCTGGGAAGTTTTGCAGGGACACAGGCTGGACATGTGACTTTGTGTCAGCCTTCCATGTCCTGGACCTCAGTGGCTGGAACTGCTGCAATGGCTTTATTGGTGCCACAGTTCTAACAAGATCCTATTGGGCTGCTCATCAAGATTTTCTTTCACTACCCCACCTTTATCATATCAACCCACATCTGGGTCCTCGAGACCTTCACAGGGCCCTTTGCACCTCTCTTTTCAGTCCTAGGCCGTACTTCCTCCTGTGCTCTTATTGTTTCAACCTCCCTCAGATCTGCTAAAGTACGAGTAGCCTCACTTACGGGTTTCCCTATTTGTGGGACAGGAATAGTCACTAGGGAACCAAAGAGAGATGAGGGAGTTGTATGGTGCACCAGATCTCTCATTCTTACAGTGAACACCTCCTCATTGGGCCCTGGGTGTCCATACTATAGATGATATTTTTCATGCCCAGCTCCTGTAACACACACTGGAGTTCTACATATGTTTTCTAGCTAGTGGGTAAGTATGGTCAATCACGCTGATTAGGCCAAACTGCCCTGATGGCTACTGTCAGCCAATCCAAAAGTGCCTGATTCCCTGGGGTGTGATGAGCACTTTGCAAACACTGCCTGAGGGAAGGGTGAGTCATCAGGGAAGCCAGTCTACCCATTTCAGAAACTGAATAGCAATATTTTCCACCCCCATATTCCAAAGACACAAAAGCTATGTAGGCAGAGGTTCCGACAGCTTCTGCTGAAACCAGATGCTCATGTCCACCAGCTCATCCGGGGTATAGGGGTGGAGCATGGACTGCTTCACAACCTGGGGAGGGGGCAGCTCTTCCCACTGAGGAGCCCGTAGTCGTAGTCGTCGCGTTTTTACTTTTTAATTACAACTGGGCAGGCCTTTAATATGGGAGGAGCTGGTGCCTTGGGCGGGGGCCTTGGCAACAGTTCTGCCCTAGCTCCACCCACTCATCCTCCCCCAACATCTCCTCTACCACCATCTCTGGAGTGAAAGCACCACTCCTTTCTTCCCCTTCCTCATGGCCTCCTGCAATGCAGATTCTCCTGCTGCCTCCTCCCTCACTGCTAACGTATCTTCCAGGAGCAAGACTTGTCTTCTCAATAACTGTCTTTCTTTCTTAAGGTCATCCCATTGGTCATTGCCGAGCTCTTCCCAGTGATGCTGAAGTGTATCTCTCTCCTTCTGAAGTGTGTCTTTCTCCTTAATAACCCTTTCTACTATCTTGAAAATCAAACATCCCACAATCCCGGCTGTCATACAGTCACTCAGGGCTTCTAAGCAGTCTTCTAGCTCATGGAGGGCTAATTCCACAGCTTCTGGTGTCTCCACCCTTCCCCAATTCTGAGGAAGGGCCCACCCATCTAGGAGGTGCTTTAACTTAGACCAATTTTCCATTAGGGCTCCCGAAGTGGAAGCCCCACAGATAGGGGGCTCCCAGGTGATGCCAGACCATCTATCACTGCAGTCACCATCCCTAGGGGCAGTCCGCCCAAGTGTTGCACCCATGAAGACAGATTTTGAGTTCAGAGGTTCTGCCGACTACTGCCAGGTGTAACTCCAAGGGAAAAATATGTTCTCAGCCCAGGGCAAATTACCTCTTAAGCCAAAATCAGTCAAAGGGGAAATCAAGTAGGAGAAACCTATTTATTGCTCACAAGCAGTCATTCACTCCTTGCCCATGTCTCTTGTGACCTGGCTGCAAAAAGTGACCCCACCAAACCTCTCTGTCCAGATATACCCTTTCTCCCCCTACTCTTGTAATCACCTATTGATATATAGATGGACTACTTTCCACCCCTTGGAAACACCTATTGATATGGAGATGCACTAAGGCCAGGAGAGGGATTCTGGAAATATTGCAATTTTACCATTGTTGCCTAGGTATAGGTTTGTAGCACAGTTGTTACAGTGTCAATCTATAGGAAATTGGAATTGGTGGCCCAGCTTGCCAGGGAATACAGGGGAATTATGAAGCATTATATTTAGACATTAGACCCCAGGAATGAGAGACAATTATTGAATTGATTAAGAACCAAAGGGCAAAGCTAGGTTTAAGCAAGCATGGAGGGAGAAACTCACAGAAGCAAATTTGGAGAGTTAAACTGATCTGAGAAACTGAGGGATGGATAGGTGAACAAATGACTAAAAATAGCCATGAACTGGGGGAGAAAAGGGGTAGCAGTCAGGCAAGATTAGCTTGCATGAGGGCCAACAAATCCTTTACAACTGAATTCCAATATACATTAATATACTCATATCTTGATATTTACCCAAGAACATTACACATTCCAGATACAGTAATCTGCTTAACACCCCTTAGCTCATCATTCCTTTCAGGCCTTCATGGCTTTGCACATGATTTTCCAGCTTCCCCTAATGTTTGTCCCCCCTTCAGCCTTCCCTTCATCCCTCATCTACCTGGTATACATACTCTTCTTTTAAGGCCTAGTTCAAATGTTATACTTTTAATGAAACTTCAGGCACAGTTAGAGGCCCCTTTCCTCATTTAAATCTCTTTCAGCATGTTCTTTGGAGTGATTTCCTTCCCTCATTAGACCTAAAGCTCTTTGTAGATAGGGACTCTGTCTTATTTATCTCATATCCATAATACTTGGCATAATGCCTGGAACACAGTATACAGAAAGTTGAATTAATTTAGTTTTTAAGAAACCTTGGGCTTCAATCTTCTTATTTGAAAGGGATCTTACTCTAGTCAGTGATACTGATTCTTACCATAGATGTTCCTCTGGAGGTGGCGTACATTATACTCTGTAATCACATTGTCTCTGAATTATACTGATTGGTGAAAAATACCAGATGTCTCTAATTAATCACTTGCAGGGATCAGATAAGAAATATTTTCTTTTTTAAGGCTTTGCATTTATATTACTCCATTCCCAATAAAGCTTTTTTCTATATTGAAGTATAGCTGTTATACAATGTTATATTGGTTTCAGGTGTACAACACAGTGATTCAACAGTTACCTACATTATTAAGTGTTCACCCCAATAAGTGTAGTTACCATTTGACAACATACAAAGATATTACAATATTATTCACTATGTTGTAATTTCATCCCTGTGACTAATATATATTATAATTGGGATTTTTGTCTTTTTGTCCTCTTAACCTATTTCATCCACTCCCTGCATCCCCCTTCCCCATGGAAACCACAAGTCTCTTCTCTGTGTCTGTGAATCTTTTCTGTTTTGATAATTTGTTTTCTTTTTTTAGGTTCCACATATAAGTGTAATCATATGGTATTTGTCCTTCCCTGCCTTGCTTATATCACTTAGCATAATACACTCTAGGTCCATTTATGTTGTTGCAGAGGGCAAAATTTCATTATTTTTTATGCCTGAGTAATATGCTATTGTGTATATGTATTACATCTTCTTAATCCATTAATTTATTGATGGACACAGGTTGCTTCCATATCTTGGCTATTGTAAATAATGTGGCACCAAACATAGGAGTGCATATATCTTTTCAAAACAGGTATTTTGTTTTCTTTGGGTATATTCACAGAAATGGATTTACTGAATCATATAGTATTTCTATTTTTAATTTTTTGAGAAACCTCCATACTGCTTTCCACAGTGGCTGCACCAATTGATATTCCCTTACATTATTCCCTTCCCTTGTGATTACTGTACCTCATCATCTTCAAGCAAGTGGACATGCTGAAAGAATGACATGGAGACAATCAATGATGTCCTAAATAAAACAGTTAAAGAAGACTGGTTAATAAAACACCAAATTTCTCAAAATGTCGCTAAATTCAGTTAGCTAAATTCCTGATAGGGTGACATCTCAAGACTTGCCTGCAGTGTCACTAATTAGACAGACTATGTGCTCCTCAAGAACAAAGACAATGTATTTTATATTATATCTCCAGGGTTTATCATAATGTATAGCACATATGCATGTGTAAGGTGGATTGTAAATGTTGTATCAATGCCCAGAACATAGATGGGTCAGAATTGCTTCATCATGTTAATTTGCTATGAGTGCATTCTTCTCAAGCTGCCTTGAGATTAGCAGAATCATTCTAAGTGTGTTTTCTGTACACACCTGGTACTGATATTTCACCTGAACCATCTGAGAATTCACATGAGCTAGATGATAAAGAAATCAGTAAGTCTTACCTGGTCCCTACAACTGATAGTTTGAAGGCATCTATTACTTTTATGAACCAATAAGATACAGGAACATTCTGATAGGGGGGTATACCCTTGCTCATTAAAATATTTTGTTATCTAAAAGAGGAAAAATGTCTTGAATGCTAGGGGTATTGAAGAGAACTATTTATTGAGTGCCCATAGTGTGCTAAGAACTGTGCTAGATGTGTGATAATTTGTTTAATTCTTATAATAAAACTGTGAGATTAAGAAAGTTGTATGATTCTCAATACATAGATGAGGAAAATAGGCCTCAGGGAGATTATTTTGATTACACAATTTGTAAGGCACAGAGCCAGAATTGAAATCCAACTCTAAGTACAGGGCACACTTATTTCTGTTACACCAGATTGTGAGGTCGGTAATGGAAACATGAATCATAATATCACAGGCCAGACAGCTTGGGATCAAATCAGAATGCAATGCAAATAGTTCAGAAATAAAGCACACCTTTTGTGGGATGGAGCAGCCTGAGAATGCTCCCATGGCAGACAGGCTGATGTAAAGGGAATTCCAATCTCACATTTAAAATTTTCTCTTGAAAATTTGCAGCATTGATTTTGTTTTTAAAAAGTTTTTTCTTGCATCAATTTTCTCTATTGTTTTTATGTTTTCAATTTAATTGATTTTTACTCTTTAAATTTATTATTTCCTTTATTCTGCTTGCTTTGGTTTATTTTGCTCTTGTTTTTTTGGTTTGGAACTTAGATTATTGATTTGAGACATTTCTGCTTATTTTATGTAATCATTTAGTGCTATAAATTTCCCTGTTAGCACTCCTTTAGTTGTATCCCACAAATTTTGATATGTTGTCATTTTCATATTCATTCAGTTCTTTGTATTTTAAAAACAATTTTATTAAGATATAATTCATATAACATAAAATTAACTCTTTTGAGGTGAATGATTGTTAGGCTATTTATAAAGTTGTGCAACCATTACCACTATCTAATTCCAGGATATTTTCATCACCCCAAAAGGAAACTCTATACCCATTAGCTGCCACTCTTCATTTCCTTCCAAATCCCCCACATATAGAGAACTATTAATGTACTTGCTTTCTGTCTACTTGGATTTGCCTATGCTGGACATTTCACATAAGTGGAATCATACAATATGTGGCCTTTGTGTTTGGCTTCTTTTGTTTGGCATAATATGGTCAAAGTTCATCTACCTTGTAGAATGCACTTCTTTTCTCTTCATGGTTGAATAATATTCCATTGTATGGATATATCAGATTTTGTCTATCCATTCATTGATTAAAGAACATTTGGGTTGTTTCCATCTATGTATTTTTAAAACTTCCCTCAAGATGTCCTCTTTGACTCATAGATTGTTTGGAAGTTATTTTGTGGTTGCCCTATACATAATACATGCATAACCTATCACAGACTACTGGTGTCAACATTTTACCAGTTTGAGGGGAGTGTCAAAACCTAATCTTGTAATTTGTTTTAAATTCCCCTGTTGATAATTGTCTTAAACATTTCTTCTACATGCAATGAGAACAACATTAGGCAATGTTATAAGTTTTGCTTCAACCATTAAATATCATTTAAAAATCTTAAGAAGTAAAGTCCTGGCTTCCTACTTGGCCTTCTCTGACACTTCATCTGGGGTAAGGAGGAGGGCTCACTAATAGATGATTGTGGAAGTCTAGGCTTACCACTCAGCCTTCACAGTTGGGAGTGGAGCTCCCATTGTTCCCATTATGTTTAACTTAAGTAGAGAGATTTTATTGTCTCAAAGTTTTCTGTGTTGCTAGGCTGTCCTCTTCCTGGTTCTTTGGCAGGGGAGAGTGGGCTTTTATTTCTTTTAACAACAAATTAATTTGGTAACTGCTTCCTAGGAAAGATATTGGTTCCAGAAAAGGAGAGAGAGAGAGAGAAGTTTATATTTTGAGTATATAGGGGGCAGGTGATGGTGATTTCAGGTGTGCAAGGAAACGTCCTCTGCTCCACTGCAACACTACATACACCTGTCCTTTCATGCCAAAAATTTCTTTTCCAGACTATAAACACTACACTCCTAAATGAGAGTTTAAGCTTGATATGGAATCCCACCTTATTTCCCTGCCCCCTGAAAAAGGGTACATATTGATTTAATTTCATATTAACGTATTGATGACCAAGATAATATCTCAACCTAACAACAAGGTACTCTCAGTTCTATGCCTCTTTTTCTCCAAAGATCTTGCTCCTGCACCCAACCTAAGCTACCCTCTCCTATGATTGTTCTGGACATTGTCATTATCAACATCTGTAACCTCTCCAAAATCTAAATTTCTAGACTTCTTTCTGACAATCAACTTCTATTTTTCTAGCTTATTCCAATGAAGTAATCTGGTACCAATGATGCTTCAGCATTACTGAGACCTACAATTCATTGCTCCAACCATCTTTTCAGCGTATCTCAACTCATCATGTGTTGTCTTCTCTCCTAACCCAGCTTAAATTCCATGATTCAGTTATAATTATTCCTTTGAGTACATCTTCACCTCCAGTTTCCCTTGTTTTGTTGTACTTGTTTGGATAACCACAATCCTGGCTAAATCCAATGCTCTGATTGTTCCATTCACCTGCACAGCTTAACGTGACTGGAGTAAAACATAGCTCTCCTGTTTTCACTTTAAATTCATGACCACCAACTTCAAGTGGGTCCTTAATGATGCTTGGCAGTCATTTCCCTAGTCTATTCACTCTGTTCCTCAATAACTATTTTATATCTTCTCCTCTCTCTTCAAACCTCCAGTACCTCCTCTCCCTTCTTCATTTTCAGCTGATGGCCTGTCTTCCTATTTCCCTAAGAATATAGAAGACATCAGAAGAGAACTCCACTAACACATTTACCCAGCTGCCTGCATCCGTACCCAAATGCTCTGTCTTTCCTCCCATTACTATGGATGAATTATTTGTTCTCCTAGCTAAGGTCACATCTCTATGTATGGATTTGATTCCATTTGATTCCAAAGTATTGATCCTCAAATACTTTGTTCCAACAATCTCTCCACTCCATCATTAATCTTTTCCTATCTACTATATCATTCTTGTTTGTATATATATACATAGGCTATTTTTCTCATATTAAAAAAACACCGTTCACACTTTTCCTCACCTATTTTCCATGGCAAAAGTAAAACAATACATCTTTAATCACTCTCTCTAATTGCTCCCACAATTCTTTCTTAAACTCACTGCAGTCAAGTGGGAAGTTAGGTTATTGACTTGAGTTCTTTCTTCTTTCTAAATATAGTCATTTACCACTATAAATGTCCTTTCAAGTACTACTTTAGTTGCATCCTATAACTTTTGATATATTGTTTTGATTTCATTCATCTCAAAATATTTTCTGATTTCCTTTTTGATCTCTTCTTTGATCCATTGGTTATTTAGGAGTGTGTTATTTAAATTCCACATAGTTATGAGTTTCCTAAAATTTCCCCCATTATTTAATTCTAATTTCATTCCATTGTAGTTAGAGAACATGCTTCATAATATTTCTACTCTTTTTAAATTTATTGAGATTTGTTTTGTGGCATAACATATGGTCTATCTTTGAGAATGTCCCATATGCACTTGAGAAGCATGTATAGTCTGTTGTTGTATGGACTGTTCTATAGATGTCTGTTAGGTCTGGTTGGTTTACAGTGTTATACAAGCCTTCTGTTTCCTTGTTGGTTTTCTACCTAGATTTTCTATACATTATTAAAAATGGGGTATTGAAATATCCAATTATTGTTATTACATTGCCTATTTCTTCTTCCTGTCAGTTTTTGTTTCATGTACTTTGGTGCTCTATTATTGAGTGCATGCATTTATAATTTTTGTATCTTCATGATGGATTGACCTATTTATAATTATAAAATGTTCCTCTATTTCTAGTAACTATTTTTTGTTTTAAAATATATTTTATCTGTTATTAATATAGCCACTCATACTTTCTTGTCATTGCCCTTTGCATAATATATATTTTGCCATCTTTTTACTCTCAAACTATTCATATCTTTGAATTTAAAGTGTCTCTTCTAAATAAACTATAGTTGGATCATGTTGTTCATCCTGTCTGACAATCTGTGCCTTTTGATTGAATTGTTTAATTTATTCACGTTTAATATTATTATTGATAGGGTTAAATTTATATCTCCCATCTTTCTTTTTCTTTTCCATGTCTCAGGTCTTTCTTGCTTCTATATTTTTCTTTACTACTTTATTTTGCATTGAGTAAATATTTACTAATACAGCATTTAAATTTCATTAACTATTTTTTAACTATTTTTCTAGTGGTTGTTTTAGGATATTGTTTTAAAATATGCATATTAACACATCAGAATCAATCTTAGATTTATTCTAACTTAATATTAACTAAAATGGTAGTCCCATATAGCTATCTTCTCTTTATCTCTTTTTTGTGGTGGTGTTTTATATATATATCTATTAATGTTAAAAACCTAATAATACATAGTTATAATCATTACCATTTGTCATAATTTTCTTAGTTTCACAGTTGGCTCCCATTCACCTCCTTTGTATTGTTATTGCAATTATATTACATTTCTGTATGTTATAGGCCCAAGAGAATATAATGCATATATTATTTTTTTCAACATTCTTGAGGTATACTTAATATAAACAAGTTCCACATATTTAATATATGCATTTTCTTGAGTTTGGACATATGCGTAAACCCATGATACCATCTACCACAAACAACGCAATAACATATTCATTGCCTCCAAAAAGTTTCTTGTGTCCCCTTGCTTTCTATTGTGGTAAGAACACTCATCACGAGGTCTACCCTCTTAACAAGATTTTAAGTACACAAATCCATATTGTTAACTATAAGCACTATAATATACAATAGATTTTTGGAATTTTTTCATGATGTATAACTATAATTTTATATCCACTGAACAACTCTTCCCATCCCCGGGAAACCACCATTCTATTCTCCACTCTGTGAGTTTGAGTATTTTAAATACCTCATGCGATTGGAATCATGCAGTATTTGTCATTCTGTGACTGACTTATTTCACTTATAATAATGTCTTCCAGGCCCATCCATGTTGTCACAAATGGTAGGACTTCCTTCTTTTTAGAGGATGAATAATATTCATTGTATGTATACATCACATTTTCTTTATCCATTTTTCTGTCAATGAATATTTGGGTTGTTCTGAATCTTGGCTTTTGTGAATAATGCGCAATAACAATGGGAGTGGAGATACCTCTTTGAGACCTGATTTCAATTATTTTGGATATACACCTAGGAGAGATTCCTGGATCCTACCACTCAATAGAAAAAAAATAATAACCTGATTAAAAAATAAGAAAAAAGACTTGAATAGATATTTCTCCAAAGAAAGTGTACATATTACTAACAGGTATATGAACAGGTGCTGAATATCACTAATCATCAGAAAAATGCCAATCAAAATCATGATGACATATCACCTCACACCAGTTAGGATGACTATTAAAAAAACACCACAAAGATAACAAGTGTTGGTGAGGAGGTGGAGAAATTGGAAATCTTGTTTACTGTTGGTGGGTAAGTGCATATTATTTTATGCAATTGCTTCTAAAGTCCGTTAAGAAAAGAAAGGAGAAAATGAACTAATAGTGGATATTACACTTGCATAATTGCCTTACTGGGGCTTTTTGTTCTTGTGGATTTGATTTATCATCTAGGGTCAACTGCTTTCAGCTTTAAGAACTTCCTTTAGTGTTTCTTTTTTTTAATATAATTTATTTTATTATCATTAATATACAATTACATGTGCAATATTATGGTTATTAAACTACCCCTTCATCAGGTCCCCCCCACCAACCCCATTACAGTCACTGTCCATCAGCGTAGTGAGATGCTATAGAATCACTACTTGTCTTCTCTGAGTTGTACTGCCCTCCCCATGCCCCCCCAACATTATACCTGCTAATCGTAATGCCCCTTTTTCTCTCTTATCCCTCCCTTCCCGCCCATTTTCCCGAGTCCCTTTCCCTTTGGTAACTATTAGTCCTTTCTTGGGTTCTGTGAGTCTGCTGCTGTTTTGTTCCTTCAGTATTTTTTCTTTGTTCTTATACTCTACATATGAGTGAAATCATTTGATACTTGTCTTTTTCGGCTTGGCTTATTTCACTGAGCATAATACCCTCTAGCTCCATCCATGTTGTTGCAAATGGTAGGATTTGTTTTCTTCTTATGGCTGAATAATATTCAGTTGTGTATATGTACCACATCTTCTTTATCCATTCATCTACTGATGGACACTTAGGTTGCTTCCATTTCTTGGCTATTGTAAATAGTGCTGCGATAAACATAGGGTGCATCTGTCTTTTTCAAATTGGGCTGCTGCATTCTTAGGGTAAATTCCTAGGAGTGGAATTCCTGGGTCAAATGGTATTCTATTTTGAGTTTTTTGAGGAACCTCCATACTGCTATCCACAATGGTTGAACTAATTTGCAGTCCCACCAGCAGTGTAGGAGGGTTCCCTTTTCTCCACATCCTCGCCAACATTTGTTGTTGTTTGTGTTTTGGATGTTGGCCATCCTCACTGGTGTGAGGTGTTATCTCATTGTGGTTTTAATCTGCATTTCTCTGATGATTAGTGATGTGGAGCATCTTTTCATGTGCTTGTTGGCCATCTGAATTTCTTCTTTGGAGAAGTGTCTATTCATGTCCTCTGCCCATTTCTTAATTGGATTATTTGCTGTTTGTTAAGGTGCATGAGTTCTTTATATATTTTGGATGTCAACCATTTATCAGATACGTTTTTTATGAATATATTCTCCCATACTGTAGGATGTCTTTTGTTCTACTGATGGTGTCCTTTGCTGTACAGAAGCTTTTCAGCTTGATATAGTCCCACTTGTTCATTTTTGCTTTTGTTTCCCTTGCCCGGGGAGATATGTTCATGAAGAAGTTGCTCATGTTTATTTCCAAGAGATTTTTGCCTATGTTTTTTTCTAAGAGTTTTATGGTTTCATGACTTACATTCAGGTCTTTGATCCACCTTGAGTTTACCTTTGTGTATGGGGCTAGACAGTAGTCCAGTTTCATTCTCTTACATGTAGCTGTCCAGTTTTTCCAACACCAGCTGCTGAAGAGGCTGTCATCTCCCTATTGTATATCCAAGGCTCCTTTATCAAATATTAATTGACTGTATATGTTTGGGTTAATGTTTGGATTTTCTATTCTGTTCCACTGGTCTGTGGGTCTGTTTTTGTGCCAATCCAAATTGTCTTGATTACTGTGGCTTTGTAGTAGAGCTTGAAGTTAGGGAGTGTTATTCCCCCTGTTTTATTCCTCCTTCTCAGGATTGATTTGGCTATTCGGGGTCTTTTGTGGTTCCATATGAATTTTAGAATTATTTGCTCCAGTTCATTGAAGAAAGCTGTTGGTAGTTTGATAGGGATTGCATTAAATCTGTAGATTGCTTTTGGTAGTATAGCCATTTTGACAATATTTATTCTTCCTAGCCAAGAGCATGGGATGCATTTCCATTTGTTAGTGTCCTCTTTAATTTCTCTTAGGAGTGTCTTGTAGTTATCAGAGTATAGGTCTTTCACTTCCTTCGTTAGGTTTATTCCTAGGTATTTTATTCTTTTTGATGCAATTGTGAATGGAATTGCTTTTCTGATTTCTCTTTCTGTTAGTTCATCATTAGTGTATAGGAAAGCAACAGATTTCTAGGTGTTAATTTTGTATCCCGCAACTTTGCTGAATTCAGGTACTAGTTCTAGTAGTTTTGGAGTGGAGTCTTTAGGGTTTTTTATGTAAAGTATCATGTCATCTGCAAATAGTGACAATTTGACTTCTTCTTTACCAATCTGGATGCCTTGTATGTCTTTGTTTTGTCTGATTGCTGTGGCTAGGACATCCAGTACTATGTTGAATAACAGTGGAGAGAGTGGGCATCCCTGTCTTGTTAGCAATCTTAGATGAAAAGCTTTCAGCGTCTCACTGTTAAGTGTGATGTTAGCTGTGGGTTTGTCATATATAACCTTTATGATGTTGAGGTACTGGCCGTCTATACCCATTTTGTTGAGAGTTTTAATCAGGAATGGATGCTGAATTCTGTCAAATGCTTTTTCAGCATCTATGGAGATGATCATGTGGTTTTTGTTCTTCTTTTTGTTGATGTGGTGGATGATGTTGATGGATTTTCGAATGTTCTACCATCCTTGCATCCCTGGGATGAATCCCACTTGATCATGGTGTATGATCCTCTTGATGTATTTTTGAATTCCATTTGCTAATATTTTGTTGAGTATTTTTGCATCTACATTCATCAGGGATATTGGTCTGTAATTTTCTTTTTTGGTGAGGTCTTTGCCCGGTTTTGGTATTAGAGTGATGCTAGCTTCATCGAATGGTTTGGAAGGATTCCCTCCTCTTCTATTTTTTGGAAAACTTTAAGGAGAATGGGTGTTATTTCTTCTCTGTATGTCTGGTAGAATTCAGAGGCGAATCCATCAGGCCTGGGGGTTTTGTTCTTGGGTAGTTTTTTGATTACCAATTCAATTTCGTCACTGGTGATTGGTCTGTTTAGTTTTTCTGTTTCTTGCTTGGTCAGACTTGGAAGGTTGTATTTTTCTAAGAAGTTGTCCATTTCTTCTATGTTTTCCAGCTTGTTAGCATATAGAGTCTCATAATATTCTCTTATGATTCTTTGTATTTCTGTGGGGTCCGTTGTGATTTTTCCTTTCTCATTTCTGATTGTATTTATGTGTGTAGATTCTCTTTTTCTCTTAATGAGTCTGGCTAGGGGTTTATCTATTTTGTTTATTTTTTCAAAGAACCAGCTCTTGGTTTTATTGATTTTTTCTATTGTTTTATTCTTCTCAATTTTATTTATTTCTTCTCTGATCTTTATTATGTCCCTCCTTCTGGTGACTTTGGGCCTCATTTGTTCTTCTTTTTCCAATTTCAGTAATTGTGTCTTTTAGACTATTCATTTGGGAATGTTCTTCCTTCTTTAAATAGGCCTGGATTGCAATATACTTTCCTCTTAGAACTGCCTTTGCTGCGTCCCACAGAAGTTGTGGCTTTGTGTTGTTGTTGTCATTAGTCTCCATATATTCTTTCATTTCTGTTTTGATTTGGTCGTTAACCCATTGAATAATTAGGAGAATGTTGTTAAGTCTCCATGTATTTGGGAGCCTTTTTGATTTCTTTCTAAAATTTATTTCTAGTTTTATACCTTGGTGATCTGAGAAGCTGGTTGGTAGGATTTCAATATTTTTGAAATTACTGAGGTTCTTTTTGTGGCCTAGTATGTGGTCTATTCTGGAAAATGTTCCATGTGCACTTGAGAAGAATGTGTATCCTGATGCTTTTGGGTGTAGAGTTCTGTAGATGTCTGTTAGGTCCATCTGTTCTAGTGTGTTGTTCAGTGCCTCTGTGCCTTTACTTATTTTCTGTCTGGTTGATCTGTCCTTTGGAGTGAGTGGTGTGTTGAAGTCACTTAAAATGAATGCATTGCTGTCTATTTCCTCCTTTAATTCTGTTAGTATTTGTTTCACATATGCTGGCGCTCCTGTGCTGGGTGCATATATATTTATAATGGTTATATCTTCTTGTTGGACTGACCCCTTTATCATTATGCAATGTCCTTCTTTATCTCTTGCTACTTTCTTCATTTTGAAGTCTATTTTGTCTGATACAAGTACTGCAACACCTGCTTTTTTCTCTTTGTTGTTTGCATGAAATATCTTTTTTCATCCCTTCACTTTTAGTCTGTGTATATCTTTGGATTTGAGGTGAGTTTCTTGTAGGCAGCATATAGATGGGTCTTGCTTTTTTATCCATTCTGTTACTCTGTGTCTTTTGATTGGTGCATTCAATCCATTTACATTTAGGGTGATTATTGATAGGTATGTACTTATTGCCATTGCTGGCTTTAGATTCGTGGTTACCAAGGGTTCAAGGGTTGCTTCTTTAATATCTAACAATCTAACTTAACTTTCTTGTTAAGTTATTGTAAACACAGTCTGATGTTTCTTTCTTTCTCTCCCTTCTTATTCCTCCTCCTCCATTCTTTCTATAATAGGTGTTTTATTCTTTGCCTTTAGTTAGTATTTGGATGGTCTGCTTTCTTTGCTATGATTTTTATTTTCTCTGGTGACATCTTTTTAGCCTTAGGTGTGCTTCCATCTAGAGCAGTCCATTTAAGATATCCTGTAGAGGTGGTTTATGGGAGACAAACTCTCTCAACTTTCGCTTGTCTGGAAATTGTTTAATCCCTCCATCATATTTAAATGATAATCGTGCTGGATAAATATTCTTGGTTCGAGGCCCTTCTGTTTCATTACGTTAAATATATCATGCCATTCTCTTCTGGCCTGTAAGGTTTCTGTTGAGAAGTCTGATGATAGTCTGATTGGTTTTCCTTTGTAGGTGATCTTTTTCTCTCTCTAGCTGCCTTTAATACCCTGTCTTTATCTTTGATCTTTGCCATCTTAATTATTATGTGCCTTGGTGTTGTCTTCCTTGGGTCCCTTGTGTTGGGAGATCTATGAGCTTCGGTGGACTGCGAGACTACTTCCTTCCCCAGCGAGGGAAAGTTTTCAGTAATTATTTCTTCAAAGACACTTTCTATCCCTTTTTCTCTCTCTTCTTC
>JAVSCE010012123.1:0-49553 GCA_032199065.1 Smutsia gigantea
ATCCATCAGGCCCAGGGGTTTTGTTCTTGGGTAGTTTTTTGATTACCAATTCGATTTCGTCACTGGTGATTGATCTGTTTAGTTTTTCTGTTTCTTGCTTGGTCAGTCTTGGAAGGTTGTATTTTTCTAAGAAGTTGTCCATTTCTTCTGTGTTTTCCAGCTTGTTAGCATATAGAGTCTCATAATATTCTCTTATGATTCTTTGTATTTCTGTGGGGTCCGTCGTGACTTTTCCTTTCTCATTTCTGATTGTGTTTATGTGTGTAGATTCTCTTTTTTTCTTAATGAGTCTGGCTAGGGGTTTATCTATTTTGTTTATTTTTTCAAAGAACCAGCTCTTGGTTGTATTGATTTTTTCTATTGTTTTATTGTTCTCAATTTTATTTATTTCTTCTCTAATCTTTATAATGTCCCTCCTTCTGGTGACTTTGGGCCTCATTTGTTCTTCTTTTTCCAATTTCAGTAATTGTGTCTTTAGACTATTCATTTGGGAATGTTCTTCCTTCTTTAAATAGGCCTGGATTGCAATATACTTTCATCTTAGAACTGCCTTTGCTGCGTCCCACAGAAGTTGTGGCTTTGTGTTGTTGTTGTCATTAGTGTCCATATATTCTTTGATTTCTGTTTTGATTTGGTCCTTAACCCATTGATTAATTAGGAGAGTGTTGTTAAGTCTCCATGTATTTGTGAGCCTTTTTGATTTCTTTCTAAAATTTATTTCTAGTTTTATACCTTGGTGATCTGAGAAGTTAGTTGGTAGGATTTCAATATTTTTGAAATTACTGAGGTTCTTTTGTGGCCTAGTATGTGGTCTATTCTGGAAAATGTTCCATGTGCACTTGAGAAGAATGTGTATCCTGTTGCTTTTGGGTGTAGAGTTCTGTAGATGTCTGTTAGGTCCATCTGTTCTAGTGTGTTGTTCAGTGCCTCTGTGTTTTTACTTATTTTCTGTCTGGTTGATCTGTCCTTTGGAGTGAGTGGTGTGTTGAAGTCTCCTAAAATGAATGCATTGCTGTTTATTTCCTCCTTTAATTCTGTTAGTATTTGTTTCACATATGCTGGTGCTCCTGTGTTGGGTGCATATATATTTATAATGATTATATCTTCTTGTTGGACTGACCCCTTTATCATTATGTAATGTCCTTCTTTATCTTTTGCTACTTTCTTCGTTTTGAAGTCTATTTTGTCTGATACAAGTACTGCAACACCGGCTTTTTTATCCTTGTTGTTTGCATGAAATATCTTTTTCCGTCCCTTCACTTTTAGTCTGTGTATATCTTTGGATTTGAGGTGAGTTTCTTGTAGGCAGCATATAGATGTGTCTTGCTTTTTTATCCATTCTGTTACTCTGTGTCTTTTGATTGGTGCATTCAGTCCATTTACATTTAGGGTGATTATTGATAGGTATGTATTTACTGCCATTGCTGGCTTTAGATTCGTGGTTACCAAGGGTTCAAGGGTTGCTTCTTTACTATCTAACAATCTAACTTAACTTTCTTGTTAAGTTATTGTAAACACAGTCTGTTGTTTCTTTCTTTCTCTCCCTTCTTATTCCTCCTCCTCCATTCTTTCTATAATAGGTTTTTATTCTTTGCCTTTAGTTGGTATTTGGATGGTCTGCTTTCTTTGGTATGATTTTTTTTTCTCTGGTGACATCTTTTTAGCTTTAGGTGTGCTTCCTTCTAGAGCAGTCCATTTAAGATATCCTGTAGTGGTGGTTTATGAGACGCAAATTCTCTTAACTTTCGTTTATCTGGAAATTGTTTAATCCCTCCATCATATTTAAATGATAATCGTGCTGGATACAATATTCTTGGTTCGAGGCCCTTCTGTTTCATTACGTTAAATATATCATGCCATTCTCTTCTGGCCTGTAAGATTTCTGTTGAGAAGTCTGATGATAGTCTGATGGGTTTTCCTTTGTAGGTGATCTTTTTTCTCTCTCTAGCTGCTTTTAATACCCTGTCTTTATCTTTGTTCTTTGCCATCTTAATTATTATGTGTCTTGGTGTTGTCTTCCTTGGGTCCCTTGTGTTGGGAGATCTATGAGCTTCTGTGGACTGCGAGACTACTTCCTTCCCCAGCGAGGGAAAGTTTTCAGCAGTTATTTCTTCAAAGACACTTTCTATCCCTTTTTCTCTGTCTTCTTCCTCTGGTACTCCTATAATGCGAATATTGTTCCGTTTGGATTGGTCACACAGTTCTCTTAATATTCTTTCATTCCTAGAAATCCTTTTATCTCTCTCTGCCTCAGCTGCTCTGTCCTCCTGTTCTCTGTTTTCTATTCCATTAACAGTCTCTTGCATCTCATCCATTCTGCTGTTAAGCCTGTCGATCGCTTGTCTGATTTCTGCATTGTCTTTCCTCAGTTCCCTCACTTCCTCCCTCAGCTCTTGCACATTTCTCTGTAGGTCCATCAGCATGGTAATGACTTTTATTCTAAATTCTTTTTCAGGGAGGCTGTGGATGTCCATCCCTTCAGACTCCCTCTCTGGGGTTGTCTGATTGATTTTGGTCTGAACCATATTCCTCTGTCTTTTCATGGCTGTATAATTTGGTCACTGATAGTTGCCACGTATGTCAGCTGGGCTCTTTAAGACTTTAAAAAGAGAAGAAAAAAAAAGAGGAAAAAAAAGATAAAAAAGAAAAAAAAGAAAGAAAAGAAAAACAAAGCAAAACAAAAAACAAAACAAAAAACAAAACAAAACAAAAAAACACAAAAAAATGCCCACCGGACGTAGATTCTGTGGGAATGCTCTAGGTGGCGCTATTGCCCCACTATTCCACAGCTGTGACTGTGCCGCTCCGCAGGGCCCTTTATCGCTCTGGCAGGGGTGGGAACGAATAGGAGGCTGTTGATCTCAGTGAGAAGTGTTAAGTATGGCTACGCTTCCTCAGTCTCCAGCTAAGGCGTCTGAAACTCCCCAGGACTCCCAGCCTGCTGGGCTGAGTGTGCTGGGGCGATCCGGCTCCTCCGCTGGGCTCCTGTCTCTTTAAGACCGCTGAAATAAGCGCGCGCTTTTTTTTTTTTCCTTCCCGGGAGCCGGCTGCAAGCACCCTGGCGCGTTCCCCCCTCAGATCCTGCCCCTCTGTCTCTCCAATCTCCGCTGCACTGCGCAATGTGGGTCAGCGCTCCCCGCGCAGATCCTCGGGGCTGGCTACTTCGCGGGGTGCACTTCCACTCCCTCCCGGCTCTGAATCCTCTCCTCGCGCCAGTGCGCTGGGGTGGGGGAGGGCTCGGGTCCCGCCGGGTCGCGGCTCCATATCTTACCCGCCTCTTGGGGTGCCGAGTCCTCTCTGGTGTAGCTGCACGCTGTGCGCTTTCCTGTGTATTCTCGTCTCTCTTTTAGGAATAGATGTATTTTCTGTGTTTTCGTTGATAAATATAGTGTTGGGAGGAGATTTCTGCCGCCCTGCTCACACCGCCATCTTCCCGGAAGTTTTTCCTAGTTTTATACCTTTTTGATCTGAGAAGTTGGTTGTTAGAATTTCAATATTTTTGAATTTACTGAGGTTCTTTTTGTGGCCTAGTATGTGGTTTATTCTGGAAAATGTTCCATGTGCACTTGAGAAGAATGTGTATCCTACTGCTTTTGGGTGTAGAGTTCTGTAGGTGTCTGTGAGGTCCATCTGTTCTAGTGTGTTGTTCAGTGCCCCTGTGTCTTTACTTATTGTCTGTCTGGTTGGTCTGTCCTTTGGAGTGAGAGCTTTGTTGATGTCTCCTAAAATAAATGCATTGCTTTCTATTTCCTCTTTTATTTCTGTTATTATTTGTTTCACATATGTCGTCCGTCCTCTGTCAGGTGCATACATATTTATATAATGGTTATATCCTCTTGTTGGACCCACCCCTTTACCATTATATAATGTCGTTCTTTTTCTCTTGCTGCTTTCTTCGTTTTGAAGTGTATTTTGTCTGATACATGTACTGCAACACCTGCTTTTTTCTCCTTGTTGTTTGCATGAGATACGTTTTCTATCCCTTCACCTGTAGTCTGTGTATATCTTTGGGTTTGAGGTGAGTTTCCTGTAAACAGCATATAGATGGGTCTTGCTTTTTTATCCATTCTATTACTTTGTGTCTTTTGATTGGTACATTCAGTCTATTTACATTTTGGGTGATTATTGAAAGATACATACTTACTGCCATTGCTGGCTTTAGATTCGTGGTTACCAAAGGTTCAAGTGTCAGTTCTTTACTATCTAACAGTCTAACTTAACTCTCTTGTTAAGCTATTATAAACACAGTCTGAGGATTCTTTATTTCTCTCTCTTCTTCTTCCTCCTAAATTCTTTATATACTAGGTGTTTTATTGTGTACTCTTTTACATTTCCTTTGACAGTTTTTGTGGATAGTTGATTTTGCTTTTTGCCTTTAGTTAGTATTTGGATGGTCTGCTTTTTTTGCTATGATTTCATTTTCTCTGCTGACATCTTTTAGCCTTAGGAGTGCTTCCATCTAGATCAGTGCCTTTAAGATACCCGGTAGAGGTGGTTTGTGGGAGGTATATTCCCTCAGGTTTAACTTGTCCGGGAATCGTTTAATCCCTCCCTCAAATTTAAATGATAATCGTGCTGGATACAGTATTCTTGGTTGAAGGCCCTTCTGTTTCATTACGTATATCATGCCATTCTCTTGTGGCCTGTAAGGTTTCTGTTGAGCTGTCTGATGATAGTCTGATGGGTTTTCCTTTGTAAGTGATCTTTTTTCTCTCTCAAGCTGCCTTTAATACTCTGTCCTTATCTTTGATCTTTCCCATTTTAATTCTTATGTGTCTTGATGTTGTCTTCCTTGGGTCTCTTATGGTAGGAGATCTGTGGGCTTCCATGGTCTGAGAAACTATTTCCTTCTCCAGCTTGGGCAAGTTTTCAGCAATTATTTCTTCAAAGACACTTTATATCCCTTTTTCTCTCTTCTTCTTCTTCTGGTACTCTTATAATGCGAGTATTGTTCCGTTTGGATTGGTCACACATTTCTCTTAATATTCTTTCATTCTTAGAGATCCTTTTTTCTCTCTCTCCATCAGCTTCTCTGTATTCCTGTTCTCTGATTTCTGTTCCATTAAGTGTCTCTTTCACGTCATCCATTCTGCTTTTAAGCCCGTCCATCACTTGTCTGATTTCTGCATTGTCTTTCCTCACTTCCTCCCTTAGGTCTTGCATATTTCTCTGTAATCCATCAGCATGGTTATGACTTTTATTCTGAATTCTTTTTCAGGAGTATTGTGTAAGTCTATCCCATCAGGCCCTCTGGGGTTGTCTAGGTAAACTTTGTTTGTACCATATTCGCCTGTCTTTTCATGGTGGTAGAAGTGGTCACTGGTAGGTATCACCTGTGTCAGCTGGGAAAACAAAGTTCCTTTCTGCTTGTTCTCCTTCCCTTCTCCGTGGCCTGAACTGGTTTCTCGCACACAAGGAGGCATTCTCTGTCATAATCCCCCGAGCTGTCTGTGTGCGGGGTCGCCCTCAGCCTAGCCTATAAGCAGTGTGGGTGTTTGAAGTCTCTCTGGGTGCCTTCTGGTCCCCTTGGTGCTTTCCAGCCCTTGTTATGGGTTTTGGGCTCCTTCCCGCTTAGATGTGAGCCAGACTGGAGTACATTCTGTGAGGTTGCTGTGGGCGGGGCCGCTACTCAGCTGTTCCGCAGCAGTGGTAGATCCCGGACCCTTTGCGGCGCTGGCTGGCGGAGCAGGGGAACAAATAGCACGCTGCTGATCCTTGTGGGAATCCTCGGAGCGGCTGCTTTACCCCACTGCCGGCCAGGGGGTCCAAAGTTCCCCAAGACTCCCAACGGGCTGGGCTGAATGCGCTGGGACGATTTTGTTCTGCTGTTGGTCCCTTGTCTCTTTAAGCCTTAAAAAAAAAATGCCTGGTTTTCTGTTGTCCCAGGGGGCCGGCTGAAGGGACCTGCTTGCAGTCTCCTTCTTGGATCCTGCCTTTCTGTTTCTCTAGTCTTTGATACACCATGTGATGTGTGTCAGTGCTCTTGGTGCAGATCACCAGGCCTGGTTATCTGGCGAGCCTGTGTTTCCACTCCCTCCCCACTCTGAATATTTTCCTCCTGCAGGCGTGCTTGTGTGGGGGAGTGTTTGGGTCCCCCCGAGTTGTGGCTTTGTATCTTACCCTATATGTGAGGCGCTGAGTTCTGGCATGTGTAGCTGTAGCCTTGGTGTTGTACTGTATCTTCTGGTCTCTTTTTTAGGAATAGTTGCATTTGTTGTATTTTCACAAACATATATTTTTTTCGGAGGAGATTTCTGCCACCCTCCTCATGCTGCAATCTTCCCCGCAAGTTCTCACTGGTGAATTTTATCAAACATTTAGTGAAGACCTAACACCCATCCTCATTAAAGTTTTCCAAAAAGTAGAAGAGGAGGGAATACTCCCAAACTCATTCTACAAAGCCAACATCACTCTAATACCAAAATCAGACAAAGACACCATAAAAAACAGGAAATTACAGACCAATATCCCTGATGAACATAGATGCAAAAATACTCAACATAATATTAGCAAACTGAATTCAAAAATACACCAAAAAGATCATCCATTATGATCAAGTGGGATTCATCGCAGGGATGCAAGGATGGTACAACATTCGAAAATCCATCAACATCATGTACTGCATCAACAAAAAGAAGGACAAAAACCACATGATCATCTCCATTGATGTTGAAAAAGCATTCCAGAAAATTCAACATTCATTCATGATAAAAACTGAACAAAGTGGGTATAGAGGGCAAGTACCTCAACATAATAAAGGCCATATATGACATACCCACAGCCAACATTATACTCAACAGCGAGAAGCTGAAATCTTTTCCTTTAAGATAGGGAACAAGACAAGGATGCCCACTGTCCCCACTTTTATTCAACATAGTTCTAGAGGTCCTATCCACGGGAATCAGACAACACAAAGAAATACAAAGCATCCAGATTGGCAAGGAAGAAGTCAAACTGTCCCTGTTTGCATATGACATGATATTGTACATAACAAACCCTAAAGAATCCACTCCAAAACTACTAGATCTAATATCTGAATTCAGCAAAGTTGCAGGATATAAGATTAATACACAAAAATCTGTTGAATTCCTATACACTAATGATGAACTAGCAGAAAGAGAAATCAGGAAAACGAATCCATTCACAATCGCATCCAAAAGAATAAAATACCTCGGAAGAAACTTAACCAAGATGTGAAAGACCTATACCCTGAAAACTAAAAGACACTCTTAAGAGAAATTAAAGAGGACACTAATAAATGGAAATTCTTACCATGCTCTTGGCTAGGAAGAATTAATATCGTCAAAATGGCCATCCTGCCTAAAGGAATCTACAGATTCAATGCAATCCCTGTCAAAATACCTACAGCATTCTACAATGAACTAGAGCACACATTTCTAAAATTCATATCCAACCACAAAAGATCTCAAATAGCCAAAGCAATCCTGAGAAGGAAGAATAAACCACGGGGAATTATGCTCCCTAACTTCAAGCTCTACTACAAAGCAAAAGATAATCAAGACAATTTGGTACTGGCATAAGAACATATCCGTAGACCAGTGGAACAGAATAGAGAGCCCAGATGTAAACCCAAGCATATATGGTCAATTAATATACAATAAAGGAGGCATGGGTATACAATGGGAAAATGACAGCCTCTTTAACAGCTGTTGTTGGCAAAACTGGACAGCTACATGTAAGAGAAAGAAACTGGATTACTGTCTAACCCCATACACAAAAATAATCTCAAAATGGATCAAAGACCTGAATGTAAGGCATGAAATGATAAAACTCTTAGAAAAAAATATATTCAAAAATCTCTTGGATATAAACATGAGCAACTTCTTCATTAATATGTCTCACCCCGGCAAGGGAATGAAATGCAAAAATGAACAAATGGGATTTTATCAAACTAAAAAGCTTCTGTACAGCAAAGGATACCATCAGTAGAACAAAAAGATATCCTACCATGTCGGAGAATATATTCATAAATGACATATTCAATAAAGGGTTGACATCCAAGTTATATAAAGAGCTCATGCACCTCAACAAACAAAAGGAAATAAACCAATTAAAAAATGGGCAGAGGATCTGAACAGACACTTTCCCAAAGAAGAAATTCAGACTGTCAACAGGCATATGAAAAGATGCTCCATATCACTAATCATCAGAGAAATGCAAATTAAAATCACAGTGAGATATCACCTCACACAAGTTATGATGTCCACCATCCAAAAGACAAACAACAACAAATGTTGGCAAGGATGTGGAGAAAGGGCAACCCACACTGCTGGTGGGAATGTAAATTAGTTCAACCATTGTTTAAAGCAGTATGAAATTTCCTCAAAAAACTCAAAATAGAAATACCATTTGACCCAGGAATTCCACTCTTAGGAGTTTACCCTAAGAATGCAGCAGCCCAGTTTGAAAAAGACATATGCACCCCTATGTTTATCGCAGCACTATTTACAATAGCCAAGAAATGGAAGCAACCTAAGTGTCCATCAGTAGATGAATGGATAAAGAAGATGTTGTATATTTACAGAATTGAATATTATTCAGCCATTAGAAGAAAAGGAATCCTACCATTTGCGACAACATGGATGGAGCTAGAGGGTATTATGCTAAGTGAAATAAGCCAGGCGGAGAAAGACTAGTATCAAAAGACTAGTATACTCATCTGTGGAGTATAAGTACAAAGAAAAAACTGAAGGAACAAAACAGCAGCAGACTCACAGAACCCAAGAACTGACTAACACTTACCAAAGGTAAAGGGACTGGGAAGAGAGGTGGGAAGGGAGGGATAAGGGGGAAAAACGGCTATTACAATTAGCACACATAATGTAGTAGCGGTGGGGGTGTAATGGGGGATACCGGGAAGGCCGTATAACATAGAGAAAACAAGTAGTGATTCTATAACATCTTACTACGCTGATGGACGGTGACTGCAATGGGGTATGTGGTGGGGACTTCATAATAGGGGGAATCTAGTAACCATAATGTTGCTCATGTAATTGTATATTAATAATAGCAAAAAAAAATAGAGACATTTAAACCAGTGTGTTACAGCATTGCTGATTGGGAATGAAAAGATGTGACTTCTATTTCAGTCGTTCTGCCAAATAGCCATTTTCATCTTGGATAAGTTTTTTTTTATTTATCGGGGCCTTAGTGTTCTTGTCTGTCAATTGGGGGAATAGAGTCTTATTTCTAAGATTTCTTGGATGGATTGTCTGCTTTTTAGATAAGAAACCATTCGCTTTTGTATACCAATACTGTTACCTGGGCAAAACTTTTTGAACAAATGATTGAGTTTGCAGCTATGTATATTTACCCCTTTAATCACGGTTATTTAGTTATATAAAGTTACATTATAATTATGAGCTTACTTGTTCTGAACATTTAGAAATGGAAATTTTTTTTTTTGAGGTTTGTCCCCAAGCAGTCTGAAATGCATGTTCATCTAAAAATTCATTTGTACATATGCATGTGTGTGTATGCTTAAATCTCATTATAAAATTTTAAAATTAGGTAAAAATGCATAAAAATGATCAAGGGGCAAGATTATGCATTTTAAAAGATCTCTTGCTTTAAAATAATTTGTTAAATTATTTGGATATAAACTCAATAATTTGGCCATAAAGAGCTGTTGCACCTTGTAAGTTTAAAAAAATCACTCCAGAGAGTTAGGGAAAAATAGTAATTAAGAGGGTTCTTTCAAGGTTGGTAGGTCTAAATTTAACCTACCAGCTGTATTTTTGCTTGTAGAAGTATGTGTGTAATGCTCTGTTCCCCGGAGAGTTGCCTGTGCTGTTATGAGCCAGAAACATGTTAAGATAGAGATAGAGATACTGTCTTCTGAAATATAACCTCAAGAAGTGGCTGTTGAATGTTGCAGTGCCCTGCAGGCCTGCAAGAAGTACCTGAAGAAGTTTGAAAGTGGCAGGTGTAATGTTGAGTGTACCAGCATAGCTGTGGTCTGTTTCTAAAGGAGATTTTTCAAGAACATAACCATAACCTTCTCCTCTGGGTTGAAATACTGTTTCTTTGAATCAAAGATAACGTTTGTTATGAGATGATACACCATTACTTTATGCTCCATAAAGACATAACCTTGGCAATTAAGCTACGATAAAATGCTTTCTTATCCATTAGGATGTTCATTTTATTTTATGTTTATTGGAATGACATAGATTAAAAAGGAAAATTGAACTGAAATTAATTGATTATGATACTCTTTTTTATTTTTTATTTTGGTATTATTAATATACAATTACATGAGCAACATTGTGGTTACTAGATTCCCCCCGTTATCACCTTATTCACATTCAAAGTCTGAGTGTTTGAATCACTTTTCTGACTCCCAAGTAGTCCATGTCAGTGTATTTCCACATGCTCTCACCTTCCGTACCATTAAGATGCAGCATTTCTTAAAATAGTGCTTTTCTGTCAATTCTGGAGTTTTCTCCTAAGCTGCTGACACTCACTTTGCATGTTTTGATTTCCTGAACTTAAATAGACCATGTCATGGACTATGTTATGACTGCCACCTGGTCCACAGCAACAGTAAGGTGCTATCAATACCAGAGCTGTTAAAATGTGAATAAATGTGCATGTTAGAACCAATGGAATATGGCAGTAGTGCATTAGTTGCGAAGGGACTTGGACCAAGGACTCACCATCCAGAGGTTAATAGTGGAGATGTAGAATATAGAGTATTTAAAAAATTTTTTTAAGTGGTTAATATCATATTTAAGGATATTGTTTCACATTCAGACACTTTTATCCTCTAGTCATTTTAATATACAATTCTCTTTTTCTTTTTCATGCAGAATCTTAATAGAGACTTTTACCTGAAAGGTAGCCCTGTCCTCTCTGTCCTATTGAAACATCATTCAAACATTCTTAGTTATGTATGAATTATGAGGAATACAAAGATGAGTGTGTAATTATTGATGTTAAATGAGAAATGGGAATAAACACAGCTCTCAAAGTATTTATCAATGGTTAAATGACAAATGGGAATAAACACAGCTAGCAAGAGTACAGCATAGGCTTTTGAGGCTCAGTATGGGTGATATAGCATTTACTATACTTCATTTACTTAAATAAGTGTTAGTAAGCCTCTGTTTTTCTTTTTTTAATACATGGAAGACCACATCACCATGTAAATGAAACTGAAAAATTCAGTAGGATAAAATTGCTGGGCACGATTTCCCTTAGATTTACTGAGTTTGTCTTCAGCACATTTAAAAAATCATGTGTCTAAAGAAATATGGTAACTAAATGTGTATGATCCTGGATTAGATCTGACTTAGGCTTTTCTTTCTTTCTTTTTTAAAGACATGTACGCACAGTTGGCAAAATAGAGTAAGGTCTGTAGATTATAGTATTTTATGACTTAATTTTGATCATTGTGCTATAGTTAGATTGTCCTTGTGTTTTGGAAATCAGACTGGAGTATATTTAGGGGTAAAAGGCATCATGTCTGCAACTGTCACATGTTTGAGAAGAAAATCGTGTGTGTATATGTTTGTGTGTGTGTATGTAGAGAAAGAAAGTGATAAAATGTATCTGGGTTCATTGGGAAATCTGGGTGAAGGGTACATGTGGATTTTTTGTAGTATTCTTGCAGTTTTCCTGTAAGTTTGAAATAATTTCAGAATAAAAAGTTATAAGGTTGAAAAATAATTGCTAAAATACCAGGTGTCCAATACTTTTAATTGACACATTGAGTTTATGTGGCTTTAGAGCAGATATGTACATATTCAAAAAATATTCCATTCTCTTGTTAGAGACTTGCAGCATATCCTTACTCTCCTTCCTTGCTATTAGATCTGAAGCACTCTCTCACTTTGTAATTTATATGTATTTTGAGGCTTGCTTGTGGAGTATTTGCATATATGTTTCTGTATTGTTGCTGTTCCCTAAATACTGTATCGTTATTGTGTGTGAGAGGTTTTAAGTGATTTTTTGGGGGGACAGTTGCCTACACTTATTCTTCAATAGTGAATTCCAAATGATATATGAGTAGCTGTTTTGCTGATTTAATTCAGAAAGGAGGCCTCCCCTTACTGCTTTCTAAATTAACTGCTCTGCTCCCCTCCTGCCTCTTTACGCTTAGCTTACTTGTCACCCTCTCTGCATTAGGCCAGATTCATATTTCAGTAAAATCCTGCCTCTTCCAGGAGCACTGCCCCTCCCCAATCATCTCTATGCAATGTTTTTTTTTTTTTGCTAGTTTTGCTAGTTAAAAAAAATTTTTTTATGTTGTTCTATGATGGATTAAAATTACTGTTACTTTGTGGTCATTTAAAGTTATATGTGCATATTGTTTCCCAGCCGAATGTCAGGGTCTGGCAGGTGCACATTGCTTTCTTTTCATGCCTTAATCGATACCCACAGCCCACTGAAGTTGTCTCTATAAGGCAGTTCACAAATTGATTTTATCTGAGTTGGTAACTACATTTACCCATATTATCAAGTCCCCATCCATACCCCAATGCAGTCACTGTCCATCAGTGTAGTAAGATGACACAGATTCACTATTTGCCTTCTCTGTGCTACACTGTTTTCCCCATGATCCCCCACACCAGGTGTACTAAACAAAATACCCCTCAATCCCGTTCTCCCACCCTCTACCCGCCCTCCCACACCCCTTCTCTTTGGTAACCACTAGTTCCTCTTGGAGTCTCTGAGTCTGCTATTTTGTTCCTCCAGTTTTGCTTCATTGTTATACTCCACAAATGAGGGAAATCATTTGGCACTTGTCTTTCTCCCCCTGGCTTATTTCACTGGATATATTTCATAATATCCTCCAGCTCCATCCATGTTGCTGCAAATGGTAGGATTTGTTTCTTTCTTATGGCTGAATAGTATTCCATTGTGTATATGTACCACATCTTCTTTATCCATTCATCTACTGATGAACACTTAGGTTGCTTCCATATCTTGGCTATTGTAAAAAGTGCTGTAAAAAACATAGAGGTGCATATATCTTTTTGAATCTCAGAAGTTGTATTCTTTGGGTAAATTCCAAGGAGTGGGATTCCTGGGTCAAATGGTATTTGTATTTTTAGTTTTTTGAGGGACCTCCATATAGCTTTCCACAATGGTTGAACTAGCTTACATTCCCACCAGCAGTGTAGGTTCCCCTTTCTCTGCATCTTTGCCAGCATTTGTTGTTCTTAGTCTTTTGGATGGTGGCCATCCTTACTGGTATGAGGTGATATCTCATTGTGGTTTTAATTTGCATTTCCCTGATAATTAGCGATGTGGAGCATCTTTTCATGTGCCTGTTGGCCATCTGAATTTCTTCTTTGGAGAAGTGTCTATTGAGATCCTCTGCCCATTTTTTAATCAGGTTATTTGCTTTTTGGGTGTTGAGGTGTGTAAGTTCTTTATGTATTTTGGATGTTAACCCCTTGTCGGATATGTCATTTGCAGACATAGTCTCCCATACTGTAGGATGCCTTTTTGTTCTGTTGATGGTGTCCTTTGCTATACAGAAACTTTTTAGTTTGATGTAGTCTCGAGTTCAATTTTCCTTTTGTTTCCCTTGCTCGAGGAGATGCGTTCAGAAAGAAGTTGCTCATGCTTATATTCAGGAGATTTTTGCCTCTGTTGTCTCTAAGAGTTTTATGGTTTCATGACTTATATTCAGGTCCTTGATCCATTTCGAGTTTACTTTTGTGAGCTTTGTTTTTACTTTGAAACATTTTTTGGTTAAATCCTTAGACAAGTTATACTGACCTATATATGCCATTAACTCTGGCACCTTAAATTGCATCTTAAATGGCCCCATAATCTGGTATCATCTAAAATTTGATTTATGGTCTTTCATATATTATCACATCCCCACAACCCTCAGAAGTATTCACAAATGAGTAATCTGAGGCCCTGGGAGGTTAAGTGACATACTTTAGGCCATGGGTAATGATATGTGGATTTAAGCTTGAGTCTTCACTACAAATCTGTGCACTGCACTGGATTAGAAGTTCTTAACCTTTGTTGTGCCATGGTCCCTTCGGCATTCTGGTGAAGCCTAGGGATCCATTCTCATAATAACAATTTTAAATACACAAAACAGCATTACAAAAGAAACCATTTGTAATGACATGTTCAAAATACTGAAAAAAACATTTGTAATATGGAAATATGGTTACTAATTAACACATTAAATAAAAATGGCTATGTTAGCTGCTGTTATTTCAGAGTAGTGATGAACACGAATGATATTTTGAGATGTCTGAAATTATTGTAATCTGTTATGAAAATATCTGAATTCTTTTGGAGACAAAATCGCAGGTACTGGGGCTAATCCTACTTTTAGGCTATCATCATAATTTAAGGAAATGGTTACTTTCACTTAGAAGTTAGTGAAAATAAAGATGCATTTTTTTTCTATCCAAATTTGTGAACCTCTTGAATACCCAGGTTAAGAACTCCTGTATTAGACCATATTATATCTTATGCTAATATACATTTGTCATCTGCTAGTCTTGGCACATATTGGGCACTTAATAAAGGTTGAATAAAGAAATTGCAAACCCCCAAAAATGTACATTAACAATATAAGGCTTCATTTAAAAAAAAAGGACAAATAAGGCATCCATATGTTGTGAGATTCTTGAGGGTAAAAATTAAAGTTCACTTTAAGTTAAAATGGTTAGAACCTATAATTGTAAATTAATTGTGTTTCTTTGGCTTCTAGTCAGGTCTCTGTCTGCCTTGCCCCTAAAAGTAAAAAGATTATATTGGGGTTTGGTATTTTCTTCATTAAAAAGTGTTAATTTTCTGTATTTCAGTTCTTTTGGGCAGTTTGTTTGAGTGAGGGTGACCGGCTGTCATAGAGAGTTTTAGTTCTCCATCACCAATGGCTGGGATGCAGGGCATAGACAGGCCCTGAAATAGAATGTTAGAGAGCGTGGAGATAGCATGGCTCTCCCCTGCATTATGTCAGCCTGAAAAGGTTTGTTCTATTACCTTGCACCTGGTAAGTCTGAGTCTCTTCATCAGTTGTCAGACCTGACAGCTTAAGTGTATTGTCCTTGCTCCTGTCCTTACCTAAAATCTAATTCTACTAGTTCTTTTGTTAGTTAAATAGGAAGTAACCACTTAAAAACATTTTATTTCCTCCCTTAGGTGGGGAATATGTAGCCTATTTCTTAACTGTCAAGGCCCCTGTGTCTGACTCAATTGTAGCTCCAGAGAGACTAAGTAACTTGGATGGTGTGACAGGAAAAGCTTTCCGAGAAAGGAAAAAACCCTTTAGCACATTTATCACTCAATAGGGTTGCAACCCCCTAGTATACAAGAACTATGTGGCTTTGCCTTATCCAGGCCAGCTTTATGGGTCATAGCTGGAAAACTTGTGGAGGCCCCCTGATATGGCCCTGCCTTTCAGCCTCATCTCCCTCCCAGGGTGGAGACCTGCAGAACTGCATGTACTTCCATTCAGCTACTTGACTCCCTCCCAAGTTGACCCTGCAGAAACATCTACCAGACTTCTCTTCTGCCATATACATTCTCTCCATCTACACTTTCCAACCTCTAATTTGTTATTTTTCTAAAGCAGTTGTCACAAACCTTTGGCCTGAGTTTTAAATGGACTGGAGAATATGTCCTATTAACTCCTGATTACCTCAGGACAAATAATTTTACATTTGTCATACAAGATGAGTAGTGCATTTTTTTTAGTACCTCTTCCTTTATAGTGACTTCTTTGGGTTTAACTGTCCCTTGCCTCCCATTAACTTTTATTTTGCTGAGTCCCATTAGGAAACTTCTGAAACCTAAAAACATACACATTTATCTAATTATTGGGAAAGTTTGGAAGAATTCATGTCTGCTAAGGTTGGTATTTATACCATTCTAAAGCAATGTTTCCCAACTGGAAACTTAAATGACAGTGTTCTGGAGAGCACAGTGTTGTTAAAAGCTCTAATGGAGGATATTTTAATTTCTGTTTACAAATTAACCAATAAAATAGTTCTTTAAATATTTTCTCTGCCTGTCTAATGAATTTTGTGATTGTTAGTGGAGATAAGCAAATGGGCTTCCATTTCTCTTGCTTATCACACAGTGCCTCACATATACTTATCACACATATTCCTTCCTGTCTGGCAATTAGACATTTATGTAGTTTTAAATTCTTATTCATAGTCATGTGGCATTTAACTTATGCCCATAATGGATTATTGGTTAAAGTCTGAAAACATATGGGGCACTGATGATGAAAAGCAGGTTAATGAACATCATAAAATGATGATAGTTCTGGAAATTACCTTTAGGATGCTTTTCACTAGATTAGTAAGCTGAATTCATGTGATAAAATTCTCATATAGTGCTTTGAGGTCTATCTAATATTTTAATGCTTAATGTTAAAAAGGAAAATGTGATTATTATATTCAGTTTTGCTTTTAATTTATTGAGAATAAAAAACTCCTCCCCAATGTACTTGCATAGCCCCTGAAATCTCTTTTTATCTTGCTATTTAGAAATAAAACACAAAATGTCTAAAATTAAACTGCTTAATTTAGTTTGACCACTTTAAATAAGTTAATTTACTTAAGTGCAAAACGTAAGACTTCTGAACATTAGGTCATGAAAGTATTTTTTTGGGAGGGGAGGGGAATCTGTTTTTGATATTACATTTTAGAATACTATTGGTCCCCAAGCTAAACATGATGTAATTTTTGAAATTTTTTTGCCTAATTAAAGATTAGAACAAGTTCATGACATATTATAAGTGCTATAAAAATGTTATAATAAACTTTATCATCTTAATAATATTAGTAATTTAAAATCAAATGTTTCAAGCTTAAAATTATCATGTAACATACAAATTGCTGATTAGAAAAAATTACCAAGGGGTTTTCTTTTCTTTTTTTAAATTGAAGTATAGTTGATATACAATCTTATATTAGTGTGTTGTATGCTTGAAACCAAACGGTCTTTTTAAGATTGTATTAATTGAAAGATTTGCATTTCTCGAAGCAGTGAGAAATGCAGTCAGCTATTGCAGTGTGGAGCAGGAGAACTTTGGCAAGGGAAATGAAACATCTTCCCAGTTTCTGTAACTGGGAGCAATTGTATGAAAATGTGTGCATATGGAAATGTGACAGAGATGGGAGCCAGCTTTGAGTGACCTCAGCAGGTATACTGGCCCTGCTTGGTCCGCTGTGTTATTGCAGAGTAGCTTGTAATGATGAGCACCACTTAATAGGGACACCAAGACCCTGACTTCTTTTTTGCGTAGCAATGGTTTGAGTCTAAGAGGCAGTAAGCCATGTAAGACTCCCTCAATGGGTATTCTCTTGGGGGTCAACCTTTGGAAGTCTGTCCAGTGCTGCACGGAGGTTTAAAATAACAGTAATTGTGGATACTGGAAGGGAAACCTGAGATAATGTCAGAGAATGTCAGGGAAATGCAGAGATATTAGTATGGTATAAGAGAAGCATTTTTAAGATTGTAAAAGTATGGGTATTGTTCATTAAAAAAAATTAGAAATGTTTCAAACAAGCTTGCTGTTAAGTGAGTATGTTTAAGTAGATATGGTTCTCCATTTATATCTTTTATAAAATTGGATATGTTATATTGGGGAAAAAAGGGCCCCTGGATATAATTTGCATTTCTTAAGAATGTAGCAAATCTGTCACTGCATGCTTAAAATAATTATTTTCTTACAGAATTTTAACAGTAATGCTAAAGACATTACCAGCAGCTCTAATGTAATAGTATTTTACCTAACTTATACCCAAGCAGACTGTTGTAGACCTAAACTAATGTTTATTTTGTAGCTGATAGTTGAAGTCCTTGTAGGGACTGTTTGCATGTCAAAGGGAGTATTGAAATAGTGCAGTTATTTGTTTTGGGTCTTAGGATTCCTGAAATTTAGCAGCAGAGCATAGAATAGTGGAGGTGGGGTTCTTAGATGCTGCACCCAGGGCAGAGTGATCACATTTGAGTTTTGTGTGTATGTTTGGAGGGGGTAAAGATGGGGAGAATGAACCTGTGACTTAATCCTTTTATTGCAAATTCTGCTTAGTGAACTTGCAATAAAAGAAAACCCATAAAAGAGAAGGATCTAGGAGGACTTTGGTTTGGACCCTTACTACTGCTGTGTAGAATGCTGCATGAGAAGGGAGAAGGAAAAAATTCAAAAGCATTGCTTCAAGCAGGTTCTCAACAAGCTTTGGGATAGCTGAAATATTTTTTCATAAATGCTTACCAAAATGGTGGTGGAAAATTAGTGAATTATTAGTCTGCAGGTAGTATGATTATGTTAGGTTATTAACAGGAAGTAGATGACAGTCTGGAACTTTGAAGAATTGCCAGGATAGCAAAGGTAATTTAGTTATTTTGATGAGTAATCTATAAATTGCTGGTTATATGAAATTTGAGGACTACTTATATAGGGTTTTGGGTAAAGTAGGTTTATGGGAGCTAAAATGTAATCTGATGAAGTATTGATAAATGTTAGAAAATGGAAAAATTCTTGAAACATCCTACTACATGGTTGCTTTTATTTTACCTATTTGACAGGTGAGGAAATTGAGTCAGAGGGAAGCTAGTGACCAAAGATGCACATATAACAGAAGGCACATATGAAAAAGGTTTTAGATCTAGGGCAGTCTGATTCCAGAGCTGGCATCTTTGCTGTGCTGTGATGTCACAGGTAGAGAATCACAGTTTCAAAATTAGGTTAACTGATAGGGACATTAGAGGTGATCCAATTCACACCCCTCACTTAGAAATGAAACTGAGGTTCTTCTAAAGAGGTTGATCAAGTTGCTTAAATGGCTTACTTACCCTAGAATGGACAGAGCACCTCAGTGATTTCCCCATTTCCTCATACTGTGCATCTCTGGGTTGGGAGACTTTCCTGGGATAAGCATAGGCTTCTGCCCTCAAGTCTCTTCCAGCTCTTTCCAAGTATGTGCAACATAGCTGATTTTTTTAAGCTTCTCAAGAGTTCATGTTTTTGAGACTCTCTTTGATTTTTCCAGAACTGAAAAAGGGTAGATTAATACATTAGTCTTGTTTTATCAAGATATGTGGGTAGAAGATAATTTCTACTGTCTAATGGAGACCCTAAGTAACAGTGTGTGTAAAAAGCTAGAATTTATTTTTCTTACGTGTAACGTTTTGGGTAATTTGATGATTCCTTAGCATGGGACCCAAGCTCCTTCTGTTTTACTGCTCTGCATCCCTAGGGTGTTTCCCTTATCCAGGTGGTCCAGAATGGCTCCCACCTGACCTCAAGCCCATGCCATGGGGAATGGCCTAGAAGCTGCACATGTAGTGTTCACTCACATATTACTGGCCAGAGCATAGTTAGGAGGCTGCAAAACTGCAGGTGAAGCTGGAAAATTTCATCTTTATTCTAATTAGCCCACCCTAAAACTGCCCTGTGTGGCAGCCTGTGCTGTGTGTCGAAGTTGAGAATTTTCTTTGGATTCCCAGGTGAGAGTGGAAAAGGACATCGCCAAGATTTTAAGTGCTGAAATGTTGGCATCCCTGAGACACAAATTCTTTTCAAAATAGAACTGAGTGTATTGGGATAGTTCGATTACAAAGACTTTCTCTCATGTCTGAATTCCTGTTTGGTGTTTGGTTACTCCGATTTATCAGCATAGACGAAAAATTGAAAAGACTTGGTATGTTCAGTTGATATCTAAACTGCATACACGGTATCTGAGGATTCCTCTGCTACTGTAAGGAATGAGTAATTTAGTTTGATTTTCCTTTACCCCAAATAAATAAGATGAAGATTACACTCACGATAAAGCTATAGGTAGTATCTATTATAGTGTCCTCTCATTTATCACTGCCACCCTGTCTTGAGAATTTTGTGAAACGTGATGGTTTTGATATTTGGTATTGAGATAGAATTCCCACCAATAGGTATTTAAAGCCTTTTGTTTTAGTGATTGCAGTGTGTGCGTGTACTAAGCAACTAAAGAAAAGATGGAGATTTGGTATGTTGAATAATAGCTTTCAGTGGAGATGCTTCAGGCCATGAAACACCAGTGAGAAGTTGTCAGATTTCATTTTAAGGAGGCAAGGATAAATTTTGATACGTATTTTCTACTAAGTATAAATCTAATCAGCAAGCAAAGACCATTAAATGGTTTTACTTTGCTAGTGGCAGCAAAGAATGTAATGATAGATATAATATAGTTTAAATTTATGGTTGAAATGGTATTTTCATTTAGCCTATGCCTGTGTGGAATAAAATAAACAGGGCTCTATGTCTATTTCACATCCAAAATGGATGATTTAGAGAGATTTTTCTAGAACATTCCAGAATGTGTTGATTCTGTAGCAGTGACTGCTACATGTAGGAAATATATCTCCATGGAACTTGATTATCATTATGTTGTGAGATGTTTGTTGTTGCATGATGTAGAAAATACTATCGGTGGTTGTCATTCATTCCTCTTATCTGACTTAGCTTAACCTCAGCTGATTGCGTAAGTCAGAGACTAAGAATCTTTCATCAGCTGTCCTTGTTAATGTTTATCATTCATCATACTAGGGCAATTGAAAAATATAAATGGAAGACGAAGTATTGAATGCTACTTGAAAAACTGAAGTGTAAAGAGAATATTTTTGCTCTCTGATTCTGCCCATTTTCTACCTATATTTAATATGGCCATCAAATATCCTTTTCTGGATACTTTGAATCTCGTCAATTTCAATATGGAGAAGTTTTCAGCAAATAGTCCTCATTGTGTGGTATGCTTCTAGCTAGCATTTTAAGAAACTGGTATAAATTCTGCTCCCCCAAACATTATTAAAATAATGGTGCATGATTGTACTTTCTTTGATTAATTTGCCTTTTAATACACAGTCTATTATAATGAGGCGTAGACAGGATGGCTGTGGGTAAAAGGAAAAAACAAAAGTGAAGTTTCCTGTTTTGAATCTTGTGGTGCTCACTTTCAGGTACTTTAATCTCAGACAACTCTCTTGTAAGTGTGGTATGAATGTGAGCTAAACTGATTGTACATTTGGTGTTCATGATTGGGTTGACGAAAGTGTTTAAAAACTGGAATTTATTGTCTGTATTGTTTAAAACTAACTTTTAAAATGATTATGCAGGTAAAAATGTTTTTTTTTGGTCAAAAATATAATGAAGCAAACAGGAGGAAGAAAAGTGATCCATTCACCTGATATTCAAAGATTCTCATTGTTTACCATTCTGTAAATGCTATCTCAGGCCATATATGTGTATGTATCTCTTTGTGATGGTTTCCTTATGCTTTTTTCATGCTGTATATATACCTTTCAAAACAAAATGAAGACCAAATGATATGTTGAGTTCTTTTCACTTAATTGTGAGAATCTTTTCATGGATTAATAGTTTTAAAAGCATGTTTCTTAATATTAGCATAGTATTTCATAATATGGCTCTCCTATTTGACCAATTCCCTGTTTTGGGATATTGAGATTGCTTCCAGTTTTTGATTATTTTATGTATAAAATATATGTTGCTCTCCCTCATTGTCTGAGTCTTTCTCTTTGCTGTTAGCCTTCTTATTTCTGGGAAGAAGATTTAATAATCACTGAAACTGGCCATGAAAATGAATTTTTAGACAATACCTGATCAACATCAATTTTACTTCACCCTTTAGTCTCCTCATCATTCATCGTCATCTGCGACTTAGCAGTGTTCAAAGACAATGAAAGACATTCAGATTAATTCTTGTTACTGTCAGTTCAGATTCATTTACAATGAATTTGTGAACCTTGGAGATCAGAAGCTAAAATACTTAAGTAATTGGACCTCAACATCAGGCCAGTTCCTAAATCCGCATGAAAGATGAACCACAGGTTCTTTTTGTTACATAATCTGCTCTGTAGTTTGAAAGAATTGTAAATCCCAGCATGTTGACATTCTGAAGAATATATGGCTTAAAAAGTCTCTTGTAAAATACAGCATTGGCTCAATGAAGTGTTCTACATCAGCCAGGAGTTTTTAAATAAAATGGTTCTTCAGTTGAGTAGTTTCACTCTGTTTTTGTAACGATGTTCGTCTTTGGCTTTAAAAGGCCTCCTCAGTTCACATCATTTTATCTTCAGGAGAAACTTCATTGGTATTTTATAGATAAGAATTTAAGTCACAGAGGGGAGAGTCAGGAAGAGAACACAGGCCTCTTTAAACCTGATTCTTTAATTAAAATTGCTTTGCTGTGCTTCTCAATGAGTTCTGTTTTTCTGTCCATTAAAGAGAAGTCAAATATGATGTGCTTCTGTGTTTCACAATCCTATGGTTTTCCACACACATGCATCTGCACACACACACACACACACACACACACGCACAAACACACACACACATTATGGTTGTGGTTGTAAAATGCAATTCTCTCATGTGTGTCGTGGTATATACCATCCTCATTATTTCATAGCTATTTTTCAGATGCATAAAAACTTAAATCTGAACATTTTATACTACTTTTAAGGATTATATTTGTGTAATGTTTCATTAGATTAGTTTCTTATTGTTAAATTCTCTTATCCTTATAACTGAGATAAAATATGTTAAAGACATTTAAAAGGTTAAGACATGCAGTAAAATCTTATTAATTTACATTCATTTAATTTACAGTTTGTCATGAAATTAGAGAAGATTTAGGCTTGCTTACACTAATAGGGTGGAGATGGGGTAGAAATGAGGGAGGGTTTGTTGAAAATTCCCTGAGAGGAAATCTCAAATTACTTAGCAAATTATTTTGTGCATTTGTCATGTATGTTGGAAGTTGCTTTTTACAAAGAATAAATTGCTATTTTAATTATTAGTTTCATTAAGGCAGTTCCTAGGGACTTTTACCTGATAACACTTTTAAAGACTGGATCCAATTGCTGAAGGTACTTAAAAATAACATAAATGCATTTCTTTTAAAGTATCTTATGTGTTTAGATTGTACTTACTCTTGCTACCTTCCTACAGTTTATTCTAGATAGTTTCATATTACATTATGTAGTAAAAGCGAATTCATTTTTGGTGTTTATAGAGAAATTATTCCATACTAAAGCCTTCACTTACCTAATTTCAAAGAGGAACCTCTGTGAATTATAATAAGTTAATTTGGAGTGAGTAATTTTAAATCTTTTCCTCATTTTCCTTGAATATAAAAATGATATGGCCCTATTGAACTGTTTATTCAGTGTTAATTTTGATATTGTCACGTTTGAAACATACAGTTTTAATTGGCCAAGAGCTATCTGATGTAGACTGTTTTGATGGGAAGTGTGTCAGCTAGAAGTAAATTTATGTTTGGGAAATTGTACTCTTAAGGGCATTAGCAAATGTCCTGTGAATGCTTAATAATGAAAACATTAGAACACTTCGTGGGTAGATGGTATCACTCTGTATCTCTGTGCATTCTTGAGATATCCTAACTGTGAGCTGGTGTTTTTAGGCCGCATTCTGTACCCACCTTTCCATTTCCATTGGATTCCTAATGGAGTCCTCATCCCTGTAGGACACATCTTGAGGCATCAGGAGAGAGAAAAGTAGTCAAATTGAGGCAGAAATCACAATGGCAGGAGGCATTTTGATGTCATCTTCAAATTTTTATCTGTGTTTGAAAAATCTGTGTTACTATTAGTGTATTATGTGCAACTCTCAGTGGTCATACAAGCCATAAAGTAACTAGGTTTCCTATATTTTACTTTGTATCAGGGTTAGTATTTTAGCCCAGTCTAAAACAGTGTTGCTCAGTGGGGTAGGACTGCTTCCAGGGAAGCATTTTAGGAATTTGTGGGGGAGCTACTGGTATTGAGTGGTGTCCAGGGAGCTAGACATCTTGTAATGCCTGGGATAGTTCCACCTCTTGAAGGATTGTCCTGAGCATTCTATTTCTGAGTGACCTATCAGAGATTCATACAGTTGAAAACCTGTTTACTCAGCCCAGAACTTAATTGTTTTATATATAAGCAGAAAGTGTGTTTTGCATGGCTTTAAGATATATGACTTCTACAGGAATGCAACTGCTGTGTAGCAATAGCTACAGCTTTGCATTTGTAATTTAACATAATAAGCTCATGATTCAGATTACTTTATTACATCTTCTAGTGTGGTTAGGTTTATAGTGAATTTTATTATAAATTAGTTTCTTTTTAAAATATACTTAAGGTATTCTATTTATTAAAAAATTTTGTGTCAGGTTATCATCTGTTTATTTTCAGGATAGTAAAGAGTATTACAAAATATTTGCCATAAAAAGGCAGCACTGGGTCTGATAAGGGTGAAAACCATTGCTCTCAACGGAAGCACCTTTTTTTCATTGCTCTCTTGTACAGCCCCAGGTGTTTAAAGGATTTACATCCCTTTACAAACCTCACATAGAATATAATGTAAGTTACAAAAAATGAAATGCTACTGAAAGACCAGAACGTGTTCCACCACCTTTATCTATGTAACACTGGTATTAAAGGAAATTTGTGGATCATTAGGAATATAATCATAATAAATGTTTTACTGTTATTTTCTGTTCACCCTAACATTACTGTGGATAATTTATTTTTAGAAAAAGGGTTAAATACTTTTTTATATTTAAATGAAAAGCACGACAAGGCCTTTGGTCTTGAAATCATTGTGCACAGTCTTTGTGTTTTAAGATGTGAAATCCGCTGTGATCAGCTGATTCACAGAGCTCCCATAATGCTTCCCAGAGAGTTATTTTTGCTTTATTAGGGATTATGACTACATTGAAATGCCATTTTCTGAACAATAAGTGGAGATTTGTTACTTGAGATGAAGGAAAAAATAAGAGGGCTATAGATATAATCTCATTTCAAAAAAGAGGCTGATCTAATTATCACAATGTGAGTTAAGTAAAAAAACAAAGCTCAGGATATTACACTATAGCTTAGTGAAAAATGTTATACCAATATGTATTATGCTGTCTCACAGTTTTACTGTATTTGAAGTACCATAAATAAAATACAAATTAAGCATGGGTGTAAAACCTGAATTGCTTTACTGAAAACTTCCCGGAGAGGCCATTGTTTTACAATGGTCGGCTGGTGTGTTAAATGGGTCCTCTATGGCATCTCATCCTTAATGGGCTCTACATAATGTCTCTGAAGCCCAGAAGTCTGACTGTATGTGATTCTCCCGCTGTTTCTGCTGTCTAGGAGGAGACAGTATCTAGAAACAGGATTCTAGCTTTCTTCCTTATAAAAAGGGTCATAATTGGGTCAGACTTATTTTCATTCTAAAGAAGAAAATCTTGAAGATGCAGTTAGTTGACATTTCCCAGGGCTGCAGAAAGTTAGGTGGATTGAAGACAGATTTTATTTTCAGACTTTTGAGTCTTTTGCTTTCCTTGGAGTTAGATTACATCAAAGATAAATATAAAGTCTCCCTTAGAAAATGGTATTGGTCAGAATTCAAAGAGCTAAATATCTTAGTTGAATTCAGGAATTTTTTAGTGATTAATAGATTTTTGGATAAAATATAGTTTTTATTGCTAAAAAACACACACACTAGTTCATAACAATTGGAAGAGGGAAGATTGATTTATGAATCTAAGTATTGGAGTGGTATTTGACTGTTTACCAAAGCAAATTATTTAGGTAAAAGCATTAGTCTTGGTTAAAGCTTTTTTTAGCACATGAAATTAGTCTTCTCCACTCTTTCACTATTATAAAATATACTTAAAAATGTGCTCTGAACCTTGCATCAGGGTGGTAATTGGGAAAGTGAACTAGAATATAATATATAAATGTTAATTGGTCTATGTTACTGGACATTAAACAACCAGAGCTTTGTGAGTAATGTGTACATTATATTCTCTAAATTACTTTTGAGAAACAACAACTAGCATTCCTAAGTCTCTTGTAATTTAGTTACAGATTATCGATTATGGCTGCCCTTCAAATAAGCATAGATTTCCACTATTTGAACATGATCTTTTATTTATAATTTTTCTACCTTATTCCTTCTTGTTTAATTTCTAAACTTGTTGAAGAGAGGCCTGGAATTGCTGCCTTCCTGTGCTCTCTGCCCACTGTTCCCTGATACCCACACAATCTGATTTTTGTGTACTCCATGGGGTGATAGGTAATTGTGAGCCATGCTGGCCAATCTTCCTCCTGGGCCCAGGATAGTCTTTAATTCACTGAACCCGGACTGGGCTTTGGAGTCCTCCTACGCACAGCACCCCAGGTAGTTACTGCCCATTGATCGGAATTGGCACAAGAGATGAAATCTATTTATCATTTCAGTACATGGTTGGTTCCTTTCTTCGTCACTAATGTTTTTTCACTCTACTTCATCTGATGCAGGTTTTGAATTTTATTATTTTATTTTATTTTAGTATCATTAATCTACAATACATGTGCAACATTATTGTTACTAAACTCCCCACTTCATCAAGTCCCCCCCAGATACCCCATTACAGTCACTGTCCAACAGCGTAGTGAGATGCTATAGAATCACTATTTGTCTTCTCTGAGTTGTACAACCTTTCCCATGCCCCACCCCTACATTATGTCTGCTAATCATAATGCCCCTTTTTCCCCCTTGTCCCTCCCTTCCCACCCATCCTCCCCAGTCCCTTTCCCTTTGGTAACTGCTAGTCCATTCTTGGGTTCTGTGAGTCTGCTGCTGTTTGTTCCTTCAGTTTTTTTCTTTGTTGTTATACTCCACATATGAGTGAAATCATTTGATACTTGTCTTTTTCCACCTGGCTTATTTCACTGAGCATAATACCCTCTAGTTCCATCCATGTTGTTGCAAATGGTAGGATTTGTTTTCTTCTTATGGCTGAATAATATTCCATTGTATATATGTACCACGTCTTCTTTATCAATTTGTCTACGATGGACACTTAGGTTGCTTCTATTTCTTGGCTATTGTAAATAGTGCTGCGATAAACATTGGAGTGCATATGTCTTTTTCAAACTGGGCTGCTGCATTCTTAGGGTAAATTCCTAGGAGTGGGATTCCTGGGTCAAATGGTATTTCTATTTTGAGTTTTTTGAAGAACCTCCATACTGCTTTCCACAATGGTTGAACTAATTTGAATTCCCACCAGCAGTGTAGGAGGGTTTCCCTTTCTCCACATCCTTGCCAACATTTGTTGTTGTTTGTCTTTTGGATGTTGGCCATCCTTACTGATGTGAGGTGATATCTCAGTGTGGTTTTAATTTGCATTTCTCTGACGACTAGTGATGTGGAGCATCTTTTAATGTGCCTGTTGGCCATCTGAATTTCTTCTTTGGAGAAGTGTCTATTGAGATCCTCTGCCCATTTGTTAATTGGATTATTTGTTTTTTGTTTGTTGAGGTGCGTGAGTTCTTTATATATTTTGGATGTCAACCCCTTATCGGATATGTCATTTATGAACATATTCTCTCATACTGCAGGATGTCTTTCTCTTCTACTGATGGTGTCCTTTGCTGTACAGAAGATTTTCAGCTTGATATAGTCCCACTTGTTCATTTTTGCTTTTGTATCCCTTGCCTGGGGAGATATGTTCATGAAGAAGTTGCTCATGTTTATGTCCAAGAGACTTTGCCTATGTTTTTTTTCTAAGAGTTTTATGGTTTCATGACTTACATTCAGGTCTTTGATCCATTTTGAGTTTACTTTTGTGTATGGGGTTGGACAGTAATCCAGGTTCATTCTCTTCCATGTAGCTGTCCAGTTCTGCCAACAGCAGCTGTTGAAGAGGCTGTCATGTCCCCATTGTATATCCATGGCTCCTTTATTGTATGTTAATTGACTGTATATGTTTGGGTTAATGTCTTGACTATATTCTGTTCCACTGGTCTGTGGGTCTGTTCTTGTGCCAGTACCAGATTCTCTTGATTACTGTGGCTTTGTAGTAGAGCTTGAAGTCTGGGAGTGTAATTCCCTGTTTTATTCTTCCTTCTCAGGATTGATTTGGCTATTTGGGGTCTTTTGTGGTTCCATATGAATTTTAGAACTATTTGTTCCAGTTCATTAAAAAATGCTGTTTGGTATTTTGATAGGGATTGCATTGAATCTGTATATTGCTTTAGGTACTATAGCCTTTGACAATATTTATTCTTCCTAGCCAAGAGCATGGGATGAATTTCCATTTGTTAATGTCCTCTTTAATTTCTTTCAGAAGTGTCTTGTAGTTTTCAGGGCATAGGTCTTTCACTTCCTTCATTAGGTTTATTCCTAGGTATTTTATTCTTTTTGATGCAATTGTGAATGGAATTATTTTCCTGATTTCTCTCTCTGTTAGCTCATTGTTAGTGTATAGGAAAGCAACAGATTTCTGTGTATTAATTTTGTATCCTGTGACTTTGCTGAATTCAGATATTAGTTCCGGTAGTTTAAAAAAAATTTATTTTGGTATCATTAATCTACAATTACATGTGCAATATTATGGTTATTACACTACCCCCTTCATCAGGTCCCCCCCACCAACCTCATTACAGTCACTGTCCATCAGCGTAGTGAGATGCTATAGAATCACTACTTGTCTTCTCTGAGTTGTACAGTCCTCCCAGTGCCCCCACAGCATTACATCTGCTAATCGTAATACCCCTTTTTCCCCCTTATCGCCCCCTTCCCACCCATCTTTCCCAGTCCCTTTCCCTTTGATAACTATTAGTCCGTTCTTGGGTTCTGTGAATCTGCTACTGTTTAGTTCCTTCAGTTTTTTTTCTTTGTACTTATAATCCACATATGAGTGAAATCATTTGATACTTGTCTTTTTCGGCTTGGCTTATTTCACTGAGCATAATACCCTCTAGCTCCATTCATGTTGTTGCAAATGGTAGGATTTCCTTTCTTCTTATGGCTGAATAATATTCCATTGTGTATATGTACTACATCTTTATCCATTCATCTACTGATGGACACTTAGGTTGCTTCCATTTCTTGGCTATTGTAAATAGTGCTGCAATAAACATAGGGGTGCATATGTCTTTTTCAAATTGGGCTGCACCAGTCTTAGGCTAAATTCCTAGGAGTGGCATTCCTGGGTTAAATGGTATTTCCATTTTGAGTTTTTTGAGGAACCTTCATATGGCTTTCCACAATGGTTGAACTAATTTGCATTCCCACCAGCAGTATAGAAGGGTTCCCTTTTCTCCACATCCTCGCCAACATTTGTTGTTGTTTGTGTTTTGGATGTTGGCCATCCTCACTGGTGTGAGATGATATCTCATTGTGGTTTGAATCTGCATTTCTCTGATGATTAGCGATGTGGAGCATCTTTTCATGTGCCTGTTGGCCATCTGAATTTCTTCTTTAGAGAAGTGTCTATTCATGTCCTCTGCCCATTTCTTAATTGGATTATTTGCTTTTGGTTTGTTGAGGTGTGTGAGTTCTTTATATATTTTGGATGTCAACCCCTTATCGGATACGTCATTTATGAACATAATCTCTCATACTGTAGGATGTATTTTTCTTCTACTGATGATGTCCTTTGCTGTACAGAAGATTTTCAGCTTGATATAGTCCCACTTGTTCATATTTGCTTTTGTTTCCCTTGCCCCGGGGAGATACGTTCATGAAGAAGTCGTTCATGTTTATGTCCAAGAGATGTTTGCCTATGTTTTTTTCTAAGAGTTCTTTGGTTTCATGACTTACATTCAGGTCTTTGATCCATTTTGAGTTTACTTTTGTGTATGGGGTTAAACAGTAGTCCAGTTTCATTCTCTTACATGTAGCTGTCCAGTTTTTCCAACACCAGCTGCTGAAGAGGCTGTCATCTCCCCATTGTATATCCAAGGCTCCTTTATCAAATATTAATTGACGGTATATGTTTGGGTTAATGTTTGGATTTTCTATTCTGTTCCACTGGTCTGTGGGTCTGTTTTTGTGCCAGTACCAAATTGTTTTGATTACTGTGGCTTTGTAATAGAGCTTGAAGTCAGGGAGTGTAATTCCCCCTGTTTTATTCATCTTTCTCAGGATTGCTTTGGCTATTTGAGGTCTTTTGTGGTTCCATATGAATTTTAGAATTATTTGTTACAGTTCATTGAAGAAAGCTGGTAGTATTTTGATAGGGATTGCGTTGAATCTGTAGATTGCTTTAGGTAGTATAGCCATTTTGACAATATTTATTCTTCCTAGCCAAGAGCATGGGATGCATTTCCATTTGTAAGTGTCCTCTTTAATTTCTCTTAGGAGTATCTTGTAGTTTTCAGAGTACAGGTCTTTCACTTCCTTTATTAGGTTTATTCCTATGTATTTTATTCGTTTTGATGCAATTGTGAATGGAATTGTTTTTCTGATTTCTCTTTCTGTTAGTTCATCATTAGTGAATAGGAAAGCAACAGATTTCTGTGTGTTAATTTTGTATCCTGCAACTTTGCTGAATTCAGATATTAGTTCTAGTAGTTTTGGAGTGGAGTCTTTAGGGTTTTTTATGTATAATATCATGTCATTTGCAAATAGTGACAATTTGACTTCTTCTTTACCAATCTGGATGCCTTATATTTCATTGTTTTGTCTGATTGCGGTGGCTAGGACCTCCAGTTCTATGTTGAATAACAGTGGAGAGAGTGGGCATCCCTATCTTGTTCCCGATCTTAGATGAAAAGCTTTCAGCTTCTCACCGTGAAGAATGATGCTAGCTGTGGGTTTGTCATATATGGCCTTTATGGTGTTGAGGGACTTGCCCTCTATACGCATTTTATTGAGAGTTTTTTAAAATATAATTTATTTTATTATCATTAATCTGCAAATACGTGTGCAATATTATGGTTATTGAACTACCCCTTCATCATGTACCCCCCACCAACCCCATTACAGTCACTGTCCATCAGCGTAGTGAGATGCTATAGAATCACTACTTGTCTTCTCTGAGTTGTAGAGCCCTCCCCGTGCCCCTCCCCCAACATTACATCTGCTAATCGTAATGCCCCTTTTTCCCTCTTATCCCTTCCTTCCCACCCATTTTCCCCAGTCCCTTTCCCTTTGGTAACTATTAGTCCGTTCTTGGGTTCTGTGAGTCTGCTGCTGTTTTGTTCCTTCAGTATTTTTTCTTTGTTCTTATACTCCACATATGAGTGAAATCATTTGATACTTGTCTTTTTCGGCTTTATTGAGAGTTTTAATCATGAATGGATGCTGAATTTTGTTAAATGCTTTTTCAGCATCTATGGAGATGATCATGTGGTTTTTGTTCTTCTTTTTGTTGATGTGGTCGATGATGTTGATGGATTTTCGAATGTTGTACCATCCTTGCATCCCTGAGATGAATCCCACTTGATCATGCTGTATGATCCTCTTGATGTATTTTTGAATTCGGTTTGCTAATATTTTGTTGAGTATTTTTGCATCTACGTTCATCAGGGATATTGGTCTCTAATTTTCTTTTTTGGTGAGGTCTTTGCCTGGTTTTGGTATTAGAGTGATGCTGGCTTCATAGAATGAGTTTGGAAGTCTTCCCTCCTCTTCTATTTTTTTGAAAACTTTAAGGAGAATGGGTGTTATTTCTTCTCTGTATGTCTGGTAGAATTCGGAGGTGAATCCATCTGGTTCGAGCGTTTTGTTCTTTGGTAGTTTTTTGATTACCGATTCAATTTCGTTGCCAGTGATTGGTCTGTTTAGTTTTTCTGTTTCTTGTTTGGTCGGTCTTGGAAGGTTGTGTTTTTCTAAGAAGTTGTCCATTATTTCTATGTTTTCCAGCTTGTTAGCATATAGATTCTCATAATATTGTCTTATGATTCTTTGTATTTCTCTAGGGTCTGTAGTGATTTTTCCTTTCTCATTTCTGATTGTGTTTATGTGTGTAGATTCTCTTTTTCTCTTAATAAGTCTGGCTAGGGGTTTATCTATTTTGTTTATTTTTTCAAAGAACCAGCTCTTGATTTCGTTGATTTTTTTCTATTGTTTTGTTCTTCTCAATTTTATTTATTTCTTCTCTGATCTTTATTATGTCCCTCCTTCTGGTGACTTTGGGCCTCATTTGTTCTTCTTTTTCCAATTTCAGTAATTTTGTCTTTAGACTATTCATTTGGGAATGTTCTTCCTTTTAATAGGTCTGGGTTGCAATATGCTTTCCCCTTAGAACTACTTTTCCTGTGTCCCACAGAAGTTGTGGCTTTGTGTTGTTGTTGTCATTAGTCTCCATATATTCTTTGATTTCTGTTTTGATTTGGTCATTAACCCATTGGTTAATTAGGAGAATGTTGTTAAGTCTCCATGTATTTGTGAGCCTTTTTGTTTTCTTTCTAAACTTTATTTCTAGTTTTATACCTTTGTGATCTGAGATATTGGTTGGTAGAATTTCAGTATTTTTGAATTCACTGAGGTTCTTTTTGTGGCCTAGTATTTGGTCTATTCTGGAAAATGTTCCATGTGCACTTGAGAAGAATGTGTATCCTGTTGCTTTTGGGTGTAGAGTTCTGTAGATGTCTGTTAGGTCCATCTGTTCTAGTGTGTTGTTCAGTGTCTCTGTGTCTTTACTTATTTTCTGTCTGGTTGATCTGTCCTTTGGAGTGAGTGCTGTGTTGACGTCTCCTAAAATAAATGCATTGGCTTCTATTTCCTCCTTTAATTCTGTTAGTATTTGTTTCACATATGTTGGCGCTCCTGTCTCGTGTGCACAAATATTTATAATGGTTATATCCTCTTGTTGGACTCACCCCTTTATCTTTATGTAATGTCGTTCTTTATCTCTTGCTGCTTTCTTCCTTTTGAAGTGTATTTTGTCTGATAGAAGTACTGCAACACCTGCTTTTTCCCCTGTTGTTTGCATGAAATATCTTTTTCCATCCCTTCACTTTTAGTCTATGTATATCTTTGGGTTTGAGGTGAGTCTCTTGTAAGCAGCATATAAATGGGTCTTGCTTTTTTATCCATTCTATTACTCTGTGTCTTTTGATTGGTGCATTCAGTCCATTTACATTTTGGGTGATTATCGATAGTTATGTACTTATTGCCATTGCTGGCTTTTGATTCGGGTTTACCAAAGCTTCAAGGTTAGTTTCTTTACTATCTAATAGTATAACTTAACTCTCTTGTTACCCTATTATAAACACAGTGTGGTGATTCTTTATTTCTCTCCCTTCTTATTCTTCCTCCTCTTTTCTTTATATGCTAGTTGTTTTATTTTTTACTGTTTTACGTTTCCTTTGACTTTTTGTGGTTAATTGATTTTATTTTTTGCCTTTAGTTAGTATTTGGATGGTCTGCTTTCTTTGCTATGATTTTATTTTCTCTGGTGACATCTTTTTAGACTTAGGATTGCTTCCATCTAGAGCAGTCCCTTTAAGATATCCTGTAGAGGTGGTTTATGCGAGGCAAATTCCCTCAACGTCCGCTTGTCTGGGAATTGTTTAATTCTTCCCTCAGATTTAAATGATCGTCGTGCTGGATACAGTATTCTTGGTTCAAGGCCCTTCTGTTTGATTGTGTTAAATATATCATGCCATTCTCTTCTGGCCTGTAAAGTTTCTGTTGAGAAGTCTGATGATAGTCTGATGGGTTTTCCTTTGTAGGTGATCGTTTTTCTCTCTCTGGCTGCCTTTAATACTCTGTCCTTGTCTTTGATCTTTGCCATTTTAATTATTAAATGTGTGGGTGTTTTCTTCCTTGAGTCTCTTGTGTTGGGAGATCTGTGTGCTTCCGTGGTCTGAGAAACTATTTCCTTTCCTAGCTTTTGCAAGTTTTCCTCAATTATTTCTTCAAAGACACTTTCTATCTCTGTTTCTCTCTCTTCTTCTGGTACTCCTATAATGCAAATATTGTTCCGTTGATTGGTCACAGAGTTCTCTTAAAATTCTTTCATTCCGAGAGATCCTGCAATCTCTGTCTGCCTCAGCTTCTCTGTACTCCTGTTCTCTCTGATTTCTATTCCATTAACTGTCTCTTGCATCGTGCAGTGTGCTCTTGAGTCTGTCATTTGATTGTTTCATTTCTGTAATGTTTCTCCTGACTTCCTCCCTCAGCTCTTGCATATTTCTCTGTGCGTCCATCAGCATGGTTATGACTTTTATTTTGAATTATTTTTCAGGAAGGTTGTTTAAATCTATTGCAGCAGGTCTTCTGTCTGGGGTTGTCTGGGTCATCCTTGTCTGGACCATATTCTTCTTTCTTTTCATGGAGATAGAAGTGATCACAGGCTTGTGCCACGTGTGTCAGCTTGGAGAACAAAGTCCCTTCCTGCTTGTTGTTCTCCTTGCCCTTCTCCATAGCCTGTGCTGGTTACACACACCGGGAGGCAGTCTTTATGATAATCCCCTGAGCTGTCATGTGAGGTGCAGCCCTCCGGCTAGCCTCAAGGTCTGAGGGGGTTTTCAGCCACGCTGGGTGTGTTCTGTGCCCCTTTGTGCCTTCCAGCCCTTGCTCTGGCTTCTGCGGCCCTTCCCAGTTAGCTGCATTCCCGGTGGGAGGAGATTCTGTGTGGCTGCTGTGGGCGGGGCTGCTCTCCCGCTGATCCGCAGCTGTGTCCCATCCGCCGGATCATTTACGGCTCTGTCCAGTGGGAACGAATGGCAGGCTGCTTACATCCATGAGGGGCTTCGGCGGGGTTGCTTACCGAGCAGGGGGCCCGAAATTACTCAAAATTTCCAGCCTACTGGGATAATTTTGTTCTTCTGTTGGGCCCTTGTCTCTTTAAGACTTTTAAAAAAGTGCCTGCTTTTCTTTTGTCCCAGGAGAGCCGACTGTGGGGACCCGCTCACAGTCTCCATCTTGGATCCTGCCCTTCCGTTTCTCTAATTTCCAGTATACCATGCAATGTGTGTCTGTGCTCCCGGTGCAGATCACCAGGGCTGGTTATTTAGCAGGCCTGTGCTTCCTCTCCCTCCCCACTCTGATTCTTTTCCTCCCACCGGTGAGCCTGGCTGGGGGGAGTGCTCGGGTCCCGCCGGGTCACGGCTATGTATCTTACCCTTTTTGTGAGATACTGAATTCTCGCAGATATAGCTGTAGCCTGGCTGTTGTACTGTATCTTCTGGTCTGTCTTTTAGGAATAGTTGTATTTGTTGTAATGTATGGTTTTGGAAGGAGGTTTCCGCTGCCCTGCTCATGCCGCCATCTTCCCAGAAGTCCATCTTCTGATGAAGTTTTAAGGCCTGTTTCTTAGCCTTCTACTTTTTTCTCTTAACATTCTTTCCTCCCCCAGGAGAATTCACTGAGCTCAGATTTGTAATAGTTATTCTCAAATCAGCATTTCCAGCCAAGTTTCAAACCATATGTGAATTTCAGGTTCAAACATCTCATTGCATTCAATTCTATTGGTGATTTTTTCCATTACTTCAGTTGAATATATCCAAAACTGAACTCATTATCTTTCTTCCCTAAACAGCCTCTCCTTCTTCACTTAATTGACCATCATGTGTATTAATTTTCTGGCATCTTGATGAATCTTTGACTTCTTTCTCTTTCATATCTTAGTCACAGATGATCAGTTTTTCCCCTGAAAGCTCTCGTTGCTTAGATTTGTGTCTTTAAGGCCCATATCCTAGTTCCGGTCCTATTACTTTGTGCCAGTGTCTCTCAAATTAGAGCAAGCATCAGGTTGACCCAGAACGTTTGTTAGCAGGCAGATTGCTCTGCCCCATCCCCAGGGCTTTTGATTTATAGATGGGGTGTAGCTGAAATATTTGCATCTGTAAGAAGTTCCAGGGGATGGTGCTCCTGGGCACAGAGGGAGCGGGCACGAGGCATTACTTTGAGAACCAGTCATTTGCCTTATGCTTTTCCCATCCGTTTATCTGCAGACCTTTACCAGATTAAGTTTCCTATAGGACTGTATTTTATTGCACTATTTCCATTTTATAAACAACTGTGCCTGATGCCTATTTCTTGAGATTTCTTACCTGAACTCCTGCTTTGTTTCCATATCTCCTCACAACTTAGCATAATTTACCCTTCTGTTTTTCCTTCTTACAAACAAGCTTTGTTTGGTTTCCTTTCCATCTGTCTAATATAGGTCCTTGCTTATGTCCCACCTCCTTCATGAGGCACTCCATGGCTACAGCCAGCCTTGATAAGTTTCCTTAATACTAAACCCCAATAGCACAATTTTGCTGCCTCATACTATAAGCTCTTCAATGATGGGGACTGTATGTCTTCATCTCTTATGATAAAGCGTAGCATAGGATTAAGTCATCATGGGTTGATTACCTAATGAATTGATTGAGTTTCCTAGTTTGTCTTATTTCTAGAGGTCGCTTGGTTTGGAAGAAAATAATTAAAAAAAAAACCCAAAACCAAAAATAGTTTCATATGACCAGAGAACAGAAAACAGCTTAAATACTGAAACAGTATAGCCAGTACAACAAGCTGTAATGATTGCCCATCCTTCTCTCCTTTGTAAACAGTATACTGTCAGTCATGATGACTCCAGATGTTCTGTAAAGAAGGGCCCTGGAGCAGAAGCTTGGTGGTGGTGGCAGTAGCGTGGAGAGTTGTGGGAAAAGGGGGACTTGTCTTGAAGGTCTTTTTTTTTTAAGGCATTATTGATATACACTCTTATGAAGGTTCCACATGAAAAAACAATGTGATTACTACATTTACCCATATTATCAAGTCCCCATTCATACCCCAATGCAGTCACTGTCCATCAGTGTAGTAAGATGCCACAGAGTCACTGTTTGCCTTCTCTGTGCTATACTGTCTTCCTTGTGATCCCCCCCACTATGTGTACTAAACATAACACCCCTCAATCCCCTTCTCCCACCTTCCCCACCTGCCCTCCCACACCCCTCCCCTTTGATAACCACTAGTTCTTAAAGGTATTTTTTTAGTAGCACTTATACTTTGTACTTAGATTGTATGAGATTTTACAGTGTGTGTGTGTGTGTTCTAAATTTTCCCAAGCTACTCCTCATTAAATAAAAAAGTTGCTGATGTATTTTACTTAATGACTGATATTTGACTTTACAGATCAAACAATTAACATGTTTTTATTGAGCACCTGCTGTGTGCCTCCCAAAGCCTGAACAGCATTTCTCTATCCTCTGCCTGCTCCAACCCCTTTTATTTAGATTTATCCAAAAAGCTTAGGGGCTCTTTTGGGTAGTTTGCTGTGTGGTTTTCTGATCAAATTTCTCCAAATGAGCAAAGTGTCACTTCAAGGGCAACAGCTGGCAGTATGTGTTGCCAATGACACACCGTTTCACTGCTTTTCCTCTTCATTTTAGTAGGCTTTTTAGGGAAAATGGAGGTTCAAGCATGAGTTTAGTCCCACAACTGTGTAAGAGGAAGGGCTGTTAAGAGTTTTCTAGTTTGGCCCCTTATTTTACAGATGAAACAGCATGGTCTAAAGCAATGATGTGTTTTTGAGCAAAATCAGAAAAATGAACTGTGGCAAAGCCAGGACTAGATGGGTAACCCTCTTCACTTCCAGCTTGGTCCTTCTTGCATTTCATGAGTCTTTCTGAAGGAACTTTTGACTATGGCCAAACTCAGGACTGTATTGATGAAACAGAAAGCAGCTTTGGGTGGCTTTGGTATTTCATTTGGCATTGGAGATTTAATGCTGTTTAATTTATAGTTTTATCCTCAGTGAACAAAATATATATCCATTTGTGAAAGAAAAAATTAAGCTATGCATCAAAAAGCAATATCCAGAGGTAATTATTATTTTTTAATTTAAATTATAGATATTATTTTCCTAGAGGCTTTGTGAGGTCTTGCAACTATTACTCAGGGTATTAAGACATGAAATAGTAGATGTATTTGACTCTCAGTACTGGTTTTATGCATCGACTTCTTATAACTGTAAAACTGTCGAATATGAATAATGAGCCTGTCTGTCGCTATACAGGTTCTGCAGCCTGGTACTGATGTTCGTTTTCACATAGACTGCAACATGGAGCTGGTTTCCATGAGCGCTTATTGTGAAGCAAACAATAAAATGGATGTTATTTGCATATTATGCTACTCAAATTAGAAATTTACTAAAGTATATAAATCCTGATGGGGCAATAATACTATAAAATAAGCCATTAACTCAATGCTGTTAATGTGTAGGTTGCTAAACTCTTTTGTAACACTGTGCTTTCTGATTCAGTATTTATGGTTCTGCATGTGCAGTTAAGGATTTTCATCCTAACTATGTCATTAACTTTAATGTATAGGTTGCCTCAGTTCTCTGCCAGGTATCTAGACAGATGGCATTTAAAAAAAATACAGTCTTCAGATACATTGTCCTTAGTTAATAGTGACTGTAACTGTCAGCTGAATATCACACTTACACTGTGTGTGTGTGTGTGTGTGTGTGTGTGTGTGTTTAAATCGGGTTTATTTGTCTGCCACGTAGATGGTGCCACAATGGATGATGGTAAACTGTTACTTGTTTCTTTGTAACCCTTGAGATTTATCCTACTCATCTTTCAGCTTTCCTCCCAATCAAAACCTGTACCTGTTATAAGATGAGCAGGATAGGATTCATCCTGCAACAACCCATGCTGTGAGTCATTTCGTTCTAATATACTGTGTGTTGTATTTCATTGATTGCATGGATGCTTCCATTATTATTTTTAGAACAATCAGTGCTCTTTTTGTATTAATGAATTTATTGAAATTATAAGATTAATGACTATTTCCATGGAGCTGAAAATTTAATTTGGCTGTGCCATTTGAACTATCTCAATCCTGGCAGAGTCTGAGTCTTTCTAAAATCTGCCATTGTATTATGTAATTATGTACATTCATTTTCTTCTTGTAGTAGATCTTCATAGTTTCTCTTCAGTATTTTTAAATCAGCATATGAAAATAATAGGCTTTATAAAATTGGACATGACATGTATGAGCAAATGGTAAAACCAGAAAGAGAAATGGAGTAAAGGAAAAATCCCAAAGGACCTGACATTTTTCTAAGAGGCAAGCCATCATTTTTATTAAGTAACTTATGAAGATTGTTTGAAAAGTACTGTAATTGGGGAGGGAATTACAGTGTAAGGATTATGCAAAGAAAATGAAGGAAAGGGAAAGTCATAAAAGAAAAAAAAATTACAGAGGAAATTAATATATCCCTTGAGGTCCAGGGAATCTATGTAAGTCTCAAATCATGGTTGCATTTTCCATCTTTTGTTTTTTCATAGATGATGAGGCATCATAAAGTCATTCCATTTTTGGGGGGTTATTTCTGTTCATTCAAGGGACTATCTTAAATATGTTACAGTGTCTGAGTGTATGTGGTTACTGACCCCCCCTACTCCCCCACCCCCAGTACTTTCTGAAAACAGAATTTGGACTACTTCATATAACATAGAAGACAGGCAAGATGTAATGAATGTATGCTATGCTCTCTCTGAGAATTAAGACCGTGGTATTCACAGTTCCTAAGAATACTAGAAGCAAGAATAAGGTTAGGAATTTTGGAGTTTCTTATTTGATCCTGAACACAATTAGATTCTTAGAATTTCTTAAATTCTTAAATATTTAGAATGTCAGTAAGTGGAGCAAAAAATTACTAGGCAACCAAGAAGGAAGAGTCTTTGGACTAACTAAAGCATTTGTTTAGAATGTTGGCTACCAAAAACAAACAAAAATTTGTCAGGAATCATGAGCTGCTTTCAACCATACAAGTATTTATTATTCTCAATAATGGTTTCAAATCAAGGATTTAGGGCCAGACTTGCCATAACCAAGCAATTGCAATGCTTGACTTTTTCTCTCGTGTTTTATGGTCTGTGTCTACCATCTATAACTAATTGACAAAATGCCAGTGTTTGTGTTCATTAAGATACATTTGCTGTTGAGAAGGAAATTAAAATCATTTTTGAGAAGACTACACAAAGTACAGAGTACAAGTATGTGAAGAAGAAATCCTTTTGTCTTAGCACATTTTAAAAGGAAAGTGTGTATGTATGTAAAAGCTAGGGCACCATACTTACCGAGCCTGAAATAGGTTTGCAGATTTCCACAGCAAATCTGATTTATATGGCTTGAATATTTATTTTTTCCACTTTTCCACATTTCACAAACTTTGCCAGTCCCTAAAGATCACTTGGAATCTCACTGTACTAATAGACAAAGTTGGCCTTTCCTGTGCTTCTCTTAAAGTAGCCCACCCTGAAACACTGACCTTTTAATTTAATAACAGTTTTATTTGAGAAAATGTTCAGATCCTGAGAGCTGAAAAGAGTGTTTTCAGAAAGGCCATTTTAAACAGTGGTCTCCAAACGGTATATCATTTTCCCTTAGGCACTTTGGGCCAGACATATCAAAAGAAATAATATTGTTCTTTCTGAATTCTATTGATTTAAAAACGAATAACATGAAATTTCGATTTGCTCAAGATCTAATACTTATATTGCTTTATTTTCCTGCCTGGGCTTTGATTTGCTATTTTAGACTTTTAAACTCTTTATGCTAGGTCATGTTTTATCTTTTGTTATTTTAAATCCTCAATTGTAGTTCAGGTAATTGCTTTTTCAGTTCTGACCTTGGACATGAAACCCAAAAGTTGTATTTTTAAAAATCTTTTCCAGAAATAGGTGTGGCATCAGAAAAACAGCTGTGCTTTGGTTCCTTTACTGAGCAAAAATGATGTCAGCCAGCAGGTCCGCTGGGCGTGTCTTCTGCATTGGCCTCAGTCCTTTGCATTACCAATACTTCCTCTGTCCACCTTTCTCCTTTCCCTTGTGGCTTACCTAGATGATACACTGGTATCTCCATCTGTTTCCCATCTCACCCCAGGGCAGGTAGCGGGGTGACTGATAGGCAGGAGGAAATAGAGAAGGCAAGCTTCAAGGCTGCATTTCCTCCTCTGCAGCCTCTCCCACATGGCTTCCTTCCCAACCACTGGGCTGGTGTTCATTTGGTGATGGAATCCTTACCATTGCCTTCCCGGTTTACACATCATCATAAAAAGCTCCTGCTGATTTGGGCTTTTCCCCTGGTAGGAAGCCCCTCTGTAAGAGACATAAAATGCACTATGAAGGTATGAGACCGTTATATCAGCTCACTTAGAAGCTGATCTCATTGCTTATATTGCTTATACTGAGGTATTTCAAGGTCTTCCCGAAGCTTAGTTCTAATTGAATAAATGGAATTCAAATGAATTGTGATTGAGAATTTGACTGAATTTTGGCAGAGAAAAATTTTGCTGTGGTAACTTGAAACAGTTCAGGGGAAACAGCATGATTTTACACATACTGCCTGATTGTGTATTGGTCCTAACTGGTATGTTGAACTTCAGAGTACAGTTTGATCAGGTAGTACTAATTGGGTTAAATATTTGTTTCAATTTTTGCTACTAACTATAGAGTTACCAACTGTGAACAACTTGAAAAAATGTAGTGTTGTATTGTTTTGCTTGTTGATGAGAAGTAGATGACAGTGTGAACATCATCACCTTGTGGAATATATAGCATAGTCTAGAACTTCATAGTCAGCTGACATCCATGTATTCCATCCTGTCCTGCTTTGGGATGAGGAAATCAAAACTCAGGTAGATTAACTCATTTCTCCAAAGTCTAGTTAATAGAAAAACAAAGACTATTCATACTCTTTGCTGAGCTACTACTATCTATAATTTCTCTGCTGGTATTTTTACTGTTTTACTTATCATACTGAAAAAAAAAATCAGAAGATTTGCCTGAATGCAAACAGATTCTTCTAGTTTTTTTCTTGATTTTTGTGTGACCTTTTCAAAGCAGAAAATTGCATCATCCTCATGCTATGGACCATGAAGTAGGAGAGAAGCCAAAAAGCAGCATAGTTTATAGTTTGAAGTGACCCTAGAGAACATCCATTTGAGTGCAACCTTTTGAGAAAACTGCTGCCTAGAGAGGCTAGTAATTTATCCAGGATCATCCAGATTGTTGATGGTCAAACTGGGATTAGAACTCAATTTCTCCAATTCCTTGATTCTTTTTCTGTATTATATCCTTTTTTTCTTTTCTTTTTCTTCAGGTTTATTGAGATACATTTAACACAGCAAAAGATTTACGCATTTAAAGAGTACAGTTCAATGGCTCTTAGTATATCGAGTTGTGCAACCATTTTATAATCTAATTTTAGAACATTTTCAAATACAACACAAAGAAAACCTTTAGCTGTCACTCTCTATTCCTCCCCTTCCCTTCTGCCCCAACAGGGACCTACTAATCTACTTTCTGTTCTATGCATTTGCTTTCTTAGGCATTTCATATCCATGGATGCATACACCATGCTTCTTTTTGTGTCTGGCTTTTTTCACCTAACATAATGTTTTCAAGGTTCATCATGCTGTGGCCCTTATCAGTACTTCCTTCCTTTTTGTGGCTGAATAATGTCATGTGGAATGGATATACCACCTTTGTTTATCCATTTGTCACTCAATGAACATTTCGTTGCCTTCACCTTGGGGATATTATAAATAATGTGGCCAGAAATATTCATGTGTAAATTTCAATTCTCTTGAGTAAAGACAGTACCTCAGAGTGGAATTGCTAGATCTTATGGCAACTCTGTTTGGCATTCTGAGGAAGTGCCAAATTGTTTTCTGTGGTGGCTGTATCATTTTATATCAACCATCAACAATATAGGCAGAAGGTTCTAATTTCTCCACATTCTTATCAACACTTATCATTGCTAATCATTGTTTGTCTTTTTGATCACAGTGGGTCTGAATCGGTACATCATCGTGGTTTTGATTTGCATTTCCTACTGATGAGTGCTGTTGAGCAACTTTTCGTGGCTTGCTGGTCATCTGTACATCTTCCTTAGAGAAATACCTGTTTATATCTTTTGTTCTTTATTAATAGATTTTTAAAAATTGTTTTGTTGTACAAGTTTTTCATATATGCTGGATACAAGTCCCTTGTCAGCTTTATGACTTGCCCGTGTTTTCTCCCATCCTGTGGGTTAATTTTTCTCTTCCTTATAATGTCCTTTGATGCTATTGTTTTCTGATAACCAACATCTAAGAGAACTCATCCTTATGACCTTCACATATTCCTTTGTTGTTGTCTAGTATCAGCTACATTTTAAAAAGGTTTTTCATATCCTGTTGTAATGCATTTTTTGGATGGGCCCTGAGACAAGGTGCTTATAATGCCAAAATCATCAAATAAAGTGCCTTTGCGGAGCAGAGACAGCACCATCCAGCTTTTCATCTGATAGGCTCACCCATTTGAAACATTAGGTAGGTCTTATGTTACTCCTAGATCTGCCCAAGTGCTTCTGGTGCTTTCTTGGCCATAATTTTGGGTAGTGGTGGTCTAGTGAAGAGGAAATTGTCTTTGCTTATTTCTTTTTATTTATTTATTTATTTATTTAGGTATCATTAATCTACAGTTACATGTGAAACATTATGGTTACTAAAGTCCCCACTTCATTAAGTCCCCCCCACACACCCCATTACAGTCACTGTCCATCAGCGTAGTGAGATGCTATAGAATCACTACTTGTCTTCTCTGTGTTGTACAGCCCTCACTGTGACCCCCACACCCCCCACATTATGTCGGCTAATCGTAATGCCCCATTTACCCCCTTGTCCCTCCCTTCCCACCCATCCTCCCCAGTCCCTTTCCCTTTGGTAACTATTAGTCCATTCTTGAGTTCTGTGAGTCTGCTGCTGTTTTGTTCCTTCAGTTTTTTTCTTTGTTCTTATACACCACATATGAGTGAAATCATTTGATACTTGTCTTTTTCCGCCTGGCTTATTTCACTGAACATAATACCCTCTAGCTCCATCCATGTTGTTGCAAATGGTAGGATTTGTTTTCTTCTTATGGCTGAATAATATTCCATTGTGTATATGTACCACCTCTTCTTTATCCATTCATCTATTGATGGACACTTAGGTTGCTTCCATTTCTTGGCTATTGTAAATAGTGCTGTGATAAACATAGTGGTGCATATCTTTTTCAAACTGGGCTGCTGCATTCTTAGGGTAAATTCCTAGGAGTGAGATTCCTGGGTCAAATGGTATTTCTATTTTGAGTTTTTTGAAGAACCTCCATACTGCTTTCCACAATGGTTGAACTAATTTGCATTCACACCAGCAGTGCAGGAGGGTTCCCTTTTCTCCACATCCTCGCCAATATTTGTTGTTGTTTGTGTTTTGAATGTTGGCCATTCTTACTGGTGTGAGGTGATATCTCATTGTGGTTTTAATTTGCATTTCTTTGATGATTAGCGATGTGGAGCATCTTTTCATGTGCCTGTTGGCCATCTGAATTTCTTCTTTGGAGAAGTGTCTATTCATGTCCTCTGCCCAGTTCTTAATTGGCTTATTTGCTTTTTGTTTGTTGAGGTGCGTGAGTTCTTTATATATTTTGAATGTCAACCCCTTATCGGATCTTCATTGATGAATATATTTTCCCATACTGTAGGATGTCTTTTTGTTCTACTGATGATGTCCTTTGCTGTACAGAAGCTTCTCAGCTTGATATAGTCCCACTTGTTCATTTTTGCTTTTGTTTCTCTTGCCCGGGGAGATATGTTCATGAAGAAGTCGCTCATGTTTATGTCCAAGAGATTTTTGCCTATGTTTTTTTCTAAGAGTTTATGGTTGCATGACTTATATTCAGGTCTTTGATCCACTTTGAGTTTACTTTTGTGTATGGAGTTAGACAGTAGTCCAGTTTCATTCTCTTACATGTAGCTGTCCAGCTTTTCCAACACCAGCTGTTGAAGAGGCTGTCATTTCCCCATTGTATATCCATGGCTCCTTTATCGTATATTAATTGACCATGTATGTTTGGGTTAATGTCTGTACTCTCTATTCTGTTCCACTGGTCTGTGGGTCTGTTCTTGTACCAATACCAAATTGTCTTGATTACTGTAGTTTTGTAGTAGAGCTTGAAGTCTGGGAGTGTAATTCCCCCTGTTTTATTCTTCCTTCTCAGGATTGCTTTGGCTATTCGGGGTCTTTTGTGGTTCCATATGAATTTTAGAAATATTTGTTCCAGATCATGGAAGAATGCTGTTGGTATTTTGATAGGGATTGCACTGAATCTGTAGATTGCTTTCGGTAGTAAAGCCATTTTGACAATATTTATTCTTCCTAGCCAGAGCATGGAATGAGCTTCCATTTGTTAGTGTCCTCTTTAATTTCTCTTAGGAGTGTCTTGTAGTTTTCAGGGTATAGGTCTTTCACTTCCTTCGTTAGGTTTATTCCTAGGTATTTTATTCTTTTTGATGCAATTATGAATGGAATTGTTTTCCTGATTTTCTGTTATCTCATCATTAGTGAATAGGAAAGCAACAGATTTCTGTGTATTAATTTTGTATCCTGCAACTTGGCTGAATTCAGATATTCTAGTAGTTTTGGAGTGGAGTCTTTAGGGTTTTTTATGTACAATATCATGTCGTCTGTATATAGTGACAGTTTGACTTCTTCTTTACCAATCTGGATGCCTTGTATTTCTTTATTTTGTCTGATTGCCATGGCTAGGACCTCCAATACTATATTGAATAACAGTAGGGAGAGTGGGCATCCCTGTCTTGTCCCCGATCTTAGATGAAAAGTTTTCAGCTTTTTACTGTTAAGTATGATGTTGGCTGCAGGTTTGTCATATATGGCCTTTATTATGTTGAGGTACTTGCCCTCTATACCCAATTTATTGAGAGTTTTTATCCTGAATGGATATTGAATTTTTTCAAATGCTTTTTCCCCATCTATGGAGACGATCGTGTGGTTTTTGTTCTTCTTTTTGTTGATGTGGAGGATGATGTTGATGGATTTTCGAATGTTGTACCATCCTTGCATCCCTGGGTTGAATCCCACTTGATCATGGTGTATGATCCTCTTGATGTATTTTTGAATTCGGTTTGCTAATATTTTGTTGAGTATTTTTGCATCTACGTTCATCAGGGATATTGGTCTGTAATTTTCTTTTTCGGGCTGTGCTTATTTCTTACCGAAGGCTTTTATGGAGTATGTAAAATTTGGCCATTTTATTTGCTGAGATAGCTGTAAGAATCTTTGCAAATCATATCATACAAAATCTATTTGGAAAAACCATATGTTTCAAATCAATTCACCAGGTATTTAGATAGCTCCTGCATGTTCTTAGCACTTTTCTGTGTCTTTCTTTCCAATTGTTGGCAGTTGAATTTGGATGACATGTTATAAGGCTTTAAAATTTTCATAAATCATAAGTTTCTTTTTTTCATAACTCATAGAGAAATGAATATCGGTACAAATGACTTTCTTCCTGTAGGAACTGATTTTAAAAATGTTTAAGTATTGGAAACAAAATAAAAAATGAACGAATGGGACTATATCAAACTAAAAAGCTTCTGTACAGCAAGGGATACCATCAGTAGAACAGAAAGACTTCCTACAGTATGGGAGAATATATTCATAAATGACATATCCGACAAGGGTTTGATATCCAAATTATATAAAGGGGTCATGCACCTCAACAAACAAAAAGCAAATAAGCCAATTAAAAAATGGGCAGAGGATCTCAATAGACACTTCTCCAAAGAAGAAATTCAGATGGCCAACAGGCACATGAAAAGATGCTCCACATCACTAGTCGTCAGAGAAATGCAAATTAAAACCACAATGAGTTATCACCTCACACCAGTTAGGATGGCTGCCATCCAAAAGACAAACAAGAACAAATGTTGACAAGGATGTAGAGAAAGCTGAACACTCCTACATTGCTGGTGGGAGTGTAAATTAGTACAACCATTGTGGAAAGCAGTATGGACGTTCCCCAAAAAACTCAAAATAGAAATACCATTTGACCCAGGAATTCCACTCTTAGGAATTTACCCTAAGAATGCAGCAGGCCAGTTTGAAAAAATTTATGCACCCCTATGTTTATCGCAGCACTATTTACAAAGCCAAGAAATGGAAGCAACCTAAGTGTCCATCAATAGATGAATGGATAAAGAGGAAGTGGTACATATACACAATGGAATATTATTCAGCCATAAGAAGAAAACAAATCTTACCATTTGCAACAACATGGATGGAGCTAGAGCGTATTATGCTTAGTGAAATAAGCCAGGTGGAGAAAGACAAGTATCAAATGATTTCACTCATATGTGGAGCATAAGAACAAAGCAAAAACTGAAGGAACAAAACAGCAGCAGACTCACAGAACCCAGGAATGGACTAACAGTTACCAAAGGGAACGGGACTGGGGAGATAGGTGGGAGGGGAGGGATAAGTGGGAATAAGGGCTACTACAATTAACACACATAATGTAGTGGATGTGGGGGTGGGGTGCGGGGATACGAGTAAGGTAGTATAACACAGAGAAGATAAGTAGTGATTCTATAACATCCTTCTATGCTGATGGACAGTGACTACAATGGGATATATGGTGGGGCTTGATAATAGGGGGGGTCTAGTAAGCATAATGTTGCTCATGTAATTGTATTTTAATAATAGCAAAAAAAAAGTTCTTCAATTAAAGTAATTTTTCCCCTTAAAAAAATTTTTAAGTATTAACATGAGAATGTTTTGGTGTTATTTTCCTCTTGTAAGTCCCTTCCTTACAGCCTCCCCTCTCCTTATATGCCATTGTCAGACTTTAATTATATGACATCATTTTAAAGAATTTGTACTTAATGACTCAGTCCCCACTGGGCAATAAGCAGCTCCTTGAGTTTATATAAATTTTGGCAGGTGTGGAAATTTCTAGGTCACCAGGGAACTTTTGATTAAATTAACCCACAAGTGCACTAATTGGTCGTTTTGTCAGTGCTTAGGTAGTTCCATGGAGACACTGACCAGCTGGCAAACTTTGCCCATTAAGATCTAGTCTCAGCTTTGTTTTCTAGAGTATTTTCTTGCTTTTGTATTTTTCAGAGGCCATTTATTGTGTCTCTTTACACTCTTTATTGTTTGTAGTTTCTGATGAAGAATTGAAGAGAAGAGTGGCTGAGGAGCTGGCATTGGAACAAGCCAAGAAAGAATCTGAAAATCAGAGACGGTGAGTTTTGTAGTATCTGAGAGAGATTGGTGCGCCTGTCAAAATTATGAAATACTTTTGGAGAGGAATAACTGTAGTAAGACTTATTATTTGTGTTTTCCTGAACTTCAGAATGTGCTGAACATATGGACATTGCCATTTTCGGGGGTTTGGATTGTTCTTGTTAAAGCCCTGCGTGATTACTCTCTTCCCAAACTCAATTGTATTGACTATTCCATCTTTTGTGTAGTTCTTAGTTGCATGCGCAGTGAGCCCTCTTTTCTCAGTATGTGAGGAGTAGTTCTTAGGATTGTCCAAGAATTTCTCAGGCTAGTTCTTTCAATGAATTTGTTTATGATTGAAAATTATATTGTGTACCATGGGTATTAAGGTTAACGATCTTGTAGCTAACAGGGAATATTATAAGTTAAACATGAGCTCTTTAACTCATGCCCAAATTAACAAATAGCACTAATTAGTAATGCACTCAGTTAAATTGAAGACATTAGAAAAATATGTAAGGTTGAAAAATAAAAATCTTCCATAATTCCATTCCACACAGATAACCACTCTTGAACATTTTGTTCCTCTGTACATTCTAATATATTATTTTTTTTTCTTTTATTTTATTTTTTAATATAATTTATTTTATTATCATTAATTTACAATTACATGTGCAATATTACGATTATTAAACGACCCCTTCATCAGGTCACCCCCACCAACCCCATTACAGTCACTGTCCATCAGCGTAGTGAAATGCTATAGAATCACTACTTGTCTTCTCTGAGTTGTACTGCCCTCCCCGTGCCCCCCCAACATTACATCTGCTAATCGTAATGCCCCTTTTTCCCTCTTATCCCTCCCTTCCTGCCCATTTTCCCCAGTCCCTTTCCCTTTGGTAACTATTAGTCCGTTCTTGGGTTCTGTGAGTCTGCTGCTGTTTTTGTTCCTTCAGTTTTTTTCTTTGTTCTTATACTCCACATATGAGTGAAATCATTTGATACTTGTCTTTTTCGGCTTGGCTTATTTCACTGAGCATAATACCCTCTAGCTCCATCCATGTTGTTGCAAATGGTAGGATTTGTTTTCTTCTTATGGCTATAATATTCCATTGTGTATATGTACCACATCTTCTTTATCCATTCATCTACTGATGGACACTTAGGTTGCTTCCATTTCTTGGCTATTGTAAATAGTGCTGCAATAAACATAGGGGTGCATCTGTCCTTTTCAAAGTGGGCTGCTGCATTCTTAGGGTAAATTCCTAGGAGTGGAATTCCTGGGTCAAATGGTATTTCTATTTTGAGTCTTTGAGGAACCTCCATACTGCTTTCCACAATGGTTGAACTAATTTGCAGTCCCACCAGCAGTGTAGGAGGGTTCCCTTTTCTCCACATCCTCGCCAACATTTGTTGTTGTTTGTGTTTTGGATGCTGGCCATCCTCACTGGTGTGGTGATATCTCATTGTGGTTTTAATCTGCATTTCTCTGATGATTAGCGATGTGGAGCATCTTTTCATGTGCCTGTTGGCCATCTGAATTTCTTCTTTGGAGAAGTGTCTATTCATGTCCTCTGCCCATTTCTTAATTGGATTATTTGCTTTCTGTTTGTTAAGGTGGATGAGTTCTTTATATATTTTGGATGTCAACCCTTTATCAGATACGTTTTTTATGAATATATTCTCCCATACTGTAGGATGTCCTTTTGTTCTACTGATGGTGTCCTTTGCTGTACAGAAGCTTTTCAGCTTGATATAGTCCCTCTTGTTCATTTT
>JAVSCE010012124.1:0-37791 GCA_032199065.1 Smutsia gigantea
TGGGAGCACCAGACCGTGCTGGTAGGATCATGTAGCATGCGCTCTAGGTACCGTGTTACTTGTCAAAAACCCAAACTCTTCTGAATTCTGAAACAATTCGGCCCCAAAGGTTTCAGAGAAGAAACTGGAGCCTTGTATTTTTCTTCTGGGCTGCCCACTGCTGTGCAGAATGCCCGTGTTCTGCTGTTTGGTTGTAAGGTTGAAAGCACGTAAGGGTTATTCCAGGCCTCTTCCAGGGAACAGCTCCACAAGGAAACAAAACTTGGCAAGAGCAATTGATAGAGGGCTTTCCCTCTAATAACATATTGACGTTTACTCATTACCACACAACCTAGGAAAGACACTTAGTTTTTAACTCGATTTCCAACTGGCCTGGTGTTTTCCAAAGAATTCTTAAAATGAAGACCATTCTCCGTCAAGCAGTGGTGTCTGATGACTTGGGGACCATTTTGTCATATTAATACCTTCCCCCACCCCCCACCCCCACTGAATTGTGCATATCTAATGCTGCTTTTATCTGGGGGGTGGCGCTTTTAAAAAACTGCTTTGACATAAAGTTTACATATAAAAGTCACCCGTTTTAAGTGTACGATTCAATGATTTTGAGTAAATTTACAGTGGGTAATCATCGCTGCGATCTAACTTGGAAACATTTTCCATCACTCCAAACAAGATCCCTTGTACCCACGAGCGGGTAGACCCTGCTCCCCATGTCCCCCAGCCTCTGGCAAACACTACTTTCCCTTCTGTCTCTATGGATTTGCCTCTTCTGGCTGTGTCACATCAATGGAGTCACACCATATGTGGTTTCTTGTGTCTGGCTTCCCTCAGTCAACATGATGTTTTGGGGATTAATTCATCTTGTAATATAAATCAGCCCTTCATTCCTTTTTATCATTGAATAGTATTCCATTGTATGGATGGAGCATATCTAATGGCCATCTTTAAATCAAGATTCCAGAACTCTCTCTGTTCTTTAAAGGACCTATGAGAACAAATGTCTGATGTCACTTCTTGCTCACTTTTTGTAACCAGCACTACACAGGCACACACCAAACTGGTGCCCAATAGCCACGTGCTGAATGAAGGAATGCATAAATCAAGATATAGAACTAAGTCCAAAATCAATTTCATGTTAATTAAGCTAAAGCCACAACTTAGCTTTTAACAGAAAAAAAGTTTTATTAAATTAATTATAGGTGTTATGACTTCGTGATTCAGTGGGTGTCTTATGCTGTGCCTCAGAATTGCTCTTTCTAGAGTTCTAGGTTCTACACTCTCATTTCAGATTTATTCCTGAAAAAGTAAGCAACTATTTGGGAGAAATGACTTACAAGTCCACACAAAAGCATGGCAATACTTAAGCCTGCGGTTGTGTTTATTGGACTGACCACCGTACCTTTACAGCCTCATGTTAAGTAACTTGAAGTTCTGATTCTAGCTAACTGAGCTGAGTTTACGACACACATCACCTTTGGGAATGTGGAGGGTGGATGTCCACGTTGCCCAGTATTCTCCCCCTTTAGGGTCCCCAAATGGGCTGATGCATGTTTCACCTAGGCCCAGTACCTAGCCGTTCTGATAAACCCAGTAGACCTACCTGATGGGACCAAATAACAGTTATCGGTTCTCATGTCATGGGCTTCGAATTCACCCTCTCAAAGGCAATGACTGACGTTTACGACAGGGTGGCACAAGCAGAGGGGCCAGGGAGCCATTTGGGGACACTCCTGGTGCTCTTGGGGCCAAGGCTCCTTGAGTGTCCTGGCCCAGTTCTCAGTCCCATGGAGGACATGTGTGACACTCCCTCCCTGCTACTGATTCAGACACTGCAAATTTTGTGGTTACCCCAAAAGCATATCTCACCGTACCCTGCTCCCTTTGAGAAGAAGAGGTGAGAGGAAGGAAGGGGAGGAGGGAGAAGAAAGAGGTGAAAGATGGGGTGGAATGGACAGGAGAGAAAAAGAAAGATGATTACAAAAATTGTAAAGGGCCAGTTCCACCCACGCTTTGTGAACAAATGAATGCATCAAACAAAACATAAAATATCACCAAAATGGAAGAGCCATTCCAAATAATAGTAAAGATAACAGTTGACTTGCTAATAGAATTCACCCCGAGGCTGTATTTACCTGGACTGCTCCAGGGGCCAGCCCTGTCCCCCAGGGTCGGCACAGGATGGTACTGGTGGTTCTTTGAGCCTGGGTACATCCAGTGGTACCTGCCAATTTCCATTTCAGCTCTGCTGTTCACTGCCAATTTCAGGTGGCAAAGAGTCAGTGTCTCTATCTCCAGCAAAGATTCTATATCACCATTAGCATTTATTCTTTTACCATATAGTTAAAGGAAATGGGGAGTTTAAACAATAAGCTATCGAAATGCAGCCTTTCAGTACCATCTTATCAACCAGCACCATAGACTGAGAATGTTAGAGTCTCCTCCTCCATTTTCGAATTTAAGTTTATAAAAATCATCAAAATTGTCTTTTCTTTCTTTATTTCTCCACGTTCCACCACCCCCCCCCGCCACCCGCCCCACAACCCACCCCTTAGAATGCTCACTTGGGGCAGACACTATTTATAGTGATAATCTGGCTTCTCACAATATTTTTCTTTCTGTTTATTTCACTTTTGAACCAACAGAGCATCATAATTATTGCAACACAACAAGCAAAGGTGAATACAGGCTTCCTCTGCATGATGGGACCCAGTTCCAGCCTTGAAAATCTGGCAAATAGCCCTGTGATCTGCAGTCTTGGAGGAAACTCATGCCCTCCCTCTGGCATCTGCGGCATCCTCTCACCCTCACCTTAAGCTCAGTACTTCAGAATCTAGAATGTTCTGGATTAAATCCTGTTTCAGTCATCTCCTACTGTTTTACAGAGAAAGAGCTGCCAGTCTGGGGCTCGAATCACTGCTCACTCACACAGGGTGGCAAGTGGGCCCCTTGGAACTCAGGTCCTCCTCTGAGATTATGACTACACTTCCCACTTCTTAGGAGATTGGAGAGAAAAATATCTACCAATTTGCCCAACACAGAGTACGCTGCTGGTAACTATCAGCTGAACTACCCCTTGAATCATCTTGAAACTACTGAATTTTAAACTAGCTGACTCTAAACTAGCAGTTACCCCTGAATTATAAGAGGTCATAAGGTCACTGTGGCCAGTTTACGCTTGAGGATCCCATAAAACTGAGGAAAGGGGTATGTCCTCTGGGGCGGCACAAATACTTAAGGATAAAAAAATGATTCTGACACCGCTGTGGGGAACTATTGCTACTCCATTTGGCATCTCTGACCTCCGAGGACACGAACGAGCAAAGCACCCAGTGGGCGCGGATGTTCCCCCGAGGCCGCCCACACTCCCAGCTCCACTCTCCACACCCCCGAGAGCTTTCCTGGCCCACTGGAAGTGGAGACCCACTTTTCTAGGTGGTGTTTTAGAGAAAACTTTTTTGGCTTCAAGGTAAAGTAAAAATGTCTTTTAAAGACATTTAAAAGGGAAAACAGATGCTAGGACAAGATCAGATCCGCACTCTGGAACAGTCTGCTGCTGCTGTTTTGGTTGTGAGGAGAGCCGCAGTCACAGTGCTTCTTCCGCAAAGCACACTACACTGGCTTCCCCCATAACCTGCGGCCACATGGTCTGTCACAAGCGCCCTGCAGAACAGGTACTATGATTATACCATCTCTGCAAGTGGACACAGCCAGGGCGATGGGACGGCAGCTGGGGTGGCGCACCGGGATGCACCAGGGCAGTTTGACCCCAGAGGGCACAGCTTTGGAGCCACGTACTGTGGCCTGGGCATTGGCTGCAGCTTTCTGTTCTTTAGCTGAGGCACTGTTTGGTTCAAAAAGAGTTTTTCTGAGGTCTGTTTGGAGGGGAGCTGTGCTTCTAGCCTCCTGAAGAAACGTCACAGGTCCCAAGCTACTTTGTTATTTCAGGGTTCTTAAAATTTCTTAACTCTCAGCCTTCCTTGGGTTTAGATTTTTGCTTTACTGAGCAGGAGATTCTCTCTCAGACATGGGTATGTGCTACATTCTCCAGAAGCAATGACACCCAGGGGGGCTGGTGGAAAGAACCAGAAGACAGTCAAGTCGCCTCCTGGTATGATCTGATTTCCTCTTGGTGAAGTGCCCGTGAGCCCTCCATATCGACCTCAGGCAAGGGGATTCCAAGTAGTTTGATCACCTTTCATCTGCAAAACTTTCATCCTCCTTTAAGAAGGGGATGAGGAAAACTTTCCTCTCTCCATGCCCAACACACAGTAGGTGCCCGGATAAATGTCTGCTGCACACAAACATTTGGTTGAATGCAAGGGAGCACCCTGGGACCTGGGGATCTCGAAATAGACCTCCAGGTCCCCCACCCCACTCAAGCCAGGCCATGCAAAATTCAGGGAATCTCCACATAGGATTCATCCATTCTCTGTCCTCATCTCCTCCCATAGCTGGGGAAGTCGCCAGACAGGTCTCTGGACCAAGCAGCCGGGAGGCAGTAATGAGAAGCCATGGGCACCCAATGCTAACGTGCTTTCTGGGGAAAACATGACAGCCAAGCCTGAGACGCTTAGTTCAGCATGAAAATCCTGGTGTACTCCAGCACATGCGGAGACGGGATCGGCCAGTGGGTGCGTGCTCTCCCATCTGTTGGGAGGGCCTTTTGTAAATCTTCAGACATGAAAGAAAAGAAAATCATGCCTATTTTATATTTTTGAGCCAAACCAGAAGACATTAAATATAAAATTATTTACAACATTTCAAAGAGCACAGTATACATCTTGTTTAAAGGGACAGGGTCCCAACACTTAGAAGGGAGTCACATGATTGCCAGGAGAAGCCTCCACTTCAATGGTTTATTAAAACGCTGGCAATTCTGGGCAACTGTCAAGAAATGGGAACATGTATAACCCCAGGAAGACCCTGGTTTACACCCTACAGAAGGGAGCTTGCAAATGTCCCCCTGAGAGAGAAGACAGAGATGGGCAGGAGACCAATCTATATTGTTGAAGCACAAAAGACTGTGACATCTGAGGTACTATTGAGGGTTGGTGCTGAGATAAGCGGTGGCAGCTGAGGGCGAGAGACACGAGTGTGGGTGGTCAGCACCCAAGGTGGGTGTGAAGCAAACAATGGGAAGTTGAAGAAAGGAAAACAAAACAATGCCTTGTACACCTTTTCTCATGTCCTTAGTGAATGTGATTTAGTGACAAGTCGGTACCACTGAGCTGCAGACTGGTATACTTTTTAGCATCTAGCAAATGATCACTGGAAAACTGACAAAGACCATGCTTCTAGAAAGTCCATGCTCACCGGGCAAGGTCTTTGGAAGCTGTATCTATCATCCTTTACTTTTAGCTATTATTGAAAATATTAAAGGAAAGCTGTAACAACACTACAGAATACAGCAGAGGTCAGCAAACGATGGTCCTGTTTTTGCAAATAAAGTTTTATTGGAGCACAGCCACATCCATCATCTCTATACTTTCTGTGGTCATTTGATGCTATAATGGGGTACATTTCAGTAGTAAAAACAGAGACTGTGTGGCCCACAGAGCTGAAAATATTCTCTCTCTGGCCCTTTACAGATGAAATGTGCTGACGTTTGATATCGAGCATAGCTAGTAAGGTTTGAATATATGAAGAAGTTAATATAATTAATTAACCAAATCAGCCTACAAAATAGGAAATGATTTTCTCCTCTTACGTGTCCTCTGAAGGGAAACACATTGGGCTCACCAAGCATCAAAATTCTGTCTGGCATCGTCATCTGCTAGTTACTTGGCCACCAACCAGCAAAATTATGTTCAAAATCAAGATCATACTACATGTAATGGTCCCTAAGCTGGGCTAGCACCCTTCTACTCCTATGTTGTAAGCTGAGCGGACAGAGGAAGGATGCTGTTTCAGACAAGAACACTACTAAATGAGTAAATAGAGGGACAAATGATGAACAGTGAGGTACATTTGTGAAGCTGGGATGGTGACCTCTGTCTCTTAAAAGCAAGGGTGCGTCACCTCCTTCATCTGTCCCACAGCCATCCTTATTCCTGGCCAACCATATCACTTGGATGTACATTTGGTCCCAAGGGGAAAAAAGGGAGAGTGTCTCCAGAACAATCCAATTTATGGCCAGTCCCAGTGAGGGGAACTTTACATCACGGGGACACTGGCTACTCCATGTGTTCTCAGACGCAAGGCTAATAAATCGTATTACGAAGATTATATACTCTAAACTGATCTGCACTTCCCAATAACAGAGAAGCATGATTTTTAACATTACAATCTGAATTCAAGATTTCCACTGAATTTCAAGGAAAGCAAATCTGGGTTTCCAGTCATGGGTCAAAATGCTTTGTGTAATGAAATAGAACGGCCTAGTCTTGAGGAGTATGCTAATGGAAATGACGATATAAAAGTAGGAGATGCACAAATGGCTGGTTGAGATCTTCTCCACACTTAAAATTTCTTGGAAAAAAGAAATTAAAGCAAGCTGTATCATACCTACCACATATGTCCAGCACCATCTGGCCAGCCACTCTTTTCTCTATAGCCTATTCCCCAGACACCCTCTCTTCAAATGTCCTCCTTGGAAGATTCTTACAGGAAAAAATCTGCATCTAAAACTTTCTCTGTACCATATTCATATAATCAAGTTAGAATATGACAAAAAATATCTCAAAATCAATTCATGGATCACTAGGAATAGGGGAACATGTTAAATACATCCCTCTGGGTTTTAGCATACAGGTCATATATTCCAGAAGAGTGTTTTTCTTCCTAAATGAAAAAAGAGAGGGCCAGAAGTGCACAGATTTGCTAAATTAAAAAATATATATAAGAAATTTTATTTGATTGAAAATTTAAATGGATATATTAATTTTTTAAACAAGCCAACAATTTGAATTCATTTCTTACTTTGACTATGTCCTTAATTTATTTCAAAATTGCACATTATTTCCAATTTACTACATTTTTCTCCCTATGTGGTTAGAAACTTAATTGGTGGCTGATATTCTTGAATTCATTTCAGTGATGATTCACAGGGGCTTAACTAGCCTAATAGCAATTATTTCAGTAGATTCCAATGTCCTACGTATAATAAAAATAATTTTTATCACAGATAATTAAGATTTTTTTCACACACTAGAGCAACTGATTCCATGGTTTTCTACCCCTTGATTACACATGCTCAGCAATTCCAGATGTACTGGTTTTCACAAATGAATTGACATCAAGTAATACTCTATGGAAACAAATAGGAGACGAACTCTCCTTGTCTTTATTACTGAGTCCCATGATTCATTCCTTTTGATTCTGTCTTATTCATTTCCTCCACTTATTCCATTTCAGCCAATCTGTTTACTCAATCCTCACACTCTGATTTAATACAATACTTCCAATTCAAAAACTGCCATTTGTAATAATCTTGGCATTTCTTACATCCATCTAAGGAAACTGGCTTGCTGTTCTTAAAAATTCCTGAATATCCACTAAATACTTCTTGTGAGTTTTGATCATCCACTAGTGTTCTGTGACAAAAGCTATGAGACTGTTTCAAAAACAGATATGCTTTTTTTTTTGAGAACTTGGATTATTTTTGTTTAAAATAGGAACAAAGTCATACTGATTTAAAGAAACAGCTCTCTGTCCTGCCGGAACTCCTGGAATGTGACACCAACTAGAAAACTTGAGGTCGGTTTATAAAGCTAAATTTAACTTATATTCTTAATAAACACTGTAATAGTTATCCAAAGCTATTAATTCACAAGCTATTGGATACTAGCCATTGGGCAATAATACCCCAAGTTAAGAGACAGATATCCGTTCTATCACTAACTCTGGAAAACAAATGGGAAAGGAGGAACAGAGGCAAACAAATATATGTGCATAAAACACTCTGTGGGAAGTGACAGAATGTAAATTTAGTAAATTTAATCCCTTGTTGAAAGGCTTAAAAGAAAGAAAAAACCACCCACCCACTCAAGAATTACATAAGGCATTCCCTAATTATGTCAAGGTTTTAACTGCTAATTTCAATCAAGTAAACATTGATTTTATAAATTCAAAATTCAATCTGATGGAACGCACAGACATTTGTGATCACCGTTTTATGCCCGTGTGTGTGTGCCTTGAATGACAATGTGTGAGCAAGCTAGGGAGGCCACAAAGAGGATACTTGTGTGAGTTCAGACTTTGTGCAGCTGCCGTGTGAACTTGTTCATCTAAATGGAGATTAGTAGGTAAGCTGCTCTCCAAACCAACATTCATGGTAGCTCACATTGCGATAAGGACCCCTGTTGCTGCAGTAAAAATACATTCCCTGGGCCACATCCTTACTCAAGCATGTACCATACATGCGATGCTGTCTTGTGTTAACTTGCTATTTTGGAATTAAACAGCTAGGGCTTATCAATGTTGGTAATTTTTAAAGTTCCTCCAGGAATTATCTTTTCTTTCTGATTTTGTATCTACAACCATAGCTAACAACTTTTCATGTATAGATGGTCGATGGATGTAGTGGCAGCCTATAGATGTGGCATGAAATAAGATTTAATTGACATAAAATATTAACAGTCCATAAGACTATAAACAATGATGAGATTCAGTTGTGTAGTAAGGATTTTACACTGGGTTTACACCCCTCACTTGCTTTTTGAGAGAAAAAAAGGAAGGTATAGTTTTTGCGGAGACCAAAATGGTTTTATCTGCCCCTGGCAAACATCATATTAATAAAAAGTATGTACTAAACAAAGTCATCTATTTTAGGAAAAAATCGCTCTAAATGGTGACAGGCTTCCTCACAACAATGTGATTACATCATTATATTCCCCAAACTTGCACCCTAATCATGATGGCAATGAATTTTAAACTTTTATCTCAATTCCTCAGCTTCACATATTCTCAAGAGATTCTCTCTTATTGCTGCTATCTGGCTATCTGGCCATTCATGTAAATTAAAATATACACATACAAGAAAAGGTAGAGTTTTGGGGGTTTTGTTTGTTTTTTTGGTTTGGGGCGAGGTAGGTTTGATGCAGGGCTTGAACTAAGCTACCACTTTAAAAATTAAAATGTTACATAGTTAATGCCGCTGAATTACACACTTAAAAATGGTTAACATGGCCAATTTTATGTTATACGTATTTGATTGCACTTTTAAAAAAGTAATTCATTTGAAAAGCAAAATCGCTCTGTTTAAGGTACACTGTTATTACCGTATTGTGTTTCAAAGAAACTCCATATAAAGACAAGCAGCCTCTACCCAGGCATGCTGTTAGGTTGAAATACGTGAAATTGCCATTTTTGTAGGTGTAAAATGATTGACTATCAGCGATCTCAGAGAGTTCAACCTATATTCATAAGTAAAACATAGCTGTACCTCCACCCTTGAGAATTACTATTGTTTCGTGACTGTCAGTGGCAGCCAGGGCTGTGAGAAATAACTTAGCATGGTGGTGGCTTTTGATGTTAGAGCCACTGCGGGTATAAAATATGGTCTTGAGCCTTTATGATAGTCTGTAACTTTGAGGGAGATAAATTACAATGCGGTGAGATGCCATTTGCCTAACGGTGGCTGAGCTGAGGCGATGGGGTACCAAACTTGAAATCAGTCATTATCTAGGAAAAGACTGATTAATTTTAGCTTCTATCTTCTGCCATTTTCTCCCCACAAAATACTCCCTTCTCTAAAAAAGCCATCAGTGTGCCAAAATCATGATATGCTCCAAGATTCCCCTTAAGGAACAGGACCTCTATCAATTTTCCTTCCCCAGATCTCCAAGTCATAATAGCAGGAGACACCCTAGCCCCCTTCTATCAGTACTAGGCGACACCTTGACACCCTCTTTCTCAAGCTCCAACGGTCAATGGTTATTACACGTCATAGTCAGGGCCCGACACATGGAAATAGCAAGCATATTCAACAAGAAAATTAGATGATGTCCAAACCCACTACCGCATTAACAGAGCCAAAGCATCTTTAATATGCGTGTCCTTCTAAGTTCCTCCTCGGCATCAGCAGAAAGCAATGCATTCCACATCCCAGGAACATAACATGCAGAACCTGGGACCTAAGTTATGACCTATTACAGTAATTAAAAAAAAAAAAAAGACAAGTTTCCCTCCTCCAGCTACCCAAGGTGACAAACTGCGGACACCCTTCCATGAAATGCCAGCTTTGCTGGGTAGATTTGGAACAGGAATGGACTGAAGAAAGGCTGCTCTATTAATCTTAACATCAGCCTTCGGGACAAAACCACCCTGAAAGCAAGACCATGCCATCAGAGCGATTCCACAAGAGACACAAAGCAGGCCCCCCCTCGTAAGCACCCCCAGTGAAAAGCCTGGAACCGGCTATTGTCAGAGGGCCGGGTACCTTTTCTCTCTTGGCTTTGTTCAGTATTTTCCTCGGCTGCAGTTTCCATGGCTGGCTTCATACCATCCACCAAAAACGCTTTTTCCCACTCCCCCCGACACACACTTCTCTCCCCTCCTCTTCCTTTTCTCTTGGACTCCCCTCCGTCTCTTATTTACACCGCGTGATTGAGAGGCTCTGTTCTTCACTGCAGTGGATCACAGTCTCTTCCAAGATGCAAAAGTCTCGTCAGCGGCAATTTCCCTCTGCCTACTGGTCTATAAAGACAGCTGCCAAGGAGCAGGCAGCCATACGTCACCGAGGATCCCAGTTAGAAAACAGCCCCTCTGTGCCCAAGTGCGCCCCAGTCTTGATGTGCGGCTGGGAGCCGCCCCCACCGCTCGGCCTCCTTCTGATCCCCTGCACTCTGCTCCAGCTCTCTCCTGCCTACTGCACCCAGTGAATGCTAATTAATTCTCCCAGGAAAGAAGAGATCTGTGACATCAGAGGAGGGGATGTGGAAGAGAAAGGAAACGGCCCCCTCCTACCATGTGACTTGGCTCGTTAGCCACATGTATGTTCCCAGGGCATGCCTGTCTGGCATAAGCAACCACTTTCTTTCCCGTGGGACCCCATTATGGGGCATCACAGTTTGACTGATTTCATTTACTCCCAACCCTGGCAGAATATAGCCAGAGAACTGGCCCACTGTCTCTACTTTATTTGCTTTCTTTAATATTTGTCTGTCACACAATCTCTAGATAGATAGATTGATTTAAAACTATATCATCTATTAAAGAGAGGAGAAAAAATACCTATGAGAGAAGAGAACCCAAAACATGGATTTAACAATAGCAGTGTAACAATTTGGTATGAGAATTAGAATTCATTCCCTGTGTATAGCTAACATAGTTGATAATAAAAGAAACTTGAGCTCAAGCCCAATTCATAAAGAGGTTCCCTTAGGTAAAAATAAGCCTAATATTTGCTACAAGAATATCAGGCTGACATTTTGGTGGCTTCTTTGGATGAGAATAAAAAATCGAGTGGTTTCTCCTATTGGCTGTGGTTATTTCTACATGGAACTTTACTAGAACCCTCCCTCAAAGTCAAAAGGGTGTTCTTGAGAGCATTCTAAATATTTGGCCTAAAGGCTATCATACCGATGATTTTGACTGCTGGATTCACAAGCCTCCTTGCACACCCAGATACTATGGGACAGACGTTCTGGATCCATCCAAGCGTGTAAGTCTTTATCATGGCTATGAGCCATATGTTTCCAAGCATCACGTACCATGTTTTAAGCATTTGGTTGACCCTACTTACCCTCATTTTCCCTATTAAAAAAATCTATAGAAATTCAAGCTGAATATGGGATGAATATTGATAACCACAGGGTGATGGGTTCCCTGACCAAGAACAGAGTCTGCTGGTTTCTTAGGTCAAGCACCTATCTTAGAACCAAACAAAAAGACAAGCCAGAGACCACTCTCTCCTAAAATATCTCTCCCAGTTTTGAGGATTTATTGCTTAACAATAAAAAACAAAAAACAAAAATAAAAAACAATGTGCAAGATCCTGTATCAAAATCCTCTAACAACCTGATCTTTTAATAGATTAGTTTTAGATAATCCCCAAAGCCTTCTACATTTAATACCTCTGGCCCTGTAAAACCAGAAAATATTTTGAAAACCAGTTTGGCTTGTTTCAACATTTTCCTTTAATTTGACATCTCATTTTTCACTTTAACTATCGTCCTAGAAGACCATGCCCATCATCAACCATTCCCTTTAATTATGGACCCAGCCAAGTTTCTTGTCTCATGGTGAGGGGATTGAGAAGCATGGCAGCCTAAAATTTCAGGTTTTCGAAAAGAGATCCATTTGTGATGTAACTGTCTCCATGGGAAACCTGATGATGTGTCCAAACAGGATGGTCTTAAAACATTTTTGCAAAGTCTACTGAGGTGCACTCAGACAGAAAGATGGCAACTGTTGCTTTTCACAGGCTCACTTTCCCTTGGCAGCAACTGCGAATTAAAACCAAAACACAATTCAATTCGGCACAAAAGGGGGCCATTGTGATTAGCTATGTTATTGGTTTTTATTTAAAAAGTATCTAGCAAAATCATTCAACGGCAGAATGAGCAGAACAGAATAATCTTTTTGGCTAGTCCTTAAATGATTTTTAAATGTTGGCTAAAGTGGGAAGGCAGAATATGGAAGATATTCAAAATTTAAGGACAACTCTAGTTCTCTATCATAGTCATGGAAATCAAAAACATTGGACAACTACTCACAAATTCTTCGCTTAATATCTTGCTCTACTTTGACCTGGAAAACTACATGCAAATGAACAATTCGTCATTTCTGCTTTATTCACATTTTCTTTTCATTAGGCTAATATATGACAATTCTAAAAGTTCCCATGTTAACTTTATAAACATCCTCAGACCTCACTGATGTTTATGATAAACCATTTAAGTCTGAAAAAGGGTAGAAAAGTTAGTAGCAAGAAAGAAGAGTATATACATTTATAACGTCTCTGAGGTATGCATCCATTTGTGGCCAGAAAAAGTGGGTATGTAGAAGAAGTAGGATGGGAAATGTCTTGCAGAGCTGAAAAACTTTTGTTTGAGTCCCATGTGTTAAGGCAATCTGACTGAAGAATACTTCTGAAAGCCACAACAGGAAGAACAAATGTTGACACAAAATGCATGTATGAGATGGTACCACACAAAATTACTAATACTAAGAAGAATAGAAGTAAAAGGACATGAGTCAACAGTTAGGTGAAGAGGCACGTAGGACAAGGCATGGGGAAAGGGTGCAGAACTTCCATGCCCTCTCCCAGTGTGTGACTCTCCTCAATTCTCCACTTGCTCACCAACCAGGAAGCTCTCCAAACCCTGCCCTTTTGGGTTTTTATGGAGGCTTACATAGGCATGACTGATTAAACTATCATCCATGGTGATTGAACTCAATCTCTAGCCCCTTTTCCCTCCCCAAAGGTCAGTAGGTGGGACTGAGAGTTCCAACCCTCTAATCACAAGGTTGGCTCCATTGACCACCAGCCCCATCCTTAGATTCCAAAAGTCACCTCATTACCATAACAAAAGACATCTTTAAGGCCCTCCATTACGGGAAATTCCAAGGGTTTTAGGAACTCTGTGCCAGAACCGAAGGCCAAATACATATTTATTACAAATCACAATCTCAGTCTCTAAATACAGTAAGGTTGCGCTATGTATCTCATATGCCTGTGATCTAATAGTTGATGGAAGCACTGAACACAGCAAGACCAAGGTGAGAATTCTCTATAACCACTGTGGACATCATCCTGGTCAGTTGACTGGTTCACTCATTCATTCATTTATTCATTCAGTCAATAAAGTTCATTAAGCACCTACTGCATGCCAAAAATGGAGTCACTAGTGTATGTTCTGACTCTGATGGTTCAGTCAACTGAGGGAGCCCTGAGGACGGGCTGACGGTACGGGAAGGCACAATGACCCACCTCCACATACTTAGCACAGTCACATGGCCAGCAATAAAGACTGTCAAATGCCGACTTCTCCCACCTTTCTGGAATTATATTATAGGTTTCTTCTGGCCTCAGGATGATTCTTCAATGGGGAGTCAATCACCAAGAAGGGATGTCTCCATATTCCTTCAAACTACTAATTCTGCTGAAAGTTTCCCATTTCATGGGACATTTTTTTCCCCAAACTCCAGCCTCCCACAAGGAGCCAAGACTGCATCTGTGAAGGGCATCTTGGTGACACCCTCTGACAGTGACAGGCAACTCATAGCCGGTGGGTTTCCCTGAGACCTATTCTTTCCAATTTGTTCCTAAAGTTTCTGGGGCCTAGGAGACACTCATATGCCCTGGCTTAATCCTTCCTCTTTGCCCCTCCAAGGAAATCAATCCCCAGAGCAATCACCCTGGAAGCAAAGACAACCCTGCTTGACATTCTACTGTGCCTGCATGGATGGATCTTAAATAAGTTGTGTTGTAAAAGATATTTTTGTTAAGTGACTCCTATTTTCACATTTACAACCTCCATGCTATAAATCAAAGATGTGTTCTAATTGCAAATATCTGAACCTTTGGAGAGAACAGAATTACAAATACAGAAAGAATTCTTCAATCTTACGTTTTAAGCAGAAAAGACACTCCTCAATATAAAGTAGCAATAGTATTCAAAACACTAATACTTCTGTGCTCTGTTCAAAATGTTGCATCAATTTAAAAACACAGGAACTAGAAATATAGAATGGAGCCAGAAATGTAGAATATGACTGTCTAGAGTGGTTTCTTTCTATAGTTAGACCTTCCCGAAGCTCTATCAATTTGGCACAGCTTTTGTCTCCATTTCCAGCGTGAAATTTGTAATTGCACATCCAGTGTGGGTTTTTAATGCCTTCTGATTCCTTACTTTCATTCTTTTGCTGATGTATTTCCTCAGCCCCTCTTCTGTATCTGTTATACTTTCCTTTATAGGAAATGACGCCACATAAAGCTAAGAGCGGAAACGACAAATCGAATTGGATGACATATATGATAACTGTCAGACAGCAAGTATAAGCCATCACCATTAATGTTTCCCGTTAGTGGCAGAGGTGGTTCGCAGGCAGGCCACTGCCACAAAGCTGGCTCATGCTGACCACGAAAAGCACACAGGAGCCTGTTAGTCAAATCTCTTCCCAACCTCATCTGTTATTTACTTAGTGACAGGCAGTGTCCTCGGTAGGAGCTGAAAGAGCCACCAACAGTCATTGCTGAGTTTGGCAAAAGCTGCCTGAGGGGAGATGAATCTCTCCCTCCTGTCAAAAATTCCACTGTACCTCATTTTCTAAAGGAGACAAGAATACATTTGGCAGGAGCAGGCTGAAGTGTCACATGGCAAAAACAGGTGTGGCATGAAAAGTCTCACTAGACCAGGCTGGCAAATGGGCACATAGCCTGGGCAATACTGGGGCGTGAGGCAGCATGTGCATCTCCTTCAACGGGGCGGACCACATCTGTTTGTCCCAAAGTCAAAGTCAGCAGTGTTGCTTCTGTCCTCTCTCTTAAATCAGGGCTCACCCTCAGCACTAGTGACATCTGGGGCTGGCTAATTCCCTGGTGGGTTCTGTCGTGTGCACTGCAAGATGTTCAGCAGTGTCCCTGGTCTCTGCCCAGTAGATGCCAGTGGCTCTACCCAAAACAAAAATGTTTCCAGACACTGCCAAGCATTTCCCAGAGGGCAGTCACCCCAGGTGGGAATTCACTGCCTTCAATCTATCTTTTCTACTCTTAAGTTTCTCCTGGCTATTGGGAGGTTCTGCTGGCCAATGGCCACATACTGGAGTCATCCAGGAAGCTTTGAGAATACCAAGGCCCAGATGAGATTCTGATCTGATAGTCAGAGGTGTGTGGTGGGCACACGAGCTTTACAATCTCTCCAGGTAATTCCAGAATGCAGCCAACTGCTGCAGGCAGTGGGGATACAAAATGTGTGATACAGTGACAGGGACACAGTCAGAGCCATTGAATGAAAATTATACAGAGGGCAGTTTGATGGATGAATAGGAGCCTGGAGAGGCCGGAGGCAAGGCACTTGGCCTGGGAAGAGGTGGACACTCTGCACCCATCTGAGGCACAGATGAAACGGCACCGAGGTGAGGAGAGGGGATTCAGGGCCGATTCCAAGACTTTCAGTTTGGATCCCTTAGAGGATGGTGAGTGCCGTCAGGCACATTTGGGGAGAAGAGCTGATGTGTTCACTTCCTAGGGCTGCCATAACAAAGTACTACAGACTGGGTAGCTTTAAGCGACAGAAATCATTCTGTTAGAGTTCTGGAGGTTCAAAGTGTGAAGTCATCGTGTTGGTAGGGCCGTGCCCTTTCGGAAGGCTCTAGGAGCGCATCCCTCCTTGCGTCTTCCAGCTCTGCTGGTGGCTACCGGCTCGCAGACCCACCAGTCCAACCTCTGCCTTTGTCATCACACACAGTTCCCCATGTGTCTGTGTCTCTTCTTATAAGGACATGGGTCTTGCTGGCCTGCGGCCCACCCTAACCGAGTATGACCTCACGGTAACCTGATCACATCTACTAAGACCCTGTTTCCAAATAAGGGCACATTCACAGGGACCAGGCCTTAGGGCTTCAACGTACTTTTCTGGGGACCCAATTCAATCTACAATGGGTGATGAGGAGTCAGAGACCACAGAAACTATCAGGCTTGCCAGCCACGGGGACCAAGGGAGATGGCACCTAGGGGAGACCTTGAGGGCGCCACCCAAGGCAGGGGGCCTCTGGTGGAGAACTCCGGGATGAGGCACAGGACGCTGGCACAAACCCAGGACAGGGCGCTGTTACAGAGGAGGAAGGAGCTCTGAGAAGGAGGCGGTCCACGGTCGAGGCAGCCAGAAGGTGACCACTCGGCAAAGGCCACTGAAATAGAAAATGTCAGTGTCCTTCTGAGTGCTGGTAGAAAGATTAGGATGGAAACCAGTCTCCAGAGGGGCTGGGAAGCAAAGGCGAGCACCTAGGACAACGTACTTTCTGGAGGAAGGTGACAGTGAGGGGAAGGTGAGAAAGGTAGAGACAGACAAGGGGAAACAGAGGAAGTGAGGCCCAGGGCGTCTTAGGCGCGGCTGACGGAGGTTTGAGAAGATGCGAGTGAAGGCGGATGAGTGACAAAGGTGGGTGATTTCCTGGTCCCTGCCTCCTGTGATGCCCTCTGCGGTGGGAGGGAGGAGACAGGAAATGGAGGAAAAGCAGCGCTTATGCACGATTTCAGGACCTTCACCCTGGAAGAGTAAATAGGGCCACAGGGAGGCTGGCGCAGAAAAGGGCACATTAGGTCCTTGCTGTGGTCCCTGTCGCAGCCCTAAGAGGGAGGCCCTGCAGCCCCATGTCATGGGTGATGTAGCGGAAGGAGTGCTGGCCATGGTCTCTGTGCAGCGGCAGCTGGCCCCGGGTCCACACTGCTTGGGGATTGGAGTGCGGCTGTGTCTCCAGGGGCTCAGAGAGCCGAGGTGAACAACAAGCAGCGCCTCGTCCCCGTGTGTGTCCTCACACTGCGGGCAAGCAGGCCCCGCGTGATGGAACTGCCCTTAGAGTCACAACAGAGACAAGGACCATCTGATGGGTTTTTAGACTGGTTTTGGTTAAAAAGGAAGGTTCTGCCTCTTTCTGGACACACAAGGCATCTACCAGGAGGCAGACACTGTTCCACCGACGTGTGCTTCCTCGGTAATTACCCATCGGGGGGCTCAGATCCCTCAGGAGGGCGGCGCACCTCAGTGAGCTCGTGTGTGGGGGCTGCCCGTTCACTTGTGTGCCAAGCATGTGCCAGCCCCAGACCAGGCCAGGCCTTCCAGACACCTCTGTTCGCTGCTCACCGGAAGCTATTGGGATCGCAGTCAGGGCTTCAGAGCAGCATCCACTGAATTTGCCAGAAACCGCCAGGGCCAGAGAATCCTCTCACCCAGACAGCCGGTGGCTCGACCTCAAGGCTGGGTGAAGCCGGGGTGCTCCACGGGGGTTCCTTACTATTCACCAAAATCCCGACCCGTGCTGCCTCCTCACTCCTCTTCCACTCCTGAAAGGCACAGTCCCAAGCCTGCCTCGTTCAGGAGGCGTCCTTGGTTGACTCCACCCATTTTCCTCTTCTCCAGTTGCTAGCCACCCCTGTCTCTCGGTTATCAATGCAAGCCTCTCCAAATGCAGCTGTCTGCGCTGGAAGGACACTTACTGCTTTTCCCTGCCTCCCATGCAGATGGGAGACGAAGACTCATGCCAACCCTAACCTTCAATGTTGTGCCCCCAAGGAGACAAGTCTCATTATCTTTGGCCTGTTTTGCTGAAGGAACCCAGACATTTTCAAACTCAAGGTTAAAGCACAAGACATGTGGGCTGTGAAAATTCTCACAACCGAAGCCGGAAAGTGGACAAGCCTGGCAGGGTAGCGATAGGGATGATGTGACCCCTTTACACTCAGAACTCCAGGCGCATTAAGGCAGCCTTATTCTTGCCTCAATGCAGCTGCTGTCACCTTTCCCTGAAATGCAGTCGACGTGTGGACTCTGGGTTTCTAGCTGCTGGGCTGTTGGATGAAGGTGGCACTTTGTCAGGCAGGCACATAGGCCCCCTGCACCTCTTGGGGACCTGGACCCCTCCAAGCCCACCCCCAACAGTGCTCACTTCACATGGATCTGAGCAGCAGGAAGCGTAAGTGGCCTGGGACCCTTGTGTTTCCCCAGCCTTTGTACATGCTCCTCTGCAACTATCACCAAGCCATCACAAAGAACGTGTAAGCACCGGCTACCAGGGACACTTGGCTGGGTCCCTTCAAGAGCTGCGTCCATGGGCTATAGGTGAGAGAGCCTGGTGGAGGGGAACCCAGAGACCGGGCTCGGCACAGTGTCCAGAGGGCCCACCGCACCCACAGGACGTGACAGTAGCTCAGGAGGTGAGGAGAGAGGCCAACGCTCACGGGCCAGGGTCTCCTCCACACCAACACTGCTGCATGTCCCTCATTTTCCCCTCATGATGGCAACAGGAGGTGGGCATAGCCTCCCCCCGTGTGGATGGAGAAAGCAGGAAGGGAGCCACAGGGGCAGGGCCAAGGCTGAGCTGAGCCTTGACTCAGGCCATTGGATGCCAAAGCCAGGAAGTCAGGAGTCAGGTAATGGCCAAAGCTACGCAAGGGCCCAGGTGACTAGGTGACGGGCTGCATCAACTGCCTAACATAGAGAATCGGTCACCGCCAAAGACTTGATCAGAATGGCTCTTCCACAACCTGCTACATTGTCTCCAAACACGGTAGCCTGGAGCTCACCTATTCACCCTCCCAAACCTCGGGAGAAACACAGGGCTGCAGGCGTCCCTGGCCCAATACGGTTCTCCTGCCCATATCTTTGCCCACCACTACTTCTAGCCCAGCTCTCCCACTCTCCAACCTCCTGATGCCACCTGCCCTTCCTGGGCCTCCGCTTTGCCATCTATTAAAAGGGCTTACAGAGAACTCCCGTCATCAGGCTAGAGTGAGGGCAGTGAGGTACTCCATGTGCAGCTTCCCCACAACACCTCCTGTGTGCTCCTTACAAAGTGCTGTTATTTATCTTGGAAATTCTTCACGCTCCCATCACTGTCATACAGGTTCAAGAAAGAGGTAGAGAGAGGAAGAAATCGGTGGTGATTCTACATCCTTCCAGATCTTTCCCTGTCCCTGAGAAGTTTGCTTTTGAGCCCTTCTGTGGCCTGACTGGATTTCCAAAGACACTCTCCACCCCCGACATCCCCTGAGACCTCCCTAAGGAGATACAGCCTGGATGCAATGCCTGCAAACAAATAAATGCCATGAAGATGACTAAAGCAAGGGGATTAACAAAGATGTGCCTCCGAGGGCACTCTTTAACAAATTGTCAAAATTGGTTGCCGGAATCTGGAGGCTGTTGCTAACACCTGGGTACTCAAGACCAAATTAGATTTGCCCTCGGTATTAACAACAACAAAAGGACACAGTGCCCTGCCCTGGGAAGGGCCTCTAGCTTGGTTTAATACTCTGATGTTATTGTACTTAAATTCTTAATATGACTGTTGAACCTGTGTTTGGAAGGGAAGTCTACGGAATGACGGGGCATGCGCATGAGCAGAGGAGCTGGGGGCCCCTTGCCACCCTATTGGCAGATGGCACTCATGCTGCCTGTGGGCCTGTGAGGCCTGGGAACTTCAGTGGGACTCAGAGTCAGTACAAAGTAGGTATTCTGTGTCTACAACTGAGTGAGCACTGGCTCGCCCCTTGCCAGTCACGAGGACTTTGGCGGCTCCCACCTGCACCTCTGTTTCCTCACCTGTCAGAAGACTGGACAAGGTGCTTTGTGAGGCTGGTTCTGGCTCTCAGGTCCTCTGGGCAGGATGGTTGTCAGGCATAAAAGAGCATCACATAAGGAGCTCCCACCCCCACTCCCCATCACCTTTCCTGCTGGCCTGAGTCACGTACCGTGAAGGTCAAATGATTCCCCACTTTCCCTAACGGATGGACGTCTGAACACTCTCAGGTGGATTCCACTGGGCTCCGGGCATTCTTGCAGCAAGATGCCAGAAACTTCCTTTTGAAGAATGTGTTAAATTAGTCGTTCTCAGCTTTGATCTAACTAACAGTGCCCTTTAACCTCTCAAAGCAGTTACCCTAAATTTACCTTCATATGCTCAAGTCACAAGGGAAATGGAAACCCATAAAACCACAAATACATTTTATAGTAAAATTTAGACCCTCGTTAGCCACTTGGAAATATATTTTAGAAACAAAGTGGGTAACCCTTAGTGCTACTCAACAGAATATACGAAAATCGAATTTCACATTCTAATGTTTTGTTATTTCCAAACAGAAATCTGGTTGAAGAGAGTTTAAGATTGGTTAAGATCTTTTCATGGATTGAGGATTATAATTTTTAGTACAATGGAAACAGTACATGTACCTTTTACAATTAAAAAAGTAGGCTACTGATAGGCTAGGCTAGGCGGAATCTGGTATTTGTCAGCCCCGATCTGCCACAGTGGATTGAGGTGATGTGACCTTCCAGAAATCGCCTATTCAGATGAAGGACGGTGAACACCCTAGACAAGCAGTCTCACGCCAAGCGATTCTGAAATCCACCAACACCTGAAAACCACTGATTTGCAGAAGAATAGGATTATCCAATATGTAGCTGGACAGAACATTTGAGATTTACTTCCTGATGGTAGAATGCCTGCTCTTGCTAGCTCAGGGAAATGCCCAGGACTTGTGAACATGTAACTCAAAAACCCATGGATGAATGTTTACAGAAAACCACTGCCTTGTTGGGTCAGCCACTGGTTAGACTGGGGTTGGTCTAAAATATGAATCGCACAAAAATGTGCGCTGATTTCATTCAGTGTACTGCTGTGAGAATCTACACTAAAAAGAACAAAAAAAGTACATGCTTTTAAATATATTCACATTTACTCATGTGCATTATTTTATTAAATTGCCTCTTCTATATATTTTCTGGGATGGAAACTAGAAGTAGGATGAACTCATGTAGGTCCTTTATGCCACTAAAATAGTGGACTTTGAACTCTGGAAACCCTGAGATAACCATCCCTGCCAAGTGAGACATACAATGTCCTAGCGTGCAAAAAGGGCAACCAGTGAGTACATCTCATGGAACTCTACTAATAATATTTTACATCATTCAGTTGCACACAATGTCTTCATACTGGGTAATAAAGAGTTTCAGAGCATCTCAGAGGAAAGAGCAAAACCTGAGGAATGACCTCAGTATGGTCTCCCATCTCAGGAATGGGCATGGGAACTGAGGCCAGCCACCCGCAGTTGTTCACAGTCAGAGCTGTGACTTCTTCAGCTGTGCTTGCCATGGACAAAAGTGAAAGTTTATGATTTTGCTGGAAATGTAACATCTGGTCCACACCCAAGCAATGTAGAGCAGGATGCTGAAAGAACTCTTGGATACAACTGTGCAACTGCTGCAGGTAGTCACTGTGAAGCCAGAGAGAAGCTGGGGACAGACAGAGAAACTGTCCTCAACATGTAAGGCAGAGAGCACAGAATTTGTCACTGGAAAACTCTAGAAGGGAATTTTCAACGGATGACTTACGAACATCCCTGACAGGAAGCTGAGATTCCTAGAAGCCAGCGTAGGCTCTGGAAGGACGAGCAACACCAAGGTGACCTGATTTCATTCTCTATTTAAACATTTCTGGACTTACCATGTTTAAAGAACAGTAAATTAGAGAAAGTTGTTTTCTCCCCATGAACGTTTCATTAATCGATTTTATTCAAACTCTTCTCCTGGGTCTTCAGCATTGTTTGTTCAACCCATCAGAATCTTTCTCATCAGTAGAGCACCATTTGTCGTCACCTACGAGTCTCCCAGAGCCTGCTGTCTTTGCATTCTTCTGAAAAATCTGTGGGTGATGCTGAGATTCACACAGTGAATGACAAGTACCCACTGACAGATCTCATAACTTTATGTAGGGCAGGCAGTTAGAGTCCCTCCTAAATTATGCATCAACAATTCCTACATCAGTGGCATACGGTTTTGCTAAAACAAACTTTTCTTTTTTGTAAAGATAGGATCACTAGACCAGGTGAATGTCATCTTCCATGCTGACTTAACAAACTATTTGATAAAAACCCTCCCCACGTTGGAAATAAGGCAGTGTGATGTGTGATGTCGGCAACATGCCAGTACACTTCAGAACACTGTGTTTGTTCTGTGCTTTCAATCGACAATCTGAGGTCACTTAATCATAAAGTCAGGTGTAATCAGAATGGGCTAATGTGCTCTCAAGGTGGTTCCTAGACAATGGTCAGTTCAGAGAGGAAGGTATCTAGTGCGAGGCCATTGGGCTTTGCTCTTGGTCCTTGTCATGGAAATGGCAGTGTCACCACGGCCCTTGAGAGGGTGGGCCACTTCCCTTCATTTTACCACCGAGGCATTTAAGATGAAGTCACTGGACTGGGCCTAGAATTTCTTCACAGAAACTACAATGAGAAGAATTTTGCTCAAGTCCTCCCTGATTTTTCTGGTCCTGCTGAAAATAAATGTTATACACACACTGAAATCTAAAGCAGGAGGAAAATTTTAAAGCCGTCTAGGTCTACTCTCCTTTTCCAGTCTGTAATTGGGAAAGACAGGACTAAAGATTCAGGTCTCTTGATTCACAGCCAAACACGCTTTTGTTTCACTCGATGCATAGTTATCAAAGTAAATATTCTGTTAGGATAAGGCCTAAGTGCCGGATCTGCAATGCACACACTGGACAGAGATAATTTTTCCTGAAACATCCATCTTTTCGACAACACATTCATGTATTTTACAAAATACCTTTTAAAAGTAATATATTGGGCCAAGACAATGTAATCGAGAGGACAAGAAAATCAATGCTTGTTAATGTCAATTTATCTTTTTAATGAAAAGCCACTGATAAACCATGCCCTGGATTAAGTGAGCGAATGCATGGCATGGGCTTTGCACAAGAGCTAGGAACACTGAATAAAAAATGGCTGTTATGATTAATAGACGAGACCATAGTGGAGTTTGACCACAGAGGAGACCACGAAGGCAATAAAGCTCCAGGATGGAGTTTGTCAAGTAGCTCTGGCCAGAGCATAATGGATGGATAATGGTTATCTGCTCCATCCACTCTCAGGGGCAAACCCAGGTTAGGGGCAATTCCCAGCTTCCAAACTGAGACTCCCACTCATTCTTGCTCATTCAGGAAAGCAGATCAAAGTGCAAGGGAATGACGGTGGTGTTTAAGAATGGATGCATGCACTTCAAAAAATAAAACAGAAATCTGTGTATATCTCCATGCTTTATTATTAGCAACAAAGTGGAGCTTCTCACCAAGGACTGCAGCACACTTGTGTGATATGTCCCACAGCCAAGAATAGCTGCTTTGGGGGAATATGGAATGATTCAAAGCACTTAATGTGATCAAGTATTGAAAGAATCTGAGGTGCTGCTGGTGTATTGTGCATGGAGAAAGGCAAGCCAATTCTTGATTTAGGCTAATTCTTCATATCCCAAAACTAAATATGAGTTTGTAGCTCTTTTACTTAAGTGCCTAATCCTAGGGGGTGGAAGATAAAGGATGAATTGAACATAGCACTGTCAAACTCAGATGTGTCTAGAAAATTTGAACATTTTTCTAATTGGCCATCCTGATCATTAGCTTGTTTAAAATGTCAAAAATCCTATCTGAGGGATTTGTTATGTAACCTTTTCTGCTGCTCTGTCAGTTTCATGGGCGAGAGTGACAGGTACTTAGTCATATTCACACCAAATAGTTGATCAGTCAATATGTTAATTATCCAGTATATTCACTTGCTTTTAAAAAGTAATCTGATTATTTTCCACTAATTACTGCTAACCCTAGTGGTAGGATTCAAAAGAAAGAAGATATGAATTTCAAACCTACTACCCCCACGCTTGTTTTAATACATTTGATGGGGACAAAGCCAGAAATTATTTCACATTTTAAGCCATCATCATTAAAAATGATTATTTTTGTCATTGTGAATAAAAGCAACCGATGAATATGTTTGCTTTAATGCATCTTGGTTAGGCTGCCCTCAGCATTCTCAACCTACACTTCTGCACAGAATTGTAACTTTGGAACGTTTCAGCCAGAGCATTTCCCTTCCCTTCTCTCTGCCCTCCTCCCTCATCAAAATTCCGATATCTCATTCTTTCTTGATTTAAAAAAAAAAAACATATTAAAGCTCATAGTCAGAAATACACCGAAGGGGACAGATGAAGGCCAATTCTTTCTTTTTGTACCTGTAATTTACTGCTAGCAACACCTCAAATCAGTTCTAAACCTTTTAACTCTTACTTGATAACTCACTTGTTTACCTGACATTTATTTTCCAAGCTCCAGCCTCGTGCCAGGTACTGTGGAGCTGAAAACAGAATGGAGATGGTTCCTCCTTTGAGCAGCTAAGGGGCTCTTGGGAGCAGAGGGCCACATTCGTTACTATTCAGCAAACACCTGCCTACCCACTCACAGGGGTGGGGACGTGGGGGATGGGGAGGACGCTGTCACGGCAGCTGGAGTCACCGAGTGTCTATCTCACTGGAATGGACAGTGCTTGAACGGAGGCTCCCTGTCTCTCCCATTCCCTGGTGCAGGCCCAGCAGCTGGCCCTCTGGCAACTGCTATGGGTGGTGCTGGCTGGCTAGTCACCAAGCGGGATCCTCAGCTTCCCCAAATGCACACGACTCAACAGGAGGACAGGCAGAGCCACGGGGCAGACATGGAGCAGAGCTGAACTCGGCCGATCAGGGCTGGGGGCCATGGGGTGCTCTCTGTAATAATTTTAGGATCTCACAGTTCCCTCATGAGTCCCAGACCTCGCTGTAAAAACTAGGGGTTTAAGATTTTCCCCACCTCTACTTGGGAAGCAAGTTACTCAGGTCCTCTATGTTTCAGATGCTCACCTACGGAGCTGGCTAATATTTAGTCTACACCCTTTAAGGTGACTGGGAAGATTAAACAAAAATGTAGCGAAGTGGTGAGAGCAGTTCCTGACTCGTATGGTAAGCATGAAATATATGTTGGTGTAGATAAAAGCTAGTCATTTAATGTGCCCTTTTAGAAGTCATCATCAGACAAGACTTCCTCCAGGTCAGAGCACTGTTACCAGCACTCTGCCTGCCCATCAAGCACCGTCACTGAGTTTCAAATCAAGGGCCAGAAGTTTGGGTTTCAGGGGTTTGCGTAACTCCAGTTTCACTCAACTTTTAACTTGCATAGTGAAATGTGTAAGGGAGAAATGCTCAACGAGACTACATATTAGCCCCCAGCTCGGGGAGGTAGGAACAGGGCAGCAGCTTACAGGCATGCCAAAGCTGACTCGGAAACACACTCAGGATGGTACTGAGGATAACAAGCTCTTCAGCACAGATCTTATGCCACCTGTTGAGGTCAAATGAGCGAACAAACAAAACGTGTTGAACCACTGTTTTGTGATCTGCGCAAGTCTGAATGAGACACGTCTTGGGCTTGCAACCAGCAGCAGTGGGCACTTTAAGTCACTGAAATAGGTGGCCAATCTGGGGCTTCACTATGATACCCCTGACATGCTCATTTTAATCAGAAAAATGGATGAATGGGAACGGTTTATGGACTATGGTTTTAATGCGAACGCGGGCTTACCATACCAGCGAACAGAACCCAGACCTTAATTTAAGGAAGAACTAAACCCACAGTCTCAGGCATTTAAAACCTACGTGTGTCCAGGTGCCTGAGCTACTTTGTAGAGGTGAATGAATGAGTTCTAACTCTAGTTTCTATCCAAGAAAGTCCGTGGGTATAAATAACTTCCCATTTTTACAGTGCAAAGATTTATCAGGTTCTAGCTGTTCAGAGTTTATAATCAAGAGAAACAAAGATGCAATGTTGTATTTCTTTTTTAAAAAGCATATTAGGACATTGCAATAAAGACATTCTACATTTTCATTTCACACCTCAAGCACACTACCATCAGTATCTACTAAGTCCTCAATACAAACCTAGAATTCAATTAACATTCATTTTCTAGCTCCAAAGGGTGGTAAAAAATTCACTTTCACGAACCATATAGAATACACTGTGAGTATACATGACAAATACACAAACTGCCTCCAATGAGTCATATGAAACTTCAATTTGGAGGCACTTTTGCAGGTCTTCACGGCTGCTTGGTAACATGTACATTATTCTTCAGCTATAAAATTCACACATTTGAAAAACTAACTGAGCTAAAATGTGCCCACAAGGAACTAAATCAATGCCCTTCCCTGCATAAAAATCAGCTAGTTAGAGCAGGAAGGAAAATGCATTTTTCCGATTGGTGAACGGAGGAGTCCACGTCCAATACTGTCTTCTCATTGCACAGAACTCCTGGCTGAATCTGCCACATAAAAATCAAAGTTTACCTACCAGGCAAACATTTAGCTCCACACCCAGGGAGAGAGCCAGTGGGGTAAGCTGAAGACTTGACAAAAATAAATGTCACCCAAATGGTATTAACTGGTGAGACTGGCTTTGAGAGCGCAAGTATTTCCACTGCTCTTCAAGCAGGGCCTTGATGCCATGAAGTTTTTGCTGCGCTTTCAAAACAGCAAGTCCTTCTTCCCTCGGCCATGCCATGCCTCATCTAGGAGGTGGAAGGCCTAACAGAACTTCCCCGTCCCGCTGCACTTGAGAATTGTGGGCACGCAGTCTGGCGCGAGGGGAGTGGCCGAGTCCCCGACAGAAAGGGGCTGCCACACAGAGGACAAGTGGCGGCCGCACAGAAGGCCTGCCACCCAGGGTGCTGTGGTGACCAGAGGGCCACCCTATTCATCCCTTTCCCCGGCACAGAAAGTAGCCGGAGGCCCTCAGAGTGCCACCCTCCCCTCTTTATCATCATTCATATCTCAGCTATGACAGGCCCAAGAGACTCAGAGGGGAAATGGGCCTCAAATTAGCATATTCTCCCTGCACACAATGGAGGCTTTTAAGCTTCTGCTTTTTAAAAAGCAGGGGAGGGGAGCGGGGGCGAGGCGAGGCTGCTCTTAGCAACAGTGTCTGAAATTTAATGATTTGCCTCCTTCAAGGCAGCCTGCGTGGTTCTCAGTTTTCCTCAAGTAAGCCTCTTCTCGAATGGCCTCAAAACCGACTAGAAAATATTTATTGGGCCACTGTATAATAAACATCCTCCCTCTTGTCATTAGATTGCAATTAAACTCCTTGATTACAAAAAAATAATTACAAACCCTCAACTCTTCCTCCAGGCCTGCTATGGAGCGTGACATCTTCCTGCCTCCTGGAGAAACTGACACAGTGAAGAGATCCAGTTACTGTAAATACTAACAGGGAGGCCTCAGAGGGGACACCTCGTCATGGTCGTTTGTACGCTTCCAATCTCCAGTAATGAAAAGGCAACACGGATGCCTCGATTACTCTTGACACTTGACTATGGGTTGGTTGCAAGCAATTGCTTCACGTCACCTTTTCTCAGAGGCTGCCCCTGTCACCTTTGTCGCTACTAAAGGAGAATCCTAAAGCTGCAACAGGCATGGGCTGGCAAACCAGACTGGAACATCTGAAAGGTCATAAAGACAACATCAGTCTAGTACATCTCTTAAGAGGCCAGTAAAAGCCATGATTTGTGTTCCATGCCACTACATATTAATTCTCCAAAAGATCACGCCTCAATTCGAGGGGGAGAACTTAAGATGTCTCTAGCTCCCAGTGAACTCTATGAAACGGCTCTGCCCTTTGATGATAACTCAAAACCATCAGGCCTACTAAAACTGGCGCCCTTCCTCACCAAGGTCTGGCTCCTTCACTGGGGCCCAGGTGACCCTGAGGGTCAGTGCTCTGCCAGGGCCGAGACGGACTGGGCACCTGTCTTGGCTGGGCTGGGCCCTGGAAGGCGGCCCAGGCACTCTTCTTCCTCCCTTCCCAAGGGGTGATGGAAAATGGTGTCGGGGCCATGGCTTTGTCTCTTGACCAGGCCCCCGCAGGGCTCCCATAGCCTCCTGCCTGCAGTAGGTCTCTGCCCCTGGCCCATGTCCGCCACACTGGGGACAAAGTCCACCCTTGTATATGTGATCAGTCCCCAGTCACTGATCCCAAGTCAGCCTCTAGCTCTCTGTTTTCTCAAATTTACCCCTAAGCCCTAGGCCCCAACTCCATCTTGCTTTCTCCCCTACAGACACACAGATCAGTGGAACCGAACAGAGAGCCCAGAAATAGACCCACACAAATACAGTCAACATTTGACAAAGGTAATTTCATGGAAAGAGAATATTCTTTCCAATAAATGGTGCTGGAAGAAATGGATGTCCATTGGCAGCACATGAACTTAGACACACACCTCACATAGAAATGAACTCAAAATGGCTCACAGACCAACATGGAAAATGGAAAAGTGTAACACTCCTAGAGGAAGACGCAGGGGCAACTCTGGGTTTGGCCGTGGGTGTTCAGGCACAACACTGAAAGGGGGCTCCACGAGTGAAAACATCGCCAAGGTAGATTTATTCAAACGGCACCTTCAGAAGTGTGTGATATTTGGTTTGAGAGATTCTAAAGACAACCAGTTCATTTAGTTAATGGACTTCAGTGAAATGCCTCACCGTGGGTGATGCCCCTGCGGGGCTGCACGCCTGTCCTCGGCGGGGACTACCTGGCTGAGCATCACGCCAGCCAGCCCCCTGGCAGGCTCTGTGCCGCTCCTCCCCTGTGACCCTGCAGCGACCTGGCTCTCCGAAGCCACAGCGCTTCCCTGCTCGCATGTGCTATGCTTATGTTTGAGGACTCTGGGAGGGCGGGGCCATGTCTGAGGCTTCCCGGTGTCCCCCTGGCCCTCACATGTTGCCTGGTGCATGGTAGGTGCACAATAAATACTTTGAAACAAAACGAAATGCTGACACATATTGAGAGGACATTTGCTGGGCTCTACTTGCAGTCAAGCACCACCCAGGACACCTGCCCAGGTAAGAAGGAACTCCTCTTCCTGCCAGCGTCCTCTCCCATCACTTTGCCTTTTCTAATAGAGCCAAATGGCTCCTATAGCTCAAAACCCCTCAGGTCTATATTTCAGGCCATTTCTTTTCTAAGCTCCAGTGGCTCATTTACAGCACACACCCACACTTGTGTATGTGTATTACATGTATGTGGGTTTAGACACACGGTCACACATATGTACATATATACATATGTGCACATATATGAAGGGAAGGATGATAGGGATGGAGAAGATTAATTCAGCTTAGAATATTTCGAATTTAAAAGGATATAACATTTCGTGAAAGTATGTGGATGTATACATGCATGCATACATGTTTATCATAGTGCACAGATATACACAAATCTACATTCACGCATATGTATATACATGTGCAAACACTTCACACAGACATGCACACATGGATGCACGTGCATACATGCACATGCACATAAAGGTGTCCATAAATGTACACCTGGTGCACCCACACGTACACATACACATATACATACTTTCACTTAAGTATTTCACATCCTTCTAAAGTCAAAATGTGCTGAGTTGAATTCATCTTCTTCCACCCCCATCTGAAGCCTCCCTCATCCTTCCCACTGTTCTTCCTCCTGTCAAAATTACCGCTATCATCCCAACAACTTAAAATTTTCAGACATTCAGAATTCCAGCTCCTCCATTTACCAGCTAAGTCACTTTGGGAAGTTATTTAAGTTCTACCTCTCTGGACACCGATGTCTACATCCATATAATGGTCATACTATATTCCCACATCATCATATTATTCAAAACAGTCATTTGAATTCTATAAAGTCCCTTTCTATACCATACACTCTCTCTAAAATACATATTAGTTGGCTATGACGTCTCCACACTGGATTAGTTACGGGGTGGGGGGATGTGGGTGTCAGTAGTTCAAGCCCACCCTTGCTCTTTTACCAATTTCTCCTGGCCTCAGGCTCGGATGGTAGCAATGGCTGTCTGGCTGGGTATCAATGTCTACAATCTGCCATCTCAATCCCAGTCCAAGGCTTCTCTGTCCAAAATTAACTCCTTCACTGAGTAGTCCCCACAATCTACAATGGTACCCTGCCTTCTAGACAGAGTGGCTCAAAGACCCACATGGACCACCCTCTCCAAAACAAGCCGCCCATGCTCACCTGCCAGGCTCCTCTCAGTTACCCAGGTGTACCTTCTGGCCTCTACTTCTTGGACCATTTTCCTTTTCACTCTTCCCTCTCCCCTTCTGCTAGCTCTAATTCCATTCATTTTCAAGGCATAACTCTAGGGCTACACTGTGTGGGGAATGCTCCCAATGATTTGGTTCTCACCACAACTCAGGTCTAGGCACCCCCACCCCAATTTACCACATTATGACATTATCTTTTTCTCCAAAGCCTCCAAGTGTTTAAGTCTTACATTCCAAAAAGATTTGACCTCTGATTAGATAGGGACCATATGTGTTAATTCTCTGGTGCCATGCCAGATGCCTAGCCTACGTTTAGAAAAATGTGGTCACATTCAATGAGAACTCACTGATTTTTCAAAAAATAATTACTAAAATATTTGCAATGCTATGTCCTGTAGCATTTAAAATAAGTGTGACTTTTCTAAAAGAAAAAAAAGTAGGCCACACAGTATCACCTCTTTTAAGAAACTGGTAAGCAAACACTATTTCATTACCAAAGAGGGAAAATCTAGCCAAGTATATTGTAAAGTGTAAATCTGCACATTCAACATATAACATTGGTAGGGCTCAGTATGCAGAAACACTAAGTGGTTTTAATTTTCCACCTACAGTTTGTCAAGCCCACGGGCCCAAAATGACCTCAATGTGGAACAGGAGGCACATCCATCTGCCAGCAGTAATTGTTTTATTGACCTGATTAAAGAACTATTTCCACGGTCAAAAAGATCTATCCAAACACATCAGCCTTAAGCACACAATGGCGGTAATTAGAGATGCATGTTTCCCTAATTAAAATATGAATCAGTGGGCAGAACATAAAATAATGTATGATTAACATTTATTCAACACATTTCTTTCACTGGTTAGGATGTATGATTAAGCCAAGATCCATTTTTTTCAAAAACAGCTTTGAGATATTATTGACATACAGTATAATTCAGCGATTTGAAATGTACAATTCAATAGTTTTAGTTTATTCCTTCCTTTCCACTTGTTCAAGTTCTATGCGGACAGCCATCACCACAATCTAATTTCAAACATTTTGGCTGACCCTAAAAGAAACTCTAATCCCATTAGCAGTCAATCCCCATTCCTCCCTGCCCGACCCCACTCCCCAACACTGGTTCTAAGCAACCACTAGCTTTCTCTATCTACAGATTTGCCTGTTCAGGACATACTGTGTGTACTCCTTTGTAACTGGCTTCTTTCTCTTAGCGTATTGTTTTCAGGGGTCATCCATGTTGTGGTGTTTATCAGTATTTCCTTTTCTTAGTTGACAAATAATATTCTATGGTGTGACAGACCACATCTCCGTTTATCCATCCATCGGCCTATGGCATTTGGCTTGTTTCCACTTTTTGGCTCTTAAGAATAACGAGGCCATGAACAGTCGCATGCAAATTTTGATGTGGACACAAGTTTCCGTTTCTCTTGGGTCCATAACCTAAGAGAGGAAGCGCTGGGTCTTACGGTAACTTCATATTTAACTGTTTGAGGAATGGCGGACTGCTTTGCTAAGCAAGTGCACCATTTTGCATTTCCACCTGCCGTGTGTGAGGGTTTCATCTTGCCCACGTCCTCAGTGATACTTGCTGTGGCCCGTCTTTTTGAGTGTAGCCATCCTAGTGAGTGTGAGGTTTTGATAGGCATTTCCCTAATGACTAATGATGTTAACATCTTTTCATGTACTTATGGTCCGTTTGCATTTTTCTTTTTTTTTTTTTGGAGAAATGACTATTAAATCCTTTGTCTATTTTTGTTTAGGATTGTCTTTTTATTATTGAGTTGTAAGACTTTTAAAAACTATATCCTGGTTAGGGTATAGGTCCCTTAGATATATGCTTTTCAAATAGTTTCTTGCATTCTGTCGGATGTCTTTTCACTTTCTTGATGGTGTCCTTTATAGTACAGAAGTTTTGAACTTGGCTAAAGTCCAGTTTATCTGTTTTTTTCTCTTGTTGCTAGTCCTTTTGGTGCCGCATGTGAGACACCATCAGCTAACCCAAGGCCATGAGGATTTCCTTCCATGATTTGTTCTAATAGTTTTATAGCTTTAGCTTTTACCTTTAGGCCTGTGATCCATTTTGAGTTAATTTTTGTGAATGGTGTGTGACGGGGCCCAACTTCATTCTTTTGCATGTGGACATCCAGCTGTCCCAGAACCATTTGTTGAAAAGAGCATTCTTACCCCATTTAATTGTGTCGGTACCTATCTTTGTCCATTCAGGAGGCTTTAGCAAACTACCACAGGCTGAGGGGTTTAAACAACACACATTTATTTGTCACAGTTCTGGAGACTGGACATCCAACATCAAGGCGCCAGCCAGTCTGGTGACATTCCACTTCCTGGTGCATCAATGGCTGACTTCTCCCGGGGCCCTTGAATGAGGGAAGGGGTGAGGGAGCTCTCCAGGGTCTCTTTTATAAAAGCACTAATCCCAGTCACGAGGGCACTGCCCTCAAGATCTGATCACCTCCCAAAGGCCCCACCTTCAAATATCACGCTGGGGATTAGGTTTCAACACAGGAATTTGTGGGGCGGGAGCACAAACCTTCAGTCTATAGGAGTACCCTTGTTGAAAAATCACTTGACCACAAATGCTAAGGTTTACCTCTGGACTCTCAATTCTATTCTACTGCTTTATAGGCCAATTCTTATGCCAGTACCACACTGCCCTGACGGCTGTTTCCCAGACGCCATTTTGATAGAATTCAATTTTTACACAAATGTGGGTTTTATTAAAAGTGACTGGAAAAACTATTTCACATCTGACTGATGTTCATTAGATGGCAAAGGCTTTTAGTGCCTTAATCTTCTGACAGTTAAAAGGTGCTTTCATCATATACATATCCCATGAAACACAAACATCCCATTTAACAAATTCAACAACTTAGTACAGTTATTTGAACAAATAGCATCAAAAGTATTATTACAGCTGGATACAATAAAATGATTGCCAAGCCTTGGATACAAAGAGACTCAGAGCCCAGGGAACTGGAGAATGTTATTCTCCAAGTCAATGCTGCGATCTAGAAGAATCTTCAAACTTAGGTAAGTCAAAACATTCCACAGCATTTCCCAGCTGTCTACAGCTACAGGTGGTCCTCCCTCAGAACACACCAACATATTTCCTACTGTCTGAACTATCTATGGCTTAGAGTTCTTGAACCATTCTTTATCACTGATTAAACTCTGAACAGAAGTAAGAAAACAAGAGACAATGCATAATTGCCTTAATATCAAGTAAGACCTAGAAAGCTGGGATATATCTTGCCTCACTTACTTGGGTATCTTCTAACATTTGCCACAATGTTTTCTTTTCTCCAATGGAAATTTAAGCACCCGAAAAGCTTCCAGCTCTTTCAGTATTTATTTAGGATACACTGCCATTTTCCATCTCACAGACTTTTAGTTCATTTGTATGAAATGGCCTTCTATCCAACCTATTCCAACAACCGATTCCAAAAACAAAAGGCTTCTTATGGAGGGTAGATTTGTTTTTTGATTCAAGAGTAAAGCTGAGAGTTAAAGTTCTCTCTCCTCTTATATATTTTTGTATTTATATTCAATTAAAAGTTATTTAACTTTCAGCATACTATTAGTTATATTTGTAAATCAAATTTTAGGGTTTCATTTAAATCGTTAACATTCTACCACATCTGCGGGCTGCTTTAGCTTCTTAGGACTACGTACAGCCAGCAACTTTGCAAAGAAACTTGATATGCCGGTGTTGGACTTGCGGCCACATGTTCTGTAAGGGGAACGTGCCCACACAGAATCCGGGGCAACCTCCAGTCAATGACCTTCCCTGAGCCTTTTCTTGGAAACTTCCCTCTCCCCATGCGGGAAGCTGGGTCCTTCTAAGGATTCTTCTCAAGCCATCAGGGGACTGCGTCCAAAGTGGTGGGCTCTTTGTCTTGCAGAGAATGGGTGGGGTATCCCATTCCACAGAAAAGAATGCCCAAAACTCTGCTCTCCCCCCTCCTTTCCTTCCTCTGCCATTTGGCTGCCTCCCTGAAACATCTAAACCTCTGGGTTTTCCACCTGAGCACATCTTGCATTTATTTCCTCTACGGAATTCTGAATTTCCAAACATCTACCACATCTCTCGGTCATTTCAGAATTTCTAGACTCCTTTGTCCACTTCTGATCTGTGTTCCTGGCCACTATTATCCATGTTCCTAGACCATCCTCAAATCAAAACAAAAAAAACAAAAAAAACCCAGACTCTTTCAAAATCCACTAGTCACGAAAAGGCATCTCCTACACTCACTGCAGACTCAGGTTTGTTTTCTTGTTCCATATAGTGGTGTGGAAGGAAACCCATTCTGACCAACCTGAGCAGATATGGACTTCTTGCCTCTCCCCACAACCTTTTTTTTTTTTTAAACACTAACATTTTCTTCTTTGACTAACTATCTTTCCTACTACCGACTCATACTTCTAGGCAAATGTCAGTATTGTGGTGGGCCGCCAACACACCCAGCAGTTGCTCACTTCTTGGCCCCATCAGATGCATGTATGATGGAGGGTGAGTGCTTTCTATGAACTGTGCCAGTGAGACTACTATGGACGAAGACAAGCCGACGGCTTGGTTGTTAAGTCACAGTGTTTATTTGTACTGAGCTTCCTACCCCCCAACCCCCCAGCATTTGTCATGTTTTCATATGTTAAATACATAAACATAGTAGTATAAATCTAAAATCAATAATAATATAAATATGAGACCTATTTGAGATGAAATAAAATAACATTTTATATGTCTGCAAACATACTTACACCCAAGTTGTTGACAAAACTCTGAGTGTTGAACAGAAAAATCTGGCAGAAAATCAGGTAAGAGAGTGATAAGGCAATTAAAAAAAAATCTAAACAATTATTAATATAATTAAGTATTCAGAGGCCAAATTTTAACATTTACAATGAGTTTCTCTCTCCGGGTCTACTTTAAACAAATAAGGATTCTTGTTCTTTATGGATTTCAGAATATTATTTCTAAACGCCATGCATAAATATACCATCTAAAATCTAGCATATTAATCCTACCCATATTTTTGCATAGTCTGAACACATGAATTATGATTCTATTCAGCCTCCTTATCATCACTCAGGCCCTTACATTATCCATTCCTTTATAGAAAATGGAAGCGTTTGCTAATCCGTTAGCCACTCAGCTGTAAGTGGATTAATGCTGGTGCATTAGGAAATGGCTCCTATATATCATGTCAAATGAGTAATTCCAATATTGGACATTATAATAAAGTGAAAATGGCCCTCCAAATTACAGCTTTAACACTTTCTTGATAGTACGGTTCTTTTTCAAGCAACTACACAAATACTGTGATTGATTTTTAAATTACCTGTTATTTCTGTAATTATATTTAATTTAACACAGAAGGTAAAGTACAGAATAAACACCTACATTTTCTTTCTATGGGCTAAGCCCAGAACCACATGAATACCCAATGCCCATTATAGAGACATTAAGGCAGCTACCAGGAAATTAATTAAAAATTTCAAATACTTCTCATGTTTACTCAGACAGCTCCCCCATATCATGAATGTTCTCCACCCGGCAAAACTAAATGTGAGAATGAGATACTACTTCACACAAACCAGAATGGCCATAATAGAAAATTAGAAGTGTTGGTGCAGACATGGAATAAATGGAACCCTCATAGGTCAACTGCTGGCAGAAATGTAAAATGGTGCAGCCACTCTGGGAAGCAAGATGGAAGTGTCTCAAAAAGTTAAACAGAGTTGCCATATGACAATTCCACTCCTAGGTATATACCCAAGAGAAAAGAAAACATATGTCCACAAAAAAACTTCAGACATGAAAATTTATAGCAGCATTAGTTATAATAGCCAAAAAGCACAAATAATCCAAGTGTCCATCAACTGGCAAATGGATAAACAAAATGTGGTCCATCCATACAGTTAAATACTATTTGGCAATAAAAACAAAGTACTGATACATGCTTCAACAAGTATGGACCTCAAAAACATTATGTTCAGTGAAAAAAGCCAGACATAAAAGAATACATGTAAGTCCATTTATATAGAATGTTCAGAAAAGCAGACAATAGAAAGTTGATCAGTGTTTCCCCAGGGAAGCTGGGCCTGGGGCAGGGATTAACTGTAAATAAACTCAAGGGATCCTACTGGGTGATGACTCTACAGCTCAGCAAATTTAACAGAAGTCATTTAGTTGTCTTTAAAACTGGGGAACTTTATGGTATGTAAATTATACCCCAACACAATTGTTTAAAAAAATAGATGCAGAGGAAATAGTCAGGAAGCAGGTAAAGTAAATGCAGGTCAGAGATGAGAATGCCTGACCAGGTAGGAATGGAATTAGAGAAAGATGGGCTAATTCAAAAGCAGCTATGAAAGAACTGTTAGGATTTCCACAATGCCTTTCTTACCCACTTTCCCATTCTGGACCTCTTATGGCACCAACACCGTCCCTCCCCTTCATTTTGATATAATCACACATTGCCTTACATCATCAGTTGATTGTTTTGTGCATACTGGCATTGCCTGGAGGCCAGATGTGTACATGGGTGCACCATTAATACTCACCAACAAATGAATGGTGAAACAATTGGACACAATCAGCCCCAGGGTGGATATCATTGATTATTCTGGATTATATTAACAGTCATCATAATGTTAAGACAATAAAAACTAGCAATTATCTTCAAAGAGGAATTGCTGAAGTCATCAACACAACATTAGAGCAAAACTCAGTTTGTCACAAAATCAACCACCATAATTGATAGCCAAACAGGAACGGAAAACAGAATCAGGGAGTCAGCCAAAAGCAACACCTAAATATATTTTGGGATGGAAAAATAAAAACTAAAAGAGAGGAATACTTTGAAGAACATTATTTGTCTCCCTAATTGAGATTCTATCCATTTACTAACTGAAGTCTTAAGCCCATGTAGAGCAGTAGACAGAACAGTGTCCAGGAGACAGGAATCTGGATCTTGGAACCACTCACAGGACCTTGGGCAATATCCTTAAGCTCTTTAAAATCCAGCTTCCCAGAAAAAAATGAGAACACGAAGCACTTGTCACAAAGTCTATGAAAGATACCAATGAAATTATGTGCAGCTTTTTAGATATGCAATGACTAAAACTGTTGCTGTTTTTATTGCAATTATTACTTAAAATATTTGTAGTGATCCATTTTACAAATGAATT
>JAVSCE010012125.1:0-17401 GCA_032199065.1 Smutsia gigantea
CTGCAGATTGTGTAAGTTACAAATATCATCTGAGAATATTTCGCATTTTTATACGATTAATTGTAGACCTCCTTGTTATTCATTTTGAAATATTGATATATTTTATTTTATTTATTTATTTTTTAATATAATTTATTTTATTGTGATTAATTTACAATTACATGTGCAATATTACGATTATTAAACTACCCCTTCATCAGGTCCCCCCAGCAACCCCATTACAGTCACTGTCCATCAGCGTAGTGAGATGCTATGGAATCACTACTTGTCTTCTCTGAGTTGTACTGCCCTCCCCGTGCCCCCCAACATTATATCTGCTAATCGTAATGCCCTTTGTCCCTCTTATCCCTCCCTTCCTGCCCGTTTTCCCCAGTCCCTTTCTCTTTGGTAACTATTAGTCCTTTCTTGGGTTCTGTGAGTCTGCTGCTGTTTTGTTTCTTCAGTATTTTTCTTTGTTCTTATACTCCACATATGAGTGAAATCATTTGATACTTGTCTTTTTCGGCTTGGCTTATTTCACGGAGCATAATACCCTCTAGCTCCATCCATGTTGTTGCAAATGGTACGATTTGTTTTCTTCTTATGGCTGAATAATATTCCATTGTGTTTATGTACCACATCTTCTTTATCCATTCATCTACTGATGGACACTTAGGTTGCTTCCATTTCTTGGTTATCATAAATAGTGCTGCAATAAACATAGGGGTGCTTCTGTCGTTTTCAAATTGGGCTGCTGCATTCTTAGGGTAAATTCCTAGGAGTGGAATTCCTGGGTCAAATGGTATTTCTATTTTGAGTTTTTTGAGGAACCTCCATACTGCTTTCCACAATGCTTGAACTAATTTGCAGTCCCACCAGGAGTGTAGGAGGGTTCCCTTTTCTCCACATCCTCGCCAACATTTGTTGTTGTTTGTGTTTTGGATGTTGGCCATCCTCACTGGTGTGAGGTGATATCTCATTGTGGTTTTCATCTGCATTTCTCTGATGATTAGCGATGTGGAGCATCTTTTCATGTCCCTGTTGGCCATCTGAATTTCTTCTTTGGAGAAGTGTCTATTCATGTCCTCTGCCCATTTCCTAATTGGATTATTTGCTTTCTGTTTGTTAAGGTGCATGAGTTCTTTATATATTTTGGATGTTAACCCTTTATCAGACACGTTTTTTATGAATATATTCTCCCATACTGTAGGATGTCTTTTTGTTCTACTGATGGTGTCCTTTGCTGTACAGAAGCTTTTCAGCTTGATATAGTCCCACTTGTTCATTTTTGCTTTTGTTTCCCTTGCCCGGGGAGATATGTTCATGAAGAAGTTGCTCATGTTTATGTCCAAGAGATTTTTGCCTATGTTTTTTTCTAAGAGTTTTATGGTTTCATGACTTACATTCAAGTCTTTGCTCCACCTTGAGTTTACCTTTGTGTATGGGGCTAGACAGTAGTCCAGTTTCATTCTCTTACATGTAGCTGTCCAGTTTTTCCAACACCAGCTGCTGAAGAGGCTGTCATCTCCCCATTGTATATCCAGGGCACTTTTATCAAATATTAATTGACTGTATATGTTTGGGTTAATGTTTGGATTTTCTATTCTGTTCCACTGGTCTGTGGGTCTGTTTTTGTGCCAATACCAAATTGTCTTGATTACTGTGGCTTTGTAGTAGAGCTTGAAGTCAGGGAGTGTAATTCCCCCTGTTTTATTCCTCCTTCTCAGGATTGCTTTGGCTATTCGGGTCTTTTGTGGTTCCATATGAATTTTAGAATTATTTGTTCTAGTTCATTGAGGAAAGCTGTTGGTAGTTTGATAGGGATTGCATTGAATCTGTAGATTGCTTAAGGTAGTATAGCCATTTTGACAATATTTATTCTTCCTAGCCAAGAGCATGGGATGCATTTCCATTTGTTAGTGTCCTCTTTAATTTCTCTTAGGAGTGTCTTGTAGTTTTCAGAGTACAGGTCTTTCACTTCCTTCGTTAGGTTTATTCCTAGGTATTTTATTCTTTTTGATGCAATTGTGAATGGAATTGTTTTTCTGATTTCTCTTTCTGTTAGTTCATCATTAGTGTATAGGAAAGCAACAGATTTCTGTGTGTTAAATTTTGTATCCTGCAACTTTGCTGAATTCAGATATTAGTTCTAGTAGTTTTGGAATGGAATCTTTAGGGTTTTTTATGTACAGTATCATGTCATCTGCAAATAGTGACAATTTGACTTCTTCTTTACCAATCTGGATGCCTTGTATGTCTTTGTTTTGTCTGATTGCTGTGGCTAGGACCTCCAGTACTATGTTGAATAACAGTGGAGAGAGTGGGCATCCTTGTTTTGTTCACGATCTTAGATGAAAATCTTTCAGCGTCTCGCCGTTAAGTATGATGTTAGCTGTGGGTTTGTCATATATAGCCTTTATGATGTTGAGGTACTTGCCCTCCATCCCCATTTTGTTGAGAGTTTTAATCAGGAATGGATGCTGAATTTTGTCAAATGCTTTTTCAGCATCTATGGAGATGATCATGTGGTTTTTGTTCTTCTTTTTGTTGATGTGGTGGATGATGTTGATAGATTTTCGAATGTTGTACCATCCTTGCATCCGTGGGATGAATCCCACTTGATCATGGTATATGATCCTCTTGATGTATTTTTGAATTCGGTTTGCTACTATTTTGTTGAGTATTTTTGTATCTATGTTCATCAGGGATATTGGTCTGTAATTTTCTTTTTTGGTGAGGTCTTTGCCCGGTTTTGGTATTAGAGTGATGCTGGCTTCATAGAATGAGTTTGGAAGTATTCCCTCCTCTTCTATTTTTTGGAAAACTTTAAGGAGAATCGGTGTTATTTCTTCTCTATATGTCTGGTAGAATTCAGAGGTGAATCCATCAGGCCCGGGGTTTTGTTCTTGGGTAGTTTTTTGATTACCAATTCGATTTCGTCACTGGTGATTGGTCTGTTTAGTTTTTCTGTTTCTTGCTTGGTCAGTCTTGGAAGGTTGTATTTTTCTAAGAAGTTGTCCATTTCTTCTATGTTTTCCAGCTTGTTAGCATATAGATTCTCATAATATTCTCTTATGATTTTTTGTATTTCTGTGGGGTCCGTCGTGATTTTTCCTTTCTCATTTCTGATTGTGTTTATGTGTGTAGATTCTCTTTTTCTCTTAATGAGTCTGGCTAGGGGTTTATCTATTTTGTTTATTTTTTCAAAGAACCAGCTCTTGGTTTCATTGATTTTTTCTATTGTTTTATTCTTCTCAATTTTATTTATTTCTTCTCTAATCTTTATTATGTCCCTCCTACTGGTGACTTTGGGCCTCATTTGTTCTTCTTTTTCCAATTTCAGTAATTGTGTCTTTAAACTATTCATTTGGGAATGTTCTTCCTTCTTTAAATAGGTCTGGATTGCAATATACTTTCCTCTTAGAACTGCCTTTGCTGTGTCCCACAGAAGTTGTGGCTTTGTGTTGTCATCATTAGTGTCCATATATTCTTTGATTTCTGTGTTGATTTGGTCGTTAACCCATTGATAGTTAGGAGAATGTTGTTAAGTCTCCATGTATTTGTGAGCCTTTTTGATTTCTTTCTAAAATTTATTTCTAGTTTTATACCTTGGTGATCTGAGAAGTTGGTTGGTAGGATTTCAATATTTTTGAAATTACTGAGGTTCTTTTTGTGGCCTAGTATGTGGTCTATTCTGAAAAATGTTCCATGTGCAGTTGAGAAGAATGTGTATCCTGTTTCTTTTGGGTGTAGAGTTCTGTAGATGTCTGTTAGGTCCATCTGTTCTAGTGTGTTGTTCAGTGCCTCTGTGTCTTTACTTATTTTCAGTCTGGTTGATCTGTCCTCTGGAGTGAGTGATGTGTTGAAGTCTCCTAAAATGAATGCATTGCTGTCTATTTCCTCCTTTAAATCTGTTAGTATTTGTCTCACATATTCTGACGCTCCTGTGTTAGGTGCATATATATTTATAATGGTTGTATCTTCTTGTTGGACTGACCCCTTTATCATTATATAATGTCCTTCTTTATCTTTTGCTACTTTCTTCGTTTTGAAGTCTGTTTTGTCTGATACAAGTACTGCAACACCTGCTTTTTTCTCTTTGTTGTTTGCATGAAATATCTTTTTCCATCCCTTCACTTTTAGTCTGTGTATATCTTTGGATTTGAGGTGAGTTTCTTGTAGGCAGCATATAGATGGGTCTTGCTTTTTTATCCATTCTGTTACTCTGTGTCTTTTGATTGGTGCATTCAGTCCATTTACATTTAGGGTGATTATTGATAGATATGTACCTATTGCCATTGCTGGCTTTAGATTCGTGGTTACCAAGTGTTCAAGGGTTGCTTCTTTACTATCTAACAATCTAACTTAACTTTCTTGTTAAGTTATTGTAAACACTGTCTGATGTTTCTTAATTTCTCTCCCTTCTTATTCCTCCTCCTCCATTCTTTCTATAATAGGTGTTTTATTCTTTGCCTTTAGTTAGTATTTGGATGGTCTGCTTTTTTTGCTATGATTTTGTTTTCTCTGGTGACATTTGTTTAGCCTTAGGGGTGCTTCCATCCAGAGCAGTCCATTTAAGATATCTTGTAGTGGTGGTTTATGAGAGGCAAACTCTCTCAACTTTCGTTTGTCTGGAAATTGTTTAATCCCTCCATCATATTTAAATGATAATCGTGCTGGATACAATATTCTTGGTTCGAGGCCCTTCTGTTTCATAACGTTAAATATATCATGCCATTCTCTTCTGGCCTGTAAGGTTTCTGTTGAGAAGTCTGATGATAGTCTGATGGGTTTTCCTTTGTAGGTGATCTTTTTTCTCTCTCTAGCTGCCTTTAATACCCTGTCTTTATCTTTGATCTTTGCCATCTTAATTATTATGTGTCTTGGTGTTGTCTTCCTTGGGTCCCTTGTGTTGGGAGATCTGTGGGCTTCGGTGGACTGTGAGACTATTTCCTTCCCCAGCGAGGGAAAGTTTTCAGCAATTATTTCTTCAAAGACACTTTCTATCCCTTTTTCTCTCTCTTCTTCCCCTGGTACTCCTATAATGCGAATATTGTTCCTTTTGGATTGGTCACACAGTTCTCTTAATATTCTTTTCATTCCTAGAAATCCTTTTATCTCTCTCTGCCTCAGCTGCTCTGTATTCCTGTTCTCTGATTTCTATTCCATTAACAGTCTCTTGCATGTCATCCATCTGCTCCCTCACTTCCTCCCTCAGCTCTTGCAGATTTCTCTGTAGGTCCATCAGCATGGTTATGACTTTTATTCTGAATTCTTTTTCAGGAAGACTGTGCATTTCCATCCCTTCAGACTCCCTCTCTGGGGATGTCTGGTTGATTTGGGTCTGAACCATATTCCTCTGTCTTTTCATGGCTATAGAATTGGTCACTGGTAGTTGCCACGTATGTCAGCTGGGCTCTTTAAGACTTTAAAAAGAGAAAAAAAAAGAGAGGAAAAAAAAAGAAAAAAAAGAAGAAAGAAAGAAAGGGAGAAAAAAAGAAAAAAAGAAAGAAAAGAAAAAACAAAAACAAAACGTAAAACAAAAAAAAACAAAAAAAATGGTCACCGGATGTAGATTCTGTGGGAATGCTGTAGGTGGCGCTATTGCCCCTCTATTCCACAGCTGTGACTGCGCCGCTCCGCAGGGCCCTTTATCGTTCTGGCAGGGGTGGGAACGAATAGGAGGCTGTTGATCTCAGTGAGAAGTGTAAGTATGGCTACGCTTCCTCAGTCGCCAGCTAAGGTGTCTGAAACTCCCCAGGACTCCCAGCCTGCTGGGCTGAGTGTGCTGGGGCGATCCGGCTCCTCCGCTGGGCTCCTGTCTCTTTAAGACCGCTGAAGAAAGCGCGCTTTTTTTTTTTCCTTCCCGGGAGCCGGCTGCAAGCACCCTGGCGCGTTCCCCGCTCAGATCCTGCCCCTCTGTCTCTCCAATCTCCGCTGCACTGCGCAATGTGGGTCAGCGCTCCCCGCGCAGATCACCGGGGCTGGCTACTTCGCGGGGTGCACTTCCACTCCCTCCCGGCTCTGAATCCTCTCCTCCCGCCGGTGCGCTGGGGTGGGGGAGGGCTCGGGTCCCGCCGGGTCGCGGCTCCGTATCTTACCCGCCTCTTGGGGTGCCGAGTCCTCTCGGGTGTAGCTGCACGCTGTGCGCTTTCCTGTGTATTCTCGTCTCTCTTTTAGGAATAGATGTATTTTCTGTGTTTTCGTAGATAAATATAGTGTTGGGCGGAGATTTCTGCAGCACTGCTCACACCGCCATCTTCCCGGAAGTCCCATGGAATGATTTCATGTAGTAAAGTTTTTGCTACTTCTCTGGGCTTTTCTGTCTGGGTAGGGAAGGCTTCTACCCACCCAGTAAAGGTGTCTATGTACAACAGAAGAAACATATAAACTTCACATAGGGCAGCTGGGTGAAGTCAAATTGCCAATCTTCCCCCAGATAAGAACACCATTGCTGAACAGGTTGTACTAGGTGGGGCCATGGCTTCCCTCGCGTATTGTTAACTGAACAGAGATGACAAGCTTCAGCTACTTGTATTTGTTAGCCCCCTACTGGTAAATAGGCAGCTGACTAGTGTGGTGAAAGCTAGCTGTCCTAAATGGGTGGCATCATGTAGTAACTTGATGATTTTCTTTTGTAGACTTTGGAATACAAAAATGAGTCCATCTCTGGTGAGCCACCTGTTGGCCTGTAAAGCTTTTCCCCTTGTACTAATTCTAAGGCTCAATATAGAGCAATGAGCTCAGCTACTTGAGCTGAAGTCCCAGGAGAGAGAGGTTGGGTTTCTATTGTTTCAACTAGGAGACTAGAGTGTACCCTGCTTTCCACTGTCCATGGAGGACAAAACTGTTCCTGTCAGTGTACCAGGTAAGATCTGGGTTGGCTAATGGTTGGTCTGTAAGGTTGGACCTAGGGCTGAGAGAGAGCAATAGCACCGCTTGGCATGAATGTATAGGCTCTTCCTGGGTGTCTGGAAGCAAGGTAGCTGGATGAAGAGTTAAGCGTGTAGCTATGGTGATGCAGGGTTTTCTAACAGCATGGCTTGATATATAATGAGTTTACAGTCAGTCATTGGAATCCATTGTATTGTATAATGTTAGGGATACTGTGAGAGGCATAAACCTGGATGCAAACTCCTAGGGTTAGTCTAAGGGTTTCTTCTAGCAAAAGAGTAAGGGCCCCAATGGCTCTAAACCAGGAAGGCCATCCCGTGCTGTGTGGCCAAGTCTTTTTGACAAACAAGCCATAGGTTTATGAGTTGGGCCTAGTGTTTTGAGTTAAAACTCCAAGGGCCACTCCTTGTCTTTTGTGGGAGTACAACTGGAATGGCCCAGCTGGGTTTGGAGTCCCAAGGCAGGGGCCCATGTCAACAGGTCCTTAAGCAGATCTATAGCTTTTTGTCATGGTGGTCCCCAGTAAAAAGGTTTAGAGTCATCCTTTCCTTTTAGGACTTCATAGAGCAGCTGTGCAATAAGCCCATGATTTGGGATCCACAACCTGCAATACCCTGTCAGTCCTAGGGAAGCCCAGCGTTGTTTGTGGGTAGTAGGTTGGGGGGGTGAGATAACGGCCTGAACTCGGTCTGGAGAAAGGCCACTCTTTCCTGGAGCAAGGATTATTCCCAGGTAACCTTCTTTTGTACTAACTGAGCTTTAGCCCTTGAAACTTTATACCCTCACTCAGCTAAGAAATTAAGGGTTTGAATATGATTGGTGGAGTGTTTGGTGGGGAAACAGATTAAAATATCATCTACATATTATATGACTGTGCCCCATTGTTCAGGCTCAGGTAGGCTAGGTCTTGGGACAAGGCTTGTCGAAATAGATGGGGACAGTCTCTGTACCCCTGGGGGAGGACAGTCCGACTTAGCTGGCCAGAGGTGTTTTCTGGAGTGGCCCATTCAAAAGCAAATCATGCTTGTGACTGTTTTTCTAAAAGGATGCAAAATAAGGCATCCTTGAGATCTAGACCTGTGAACTATGAGATGTCAGGTGGAAAATAGTTCCTAATAGAGTATACGGGTTAGAGACTACTAGGTGGAGAGGCACAACTGCCTCATGGATAATTCTTAGGTCTTGGACTAGGCGGTAAGTCTAATCTTTCTTGTGATGGCCAGGATTCAGGCCATAAGATGAATTAGTTGGAACTAGCAGTCCATGTTTAAGGTGCTTGGAAAGTAAAGGCTGGAGGCCCTCATGAGCCTTGGGCTTATCATAGGTTATTCTTTTCACCTGGGACACTTAGCTGGCTCCTTGAGCTGGATGACTATTGGGGTAGCACATTTAGCCCCTCCCGGGATTCCCTTATCCCAAATGTCAGGATCAACAGACTGTTCCCAGTCCTGAAAAGAGGGGATTTTAGGAATGACCAGAAGTTGGAAGGAGTCTGACTAGCTCAGAGAAAGCTGAAAATCAGCCTGGTGTGTAGTTTTTCTAGTATGTCTTGTCCCAAGAAGGAAATGGGGCATTCTTTTATGACTAAAAATGGATGTGAAAAATAATGTCTATGGAGGAGACATCTTAGGAGTGGAGTGAAGGCCTGAGTAGTAGAGGTCCCTGTCACTTCGAGTCACCATACAAGTTTGGGAAGATAGGGGTTTGGAATAGGAACTGAGGACTGAGTAAGAGGCCCTGGTGTCAGTTAAAAAGAAAACTGTCCTACCTGCCACATCCATGGTTGTTACCCTTGGCTCTAGTCCAGTGATACTGATGTCGTGGGTTGCAGCCCACTGGCTAGGACCTCTTCATTCCTGCGAAAGAAGCTTGAGGATCATGGGCAGTTCCAACGGCCCAGGGTGCTGCCGCCTATGGGGCGAGGGGCAGCCCAGTGACCCAGTTCTTTAAATCTGCAGCAGGAAGCTCAGGAAAACTTCTATTAGGACAGCTCTTTGCCCAATGCGCAGTCCTCCAATGGATGTTACACTTATCTTAGAATTCTGATCAGGACCTGTGAGCCTGTGGACATGGATTGAGTCATAAGGGCACCTAATGGCTGAGTATGTCAGGTCTCCTTCCTCTTTTCCTTTTCCTGAGCCCTAGCCTCTTATTTCTGATCAGGGCCATAGGGTTATTGGCCACAGTCAGGATTTATCTACACTGTTATTAGGATTTATCTGGATCTGTTTTTGTAATTTTCTTCTGATGTCAGATGTCGACTGTGAGAGCAATTTATCTCTCAGTATTACTTGTCCTTTGTATGAGTCTAAATCTAGATTAGTATATTTAGTGAGGGTGTTTTGCAGTCTTTCTAGGAAAGTAACTGGATTTTCCTCTGGCCCCAACTAATGGCTGCAACTTTTGAATAGTTAATACCTTTTTGCCTGGCACTCTTTAGCCCTGTCTTTATGCAAAGGAGGAAGTGGTTTCTGTCCCACATAGCATCATTGTCGTTATAATCCCAGGTAGGGTCTGTAGAGAGGAAAGAAAGCTGTTCCCCCAATGGGAAATCTACTGTATGACAAATGGAGGCTACTGGCAAATTTACAGTCTTCCTTAATAACTCTCTCTTGTTCAGGGTCAGAGAGAGTCTGTCCCAGGATTATTAAGGCATTCTTCCAGGTGAGGTCATAGACTAGGCTGACATGTTAGAAATGATCAGTATAGTTATCTGGATTGGTAGTATAGCTGCTGTGATCAGCCTTAAAATGTTTTAATTCAGTTAGTGAAAAAGATTTGTGAACTAGTACAGTGCTGAATTCTCCACCCACTGTTTCCACTAATGGGAGAACTTTAGTAGGTGCCTTTGAGAGTGGATTGGAGTACTTGGGACCTGGTTCTTGGTGGTGGCCCTGTGGGGTTAGCTGTGAGGCTCTTCCCTTGCAGAAGAGGTCAAGCTGTATGAGGCGTTAGGGTTAAGAGTTCCATATAAGAAGCCATTGCACCTGGTCCCCTAGTTGGTACTGGGACCAAGCTGTGCTGCAAAATAATACATCTTTTCATTTTTAGTGTCTCCAGATCTATCTGGGACCAATGAGAAAGGATACAGCCCAATGGCATGGTAGCTGGAATGGACTCCTGGTTGCCCATCTAGGAAGAAATGAATGGGTTAGAGAGCCTAGTGTCCCAAGGTCTATCCTAGAGGTCTTGGTGTCCCAAGACCTAGCATTCTATTCCTGTTTTTGGACGTCTCTGAGAATGGGACAGAGGACTAGAGTCCTGTGGCTTTCTAGTTTAGGGCAAAGGGGGCTAACCGCATCTGAGGTGGTCCCACCAGATGGAGACAGTGAAGATCAAGGCCAGCGGAAGACCTTTGTGGGAGCCAGAAGGAGGCTCAACCAAATGGAAAACTGGAAAAGGAAAGAGTGTCGGGCAGCAAAAACCTATTAATGAGGTGGCCAGAGGCTGGACTCGGGTGTGATTTACTGTGTGCCTCAAGGTATGGATGTTGACTTGCAGGTGGCATGCAGCCCAGTGCACCTGTCCCGATTCAAGCCCCCATTATCCTGTCATGGGAGTCTTCTGGCAGGGGCCACATTAGTGGCGTTTAAGTGGCTGACCTGTGCCCACTTTTTGGCCAGAGCAGCTGCCCAACAGAAAATGAAAATAACAGTGACTCACCACTGCTGAGTCACGGCACCAAATATGTTAAGGAGTTTGGTTCAGAGTCGCAGGGAAGTCATATAGAGTGAAACCAAAGTCAAGAAAGCAAGCGAACAAGGTGATTAAACTCCATAACAGAGTAGCGGGCCCAACCTACTGTCTGACAGGCTCCATCTGCCTACTGTGAAGCTGCTTTTATGAAGTTTGGCAGGGCAGAGAAGTCTGTGATTGATGGGTCTTGGCCCTCTAGGCCTGATCTGATTGATGCCTGTGTTCTTCTGTTTCTTATTTGGGAGACCTGGACATTTCCTGAGTTGCTCTTGGCCCCTATGCCTACATCTGATTAACTCCCTGAATCATTTTTGGTGGGCTTTACTCTCTTTCCAGCCTGCTCATGTCTGTCTTTCTGCCTAACACTTGTATTGTCTTTCTCCCAATTTTCATGTCAGTCCCTCCCTGCCTCTGACCCACAGATAAGGGAGGAGACACTGATGAGATATCAAAGATCTGAAAGGACCAGCCAGGGGACCTGAAGCTTAAGAGTACTGAGAGGGCACCCTTCATATTTATTGAGCAAATAAATGTTAACAATGATAGAATTCTGTGGGGGGGACTTAATACACAATCATTAACTAACTCTAAACTTAATCCTTGGCAGTCTCCAGTCTCCTGGGGTGCGACGTCTTACATGGTATTGAAATAGCAAGGGCAATTAGGTCACAGGAACTGTTTTGGTCTTGTTTTTTCTGTTCTTAATCACATATCAGGAATTACAGGAAAAATAATCAAGTCATATATGATTATACATTTGATTTCTATACTTGACTTATATACTAATCCCACATTTCCCTCTTATTTTTTTAATAAAATGTTTAAGTAGTAGGTAGACATAATGAGACAGGGACCATAGGCTTAGACAGAATAGGGTGAGGGCCTCTGGAAAAAAGCAAGGCAAGATATTTACAGTCAGAACAATGTAACTACATGCAAGGGAACCCCCTACCAAAACGCTGTGTTAAACATTCAGCTCTAGAGTCATTCCTCAGTGAGATCAGTTGATACTCCCCAGATAAAGGGAAGTAGCCCATGTTTTTATTATGCTGTTTGTAATCATGTGTAAGATTTACTTGAGCATGCTAAAAGGGACTTAATATCTCATCAAGGACAAACATCCTAAGGCCACTTTTAACAAGTCCACACCCTAAGCCCTTTATCAGTTCCCAAAAATCCTCAACTGCCTATAAATCCCCTAGACCACCCACCACCCTGGGCTCTCTTGTCCCCTGGTATGAGCCAGGAGCTCTGTCCTCTCACTGTATCTCTCAATAAAAGCCTCTGCCCTGGCTCTCCTGCCTTGGGTGTTTGCTAAGTTCATCCTTTGACTCTTCAAACAAGAACCAAGGCATCAATAATAAGGATTACAGTTTCTAATAGAAAGCTTTTTAACACAGTTTACTTTTTCATAAAAGATTATCTATCTTTTAAATCTCGTGATTTAAAATAAAGATGGAAAGTAGAGTTTAGGGCAGTAGGAAGGCAAGTGTAGGCATCAGGTCCATGCCTGTAGACTAGGTATTGATCTGAGCTAGACAACGGCAACAAAACAGCCATGGGTGCAGAATGTTTCTCTCAAAACTGGGGGGGGGGTGAGGTTCTAAGCTTCACCTGTTTGACGCCAGGGTTCTTGTTCACTGAAGCCAAAGAATGAGCTTCACAAACACTCAAGGTAGGAGAGCAAGGTACAGGCTTTTATTTAGAGATAAAGTGAGAGGAAAGAGCTCCTGGCTCACTCCAGGAGGGGACAAGAGAGCCCAGGGTGGTGCGTTGTCTAGGGGGTTATAGGCAGATGAGGATTTTTTGAGAACATTAAAAACAGGCTTAGGGGGGTTGACTTGTTAAGTGGTGTCTGAATATCTAGAATTAACTTAACACAAGGAATTTCCTGCCCGACTTTTCCTGGGACACCTGCGACTTGGTCTAGGAGCATATCAAAAGGCAGCCTGCCCAGCCCCCAAGGTGGACTGAGGTATTGTCTGTTTGCTAAAGAGTAAGTTAAGAATCTTACTTCTTAAACTTCCTGGGTGTTAAAATGCAATCTTATCTTTAAGGTAGAATCTTTCTGCTTTTTAATATGCTGTTTACAGCTGGGTCTGCATGCTAAATTAGTTGCCCACTTTGTAAAATCACCCCATCAGATCTGAAAGAGGAAAGACAGCACATAGGCCTGGGCCTTTTAGCGTGCTAAAGTGAATCTTACACGTGATTAAAAATGATTAGCATAATAAAAACATGTGCTACTCTTCTTTATCTGGGGAACATTAACTGATTTTACTGAAGAATGACCCTAGAGCTTAATGTTTAACACAGAGTTTTGGTAGGGGGTTTCCTTGCATGTAGTTACATTGCTCTGACTGCAAATATCCTGCCTTGCTTTTTCCAGAGGCCCTCACCCTATTCTGTCTAAGCCCATGGTCCCTGTCTCATGTTGACCCCCAGTTTCCCACCTGATGGCCCCCTGCGACTGTGCCTGGCTTAGGTTGTTCCTCCCTTGAGGAATCTTAGTCTCTGGCTAACCAGCCATCTTCCAGGGCCATACAGGGAGATGTAAAGTTGGTAAGTGAGAGAGAAGCAATATTCTTTGAAAAGGTTAGCTTTTTACTTCTTTGCAGATTTATGTCCCATGGCTCCTATGCCCAGTGGTCTTGAGGTATCTTTACCAGCTGGATTATGATACATGGTGATCTTAAGTATGAGGCATGAATTCTAGTAAAGGGCTGTATTTAGGAAGGAAAAAGAAAAGCTATAGAAGTAGCAAAGGAAGAAAATATGAGAAGATTGATTATTTCTTTGACATAACTTCTTGTAGAGTAACGTAAACATGTATAGGTTTTAACAAACCACTAATTAAATTACGTACACACATTAACAGAACAGGAATACAGATACATAACAAAGTAGACCTACAATTACTGGCCATATCCAATGAAACCAAGAAAACTAGTTAGGTAACCCAGGCATCTGTGAAAACTTATTAATAATATGATGAATATTGTCTAATTGATTTTGAGTAGTTTGAGAAAAATCAGACAAATTAAAACAATACTTTCCTGGAAATTGTTCACATCCCATATGTTCTTTTAACAGCAGATAGTCTATATTAGCAGATTCTGAAGTACCGCAACTTGCATTTCTCCTAGCTCTTGATTGAGTTCAGATAATACAGAAGCAGTCAAATTCTTTGTCTTACTATATGCACAGGCCAGCTTAGATACCTCTTTTTGCATTCCACCGACAAGTCCAGGAACCGGCAGGATGAATGCAGCTGCAATTGCAACAAAGATGGGATCTAAAAGCTTCAAGTTGTCATCACAATCAGACGGCAGAGCTCAGAAAAGTCTTTCATGACTGTTTCTGGGATAATCTATTAGAGCAGGAAGGACGTGTCCCCGGCCAAGTATACTTTGATAATGTGAAGAGAGGGCTTAGGGTGTGGACTTGTACCACCTGCCCTGCCCCTAAGGTGAGCTGGGTTGTTGTCCGTTTGCTAGGGCTGTTTACAGTGAAGTCACGGGTTATGCTGAGATGCCCTTCTTTATTTGCAGAACACTCAAACATTCTGGCCAGGTTGCTCCTCGCCTTTTGAGCTTTAACTGATCTCACTGAAGAATGGCTCTAGAGCTTAATGTTTAACACAGAGTTTTGGTAGGGGGACTTAATACACAATCATTAACTAACTCTAAACTTACTCCTCGGCAGTCTCCAGTCTCCTGGGGCGCGACATCTTACATAGTATTGAAACAATAGCAAGGGCAATTAGGTCACAGAAACTGTTTTGGTCTTGTTTGTTCTGTTCTTGATCACGTATCAGGAATTACAGGAAAAATAATCAAGTCATATATGATTATACATTTGATTTCTATATTAATCCCACATTTCCATTCAAGCAGCTGTTACATCTAGTACCTGCAGTCTGGGACTGTTACGTTTCATCATTAGAGCAGTGCTGTCTAATAGAAATATAATGTAAGCCTCATAAATAATTTCAGATTGGGTAGTAGCCACATTAAAAGGGTAAAAAGAAACAGGTAGAATAATTTGAATGTATTTAACCCAATATATCCAAAAAAACAATTTCAACACGTAATCAGTATTTTTAAATAGGATATATACTTTTTTCCCCCATAAAAAGTCTTCAAAATCCAGTTTGTATTTTACAACACCGCTAACACATATCAATTTGGACTAGCCACATTTGAAGTGGTCAACGCTATGGCTGGCTAGTGGCTATGGTATTGGACAACACAGCACTAGAGGAGCCCATCCCCTAAGGGCCCTGCAGTTCATAACATTATATTCCTTCTCTTTGGAGTATTATTGCCTTCTCCAAATTCATTAAGACTTCAGAGTGCAAATAAGGTGCTGTGAGTGTTCAAAGGAACACACTTTTTTCATAAACTTTAACTCTGAATACTTACATTCAGGCTGTTTCCAAAAATCAATTCCACCTTCAGTAGCTAGATTTCCCATACACACAGGATTCAAAGAACAGTAGAATTAAGTAGTTGGTAGGGTGGGTTGGTGCAAGTCTGAGGAGAGGAAATCAAGGGCCAAAATACCTCTCAAAACCGAAATCAATCAAAGGGAGAAATAACGTTTAAAGCCCATTTATTGTTTACAAATTGCAGTCTAGGTCATCTCTCTACCCTGCTCCGCAAAGGCAAAACCGGCCTTCCCCTCACCTCTCAGGTACAGATAAACCTTCCAGTTGGCCAGGTAATTACCCATTGATATGGAGATGAACTTCTCTCCACCCCTGAGGAATGTACTAAAGCCAAACTTCTTTCCACCTTGGAATGCCTATTGATATGCAGATGTACTAAAGCCAGGCGAGACCTTCTGGAAATATTACAATTTTACCCACAGTTGGCATCTTGACTGCCACTTCCTACCTGCAGGGCATTGAGCAAATTTCATTACGACTGTTCCTTCACCTATTCCTTCATCTGCAAAATGGGGTTATTTGCAGTACCTACTTCATAGATCACGGAGTTTGTGTGTGTGTGTGTGTATGTGTCAGTACTTGTTTACTATTGTTCCAGTAAACTTGTTGCAGGACTAGAGGTGAATCCCCAGAAAACACCAGAAATTCTGAAGAGGCCAAATAACAGCTCAGGCTGAGAACTATGGCTCAGAGAAAGACGGACGCAAGACCTACGAGGGAACAGCACATGCCTAAGTAGAAAACGCTCCACTCAACCTTTTTCGACCAGACTCCCTGGCTGGCTCTTTCCAGTCAAGGCTGAGGCGCGACGTAATGTTCGGGGTGGGGGTGAGGGTGGGGGGCGGCTTTGTGTATTTTTCGGTCCTTGTCCCCGCCGCGACAAAGATGGAATCCTACCTGCCTTTTCCCATGATGTTCATGGCTGGGCCTGCATGCTTAATTAGTTGTCTTTGTTGCAACCTACTTGATTAGGGCCGAAGGAGGAAGAAAAACAGCATATAGGTAAAGTTAAAAAAAATACGCTGGGCCTGCAGGATTAACACAGTAAAGACCTGGGGTATGCTGAGTACCGTCCTTTATCTGGGGAATAGTCAAACATTCCTGGCCAATTGCTCCTGGCTTTTGAGCTTTAATTGATTAACTCTGAGTCTTTTTTAGTGGACCTGGCCTTTTTCTCTTTCCACCCCGCTCATACCTATTTTCCTGCCTAACAGTAACAAAGAGAAGAAACCTGAGGAAAGCTTCCTCAGGCCAAGCCACCGGCAACTTTTTCGAGGTGAGCGGGTGGCCGGCTAGAAAGAGGCGGGACGGACTCCGTGGCTGTCCAGCTCCCTGGGTACCCTTCGCGGGGGGATGCCACGACCCCGGCCTTCCACTTCCAGCACCGGAGGCCCGCGTCTGGAGTGAGGGTCCTTCGGGCCGCGCGCGGGCCTTGGGCAGCGCTCCGCCCCCTGCGGGCTCGAGCCCGGAGCGGAGGCGCAGCCTGACGCACGGAGGTCCGCAGCCAATCCAGAAGCGCGGAGCAGGTTCAAATGAAGACGGCGGGCGAACATGGCGTCACCTCTGGGGTCTGGGAGGTGATCGGCCTGCGTTCCGTGTTGAAGATGTGGCGGGTGAAAAAACTGAACCTTAGCCTGTCGCCTTCTCCGCAGCCGGTGAGCGAGAGAGCCTCCTGGAGCGAGAGCTGGGCCGGGACTTCGCGGCGGGGCGCTGGCAGGGCCGGCTGTCTCGGAAAGCTGGGTCGAGCGGGAGCGTGGGGACTCTTTTGTTGGTCCTGCGGCTTCGTCGCACCTGGGGTCCGCGCTACTCTTCTTATTACTCCTCCAGCTAAAAAAGGGAGGGTGGCAGGGCAGGCTGGCAGGGCCCAGGCTTTCTCACATTCTTTCTTTCTCAGGGAAAACCAGCCATGAGAACTCCTCTCCGAGAACTTACCGTTCAGGCCAGTACCCTCGGCAACTCTGGAAAAGGGTCCCCGGTGTGCCACACGCGGACCTCATCGCTGTGCAAGCCCGGGCTGCAGGTGAGATTCGCCTGGCCAGTTTCTCGACTGGGCTCTTTGCCGAGGCTGAGAACTCAGAGGAACAGAGGGCCGGCGCTGGGACGTAATTAATAACGATAATGAAGTCTTCCACGTTAGTGACACATTTACAGCTATCGGGGCCAACAGAGAGGTGCCCTAGGGTGGTTAAAGACAATCCACTGAGAACCCGGACCTCTATTTAGCTGTTAGTTTTTATCACCTCCTTCCCAGTTCAATCTTTACACACCTACTGAGAAATACTATCACTTTGATTAGCGGGCTCCATCTTCATGGCTCACTTATGGAGAGTCAGTCAGGTGCTAAAGTGAGGCAATATCCACAGTCATTCCAAGAGGTGGTCA
>JAVSCE010012126.1:0-181915 GCA_032199065.1 Smutsia gigantea
ATGTATGTGTGTGTTTGTTATATGTACATGCATGTTTTCTAAAGAACATTCCAATTTTGTAGGCATATCTTTCAGAAATGCTGATGCTATTCTTATTAAATAAACATTAACTGCTTGGAATCCCAGGCACACACTCAGGTTCATTCTTTTTCTCCTCAGGCAGTTTCCACAATCCACAATACTTTCATTTTAACAGTCTTCATTACTGGTATCATTTAATACTCGAGGGTTTGCTCAAATCAACATCAATCTTGCTGATCCTACAAACACTTTATTTTGTTGACACAACACAGAATGAACCCACAGATACTAAATGTAAAAAATTTAAACCTATTCCTTCACCAAGCATGTTTCCAAATACTAAGAACAACTCTGTCAGTCACTCAGTCCTGTCACAGAGAAAGAACACCGGAGAGTCATGAAGCACAGGGCTTTCCTGGGACCCTACTCCCTTCAATAATAGTGCCATCTCATCTATCCCCCTGCCACCTACACAAGCTGCATCTTCTCAAAGATTATTTACACATTAAACTTAAACTCTGTGAAGATGAAAATGTTTACTTGCAAGACATCTTGTTAGACACATCTGACTCATACTTTCTCATTAACAAATATTGCCCTTTAGCACAAGTAAAAAGAAGAGGAGAAAGCCTTGCCCTCAGATGAAAAAATAAACACCCATTCAGAATAAAATTCCTTCTTCATTTAAGCTTTAGATGTCTTTGCATAAGTCTAAATTAAGAAATAAAATATCTCTACCTGATTGGAAAACCTCATGCTCACATTACGTTGATTCTGTAGTGGGACATAGCGCTGGACAGGATCAATGTCTTTAGGACTTATTAATTCATCAGCTGAAAAAAAAAAAGAAGGGAAACAGCATCATCAAAAATGCATATGTACAACACTATAAAGCAACTAGACCTAACAGGTATCTATAGAACACTCCAACTAACAAGAGCAGAATATACATCCTTCTCAGTACATGACATGGAACATCTTCCACATATTAGGTCATAAAACAAGCCTCAATAAATTTAAAAGGATTAAAATCATATTAAGTATGTTCTCTGACCACAAAAGAATGAAATTAGAAATCAGTAACAGAAAAAAGTTCTAGAAATTCATGAATATGTGGAAATTAAACACATGCTCCTGAACTTATGGGATATAGATAAAGCAAGGCTCAGAGGGAAATTTATAGCTGTAAATGCCTATATTAAAACAGAGGAAAAACCTCAAATTAATAACCTATTCTTCTACCTTATGGATGAAAAAGAGCAAACTAAGCCAAAAGCAAGCAGAAGGAAGAAGATAATAAAGATTAGAGTGGAAACTAATGAAATAAGAGTATAAAAAACACTAGAGAATGTAAATGAAACCAAAAGTAGAATCTTTAAAAGATCAAAAGTTGACAAACCTTTAGCTAAACTGACCAAGAAAAAAAGAAAGGAGACTCAAATTATTAAACCAGGAGTAAAAGTTTTATAGTTGCATCCCACTCCTACTTGCAAGACATCCTGTTGGACACATCTGACTCATACTTCTCATTAACAAATATAGCCCTTTACCACAAGAAAATCTCAACTAACCAGAAGAAAGAAAAGCCTTGCTCTCAGAAGGAAAAATAAATACCCATTCAGAACAAATCCTTTGCATTTACCAACCTTAAGGAGTATAATAAGAGAATACTATGAACAAATGTATGCCAACAATTTAGATAACCTAGATAGATATTGACAAATTCCTAGAAATACATACATTATCAAAACTGACCCAAGAAGGAATAGAAAATCTGAACAGGCTTGTAACAAAGTGACTGAAACTTCCAGCAAAAAAAAAAAAAAAAAAATCCCAGGATCAGATATTTTCATTGATGAATTCTACCAGTTAAAGATGAATTAAAAACAATCTTTTACAAACTTTTCCAAAAAATAATAGTGCAAACACTTCCCAGCTCATTCTAAGAGGTCAGTTCTAAGCCTAATATCAAAGACCCACAAATTACAAACCAAAATCTCTTCTGAATATAGACACAAAAATCCTCAACAGAAATACTAACAAGCCAAATTCAGTGATAAATAAAAAGGATTATACACCATGACTAAGTGGGATTTAGCCCACAAATGCAAGGATGACTTAACATCCCCAATTATTATAATAGAATATTAATAGAATAAAGGACAAAAAACTACATAATCATTTCAGTAGACACAGAAAACACATTTGACAAAATTCAACATTTTTTCACCATAAAGAGCATTCAACAAACTAGGGATAGAAGGTATCTTCCTCAGCCTGATAAAGGACATCTATGAAAAACCCATGACTAATATCACACTCAATGGTAAAAGACTAAATGCTTTGCCCTAAATCAGGAACAAGACAATTATGTCTGCTCTTGCTACTTCTATTCAACATCACATTGGAGGTTCCAACAAGAGAAATTAGGCAAGAAAAAAGTAATAAAAGGCATACAGATTGAAAGGAAGAAGCTATAATTAAGACAATGTGGTACTGGCATAAAGACAGACATAGAGATCAATGGAATAGAACTGTGAGTTCAGAAATAAACCCTTACATTTATGGTCAATTGATTTTTGACAAGAGTGCCAAAACAATTAAATGGGTAAAAGAATAATTTTTTTCACTATTTCAATAGTGCTGGGAAAACTGGATATCCAAATGCAAAAGAATGAAGTTGGATCTCTTCCTCATACCATCTACAAAAAGTAAAGTCAAAATAGATAAAAAAGTTAAACGCAAAAGCTAAAACTATGAAACTGCTAAAAATAAATAAATCTTTGTGACTTTGGATTAGACAAGACCATGACATCAAAAGTGACAAAAGAAAAAAATGAGATAAACCGGACTTTGTAAAAAATTTAACCTTTTGTGCCTCAAAGGACACCACCAAGAAAATGAAATGACAGCCCACAGAATGAAGAACTTATTTGCAAATTATACATCTTATAAGGGACTTGTACCTTGAATATAAAAAATCTTACAACTCAACAATAAAAAGACACCCCAATTAAAAAATGGCCACAGCACCTGAATAGGTATTTCTCCAAAGAAGATATACAAATTACCAGTAAGCAAAGATGCTCAACAACATCAGTCACATAGGAAACACTTAACAAAACCACAATGAGATACCACTTCATACCCTTTAGAATGGCTCAAAAACAGACAAGAACAAGGGCCAGAGAGAATGTAGAAAAATTGGAACCTTCATTCACTGCCTGCTGATTAGAATGAAAAATGGTACAACCACTTTGGAAATGTTAAACACATAGTTATCATATGACTCAGTAATTCCACCCCTAGGTATATACCCAAGAGAAATAAATGTAAACATATGTCAAACAGTAACTTGTACATGAAAGTTCATTGCATCATTATTCCTAACAGCAAAATAATGGAAATAACCCAATGTCCATTACTAGATGAATGGATAAATCAAATGTGGCATATTTGTACAATGGAATGCTATTCTGCCATAGAAATGAATGATGTGCCAAAAGAGAGATGAACCTTGAAAACAGGTTAAGTGAAAAAAGCTAGTCATAGAAGGCCACACATTATATGACTCAAGGCGTAAGAAATGTCTCGAATAGGCAAATCTTTAGAAATAGAAAGTAAATTAATGTTTGTCTCATTATGGTGGGGAGGGTGAAGCAGGAAGTGATTACTAAAGGGTGTGAGGATTTTGGGGGATGACGAAAATATTCTAAAATTGTGGTGATAGTTGCACAATTCTGTGAATATACTAGAAACCACTGAATTATAAACTTTAAATAGGTGAAATGTATTTTATGTAAATTATGCTTCAATAAAACTTTATTCAATGAATAAATACTTCATTATTCTATAAATATGTATTTGCATTCTCAAGGAAGGAAACCAGCTCATGAACAGGAGACAAAGTGTTGCCTGATGCAAAATTCCAAGGGACTTCTGAGATGGGGCATTTCTTACGGGGGAACTGACCAGCCTGAAGGCAAGGTGTTCGACTGCTATTGTACTGTAAACATGGAAGCCCTTTTCATGTGGCAGTTCCTTGTGGTGACTTTTGAGATAGAATATAACAAGAAAGGCAATTTAGAGTGCTTGGGAGGGGGGAGGAAGGGGGGCAGAAGGTACTAAGCAAGTGGTTCCCTGCTGTCTTCTGCTGGAACAACTCAGAGAGACCCATTAGCACCTGAGGCTCACAGCAGCAGGGATTCTCCATGGGAAAGGGGGATACTATGCTGGGAAGGGTTGGTGATGGAAAAAAAACGTGAAATGTAATTCTGTGTAATTGGGGAGTGCAAGTTGGCATTATCTATGCAAATTTACAGCAAGCGTACTCTGACCCAGCAGCTGCCCAACTATAAAGTTATCTTAGTTATGCTCAGACATGTGAAAATTAATTGAATAATAACATCAAAAAAAGAGTCCAACTTCTCCTAAAGTGAGTCAGCACACTTCTTTATTTTTATTGCCCTTAAGCTATGAAAATGTGCTTATTTCATTCTTGATCTTCAGTTCTATACTGATCATGTAAAATCAATGTAAGTTTTATATAAATTCACCCATGTATACAGTTTACTAAAAAAAATATACACCTCATTTTCTATAGCATTTTAGGTACTACTTTCAGGTAGTGAATATTTCTGAACAACAGAGCAGGGAGTCAACCACAAAAATGCTTATAAATCTGTTTGCAGCTTGGGGAATATTTCTCATTATATTTCTATCCTGGGGTAATTTCAGGATACATGTGCAATGTTAGCCAATAGACAAAATCACCAAAGACATTTTTAGTAACTCTTGGAAGATGTTTTTAATAATAATAAAAGTGATAATACTAGAATAACAAGAAGGAGGAACCGCAGCAGCAGCCACAGCAGCTCTGAACAGGAGCCACAGCAACCCTCTGTGCTCGCTGTTTCTGGCACTGTTTAAGCATCTCATGTATATTAACCTATTAATCTTCATGATCATTTTACAGATATGAAATAGAGGCACAGAGAGATTAAAGAACTTGCACACAGCTGGTAAATGGCATATGTTAGATCCAAACACATGTTAGATTCAAATTCCCTCTCTGGAGTTTAGTCTCTTAACCACATACTAATCTTGTCCTTTAAGAACACTGACTTCTATACAACACAGACGGAAAGATACCAAGGGGAGGAAATAACAACTTAAACCTTGATTTGTTACATTTTTCCTACTTAAATCAGGAAGTGTTACTACAGAACATTCTTCATTCTCTCTGAAAAAAACATACCTTTGGAAACTTTAAACCAAACCAATATAGGCTTAGTTATGGCAAACATTGACACATAATTTCAATTTATTAGTTATCAGTTTAGCTTACGATGCAGGGTTGATTAGTACAGTGATATTCTAAAGAGCAGCAAATTATTTTCCTATCTCATTTGTCTGATCATTGAGATGTGAAAAAATTTCCAGTATCAACAAGCATTTTACATAATTAATGTTTCACTGTCATTCTACAGAAATGAAATTCTATCTTCATTATTTTGTTATTTATAAATGACAGATAAGTTAAAAAAATCTTATATCCTTGGAAAGCATAAATGCTAATCTATTAAAATTGCTATGAATCAGTTAACCAAATCTTTTGAAAAAGCTTATTTCTTTGCATTTTCCCGTCTCTCTTTGTATTGCACCTGTATATCTAGCCTGATGTTCCAATTTATACTATGTGCTCATCTATAACCCTACAAAGCTGTATGCTTCTTATTCATGACTATACTCCACTACCTAGCACAGCACCTGGCATATAGTAGGCACTCAAGGGACTTATTAACTAAAATAATAAATTGGAAATTGGTGGGTTAACAAGTTGGAAAACATCAGTTGCCATAATCATTACCTTAATTTCCATGATGGGTTAGTTAACGTGACTAATACCTTAAAAGATCAAGTTAATAGACTTTTTTTTTTCTCACTGCATTGATTTTTATCATTCAGGAGGCAAACAGAGCTCCTCACTGTGTCAATTCCATGGCACTGGTTTTCTAGAGAAGAGTGGCAAGCCTAAAAGAACTTAAACTTGGCCAACTACAGAATATTTTAAATGGAAATAAAAAAACAAGGATTAAAGAACAATAGCTTTCTACATTTCACAGCACAGTACTAAATCTCAGAAATAATCAAGTATTTCTATAAACAGGGACAGTTGTCTTTAAATCATTAGAAGACAGATTAAGTTAATTAATATTTGAAGTTTTTATGCATAGAAATGTTTATGAAATGTACCTCGGGTTTCCCTCAAGCAATAATTGTTAAGGGTAAAAAGAAAATATTAAGAATTCTTGTTTCTAAATGAAAATTTAAAGTAAATTTAATATAGTAAAATGTATTTTGTCAAGATAGAAAAATTAAATAGGACACACTAAAATAATAGGCTCAGCAGATAACATATGGGGTAAAAATAGATGCTTCAAAGCCAAACTGATCCTCAGCTGCAGAGACACATATTAGTAACACGTTTAAGAAATGAGCTATGGAGGAAAAGAGAATGTAGATCCTCAGCCTCATCATTATAGCAAAAAATTCCAAATTTATATATACATTTTTAATTCAATTGATTAACAGGATGGACTTCATAAGATTAAATGTCAAGTCCCACAGACAAAGTTAAATAGAAAAACTGATAGATCTCAATACATAAAGATTTAAAATTTTGTTCATCAAAAAAAAGAGCACACAAGCAGTGTAAAGAGGCAAACAAACTAGGAAAATACCAGAGAGATTTAGTATACCTAATATAATATAAAACATTCATTCAGACTCATAAGAAAAACCATAAAACTAAGGTTGAATGGGCAAAGCAAATAACTAGACAATTCACAAAACACAGAAATGACTAGTATGCATTTAACATTCAGTATGTAAGTAAAAACAGGATACAAACTAGTATCTTACCAAGTTAGCAAAGTTCTTATTTTTAATGAGCATATGTAATGCCACAGAAGTTACAGGTGACACACACCCTGCAGACTCCTGAGTAAATCAGTAACATCTCTGTCAGTCAAGGGTTGTGTGACCTTGGCTGAGTTGCTAAACTTTTCTGAGCCTCGGTTATGACATATACTACCCATCTCAAAGGGAAGTTAGGAGGATTACTTAGCATAATATTTGTAAAGGGCAGAACACAGAATCTGACACAAGTTAAGACAGGTATTATTAATAGTATTTCTGGGAAAAAGTCTGACAATATGTGTGCAGAATCTTCTTAGACTCTAGGCATCACTGCTTTCATACTCAATTTTACCAATATATTTGAGAGTGGGATCATAAATTTTTACGTAAGTTTTCTAGCCCTACTGGCAATTCAACTGAAAATTTTAGTTAAGAAAACTAGTCATTTATACAATAAGGTAAAAATAAAATCTTCCTTAGTGAAACTGTTAAATCAATACATGTGTTCTCAAGATGTTTATAATGCATGCTGTACAGAAATCCTACCTTAGATCACTAGCAATCACATGGATAATATGAAAAAGGTAACAAAAGTACTCAGAAATCAATGTCTTTTTTGCTTGAAGTTTCCTGAAGTGGAACAGCTGGGAAATCTCTTAGCAACCACAATGTAGAAATGTATATATACACCCTTATACGTTATTTTATCTTAACTGATCAGTAAGAAAACCATGTGCTTACTAAGTAAGGAATCAACTGCATTTGAAGTCAACAAACCAATGAAAATCAGGACCTCAGTTTCTTATGTTTCAGGCATGTCAGGGGCACTCGGTCACTGACGTGAACTTTAAGCAGCATTGGCTTCCCAGGCTTAATCAGCGACTTTTATATTTGATCAATATTAACTGGGCAAGAAATATAATGGAACAAAATCAAACGTAAATGGCCTTATCTTAGTTACAAACACTGGAATTAGGAAGTACGTATCAGAATAACTGGGCTGCCCTCAGAGAGACAAAAACACTTCCTAGACTGTCACCTTCCCTTCTTGCTGTAGAGCTACTAGCATGGTGTAGTGACTAGTGCAGAGTAGCCTCTACAAATAGCCAAATCACTGAGAACATGAATGGTTAAGTAGCTACTAGGGAAGCATTTTCTTTTTGTGATATTTTGCGGCTACAGGGGTACCCACAAGAAAGGCCCATGAGTATTCTGAGTTGCCTGGCTAAAAAGAACTATGAAACATTTTCACAAATACTATCTCTTAAATGGTAGCTAAGAGAGGGAGGGAGGGTAGATGGAGGGACAGGAAATAGAAGAACTATTTAAGTGTGTACTTGTCTTATAGTAAATTCTTTATGTATATTTCCTCATCAGTTAATCTTTACAACATAAAAACTGATGATCAAAAAAGTTAAGAAAATTCTTTGCGTCACATAAATAGTTAAGTAGTAGAATTTGTATTTAAACCCTGAATGTTGAGTTTCTAATTACTAACTCTTACTAACACTCCTAGGAAATGTTTATAATTTATTTACCCATTTTATAGCAAACAATGATTTTCTAAAAGTCTAAATTTTCTTAAAAAAAATAAAAAAGAATTACTGTATTTTACTATTTTTTTCTAGCCATATCAATCCCAGGCTAGATATACAGCTAAAAGCAGGAAGAAGGTTGGATCTTCAGTCTTAAACCCCAGGTAACAGTTTTCAGCCTCAGAATCACGTAAAAATTTTGTCATGCTCATTTGTAATTTCCAAGTTGTAGTATACGGAAACTTAAGATTCTGATGTTCAAATTCTTATTCTTAAATAGGTTAACTATTCCTCTACTACAATTGTTTTATTTAGCTGTGAGTATCAACAAGACTTCTTTGTATGCATGCTAGCAAGATGGAAATAACATTCTACGCAGAAATAACCTGACCAATTTGGCATGATTCTAAGAAAACTACTCATATATATGTATTTTTTCTTATAGGAAATCTAAAATCAAAACCTGAATAGGTAATATCAACTCTTTGTCAAAGAACTAGCTGTTCCTTTAAAAGAAAGTTTTTCTATAGGCTCTTAAATTTGCATTAAGTAAATACAGAGACCTAGAAAATACAGTTAGGAAATGAGCAAATTGAAAATAGCCTTAATTTTCTCTTCTTTGGTTAGCTTCTGTTTGCTTTTATGTATCATTTCTGTAAAGCTTGAATTGAAAATCTGTACTTGGAAATATTCTTTCCTAATGAAATGTAAAAAACAAAACCAAAGATGATTACTTTTATAGCACAAATTTAGCATTTATGCAGTAATGCTAGAACAATGAAGACAATAATAGTATTTCATAGTTCTTTTAGTGCAGAGGCAGTATTTACAATCAGCCTGTCTCATAATCTGTTTGCCATAAAGGAATTCTGACTCTAATATGTTAGCTTTTTGGATGGAAATGCTAATAATATTTGAAATTTTAGCAAGGGATGGTGCAGGAAGATGAATAATGCTTTTTTGTGTTTAATAAATTAGCTTTCATTTCAATGTGTCCATAGAGTACCCTTATTCAACTGAAGTTTAAGGAGGAATAGAAAAATAATTCTTCAAAGAATTATGAATAATGGTGCCATTAAGCCTCTAGTTAACTGAGTAAATTGTCAATGTATAGTTATTGGAAATAAGAAAACTTTGAGATAACTAATTCCTTTTGGCAAGTTGTTTCCAAAGCTATGACTAAGCATGACTGTTGTATTAAATCAAATTTTATGACATTGCATAAAACTAACTCAAAGTTCTCACAGCCTTCTGCTAGAAACCTATCCACTAAGCTGAATGCAGCCCCCTAAATAATCATAATGATACCCACACCTATCTGACTTTCTTCCCAGAAACTGTCCATTATCATTTGGTAAAACAGACATATTAAATAAATTAACATATATTTACATACTAAGAAACTCTCCCAAGACCTCTTAACAGCATAAACCATCACCCAAGTCCAAGAAAAATGTCAGTGAAGACATTTCTAACAGCTTGATAACACAGAAAAGGTATGTTCCCAATCCTCTCCACTTACTCAGGAGTTTTGCAATGATATAAAGTGCTTGTCCCCAAAGAAAGAGTTTTCCATCACGGCCACAGTTGCTAGGAAATCGCTTTTGACTACCAGGATTTCTTTTTTCATATTCTACAAAATCAGCTGGCACATAATAGTACTTTGGTATGACAGGATAACCTGTGGAGTTTAAAAATAAATATTTGAAATATAATAAATCAGTGTCTTCCCTAAATTTTCTCTCCAAGAAACTGCAATGATTAGAAACCAGAGATAGGTTGTACAGGAGATAATAGATTTGATAGACTATACAAAATTGGATATTTTGGGTCTTTTCAGAAATTGTCAGTGAAAAATGTAGAAAAACTTCTTGACTTTAAAACATTAATTTGACAGCATACATTACACTTTAGCTAACAATATGTACATAACCTCCTTTAACAACATTTAATATTAACACTCAAGTGAATCAACATATACACAGTATGTAAATATTTAGAGCTATTGAAGAAACTATTTTTAGTAAGAATCGTCTGTGGAAGGTTTACAAATGAGATGCTGTGTAATCTTAAATGAAGAATTATAACCCTGAGCCATTGCTTAGAGCAAAGAAATCCCCATTTTAAACATTAAGCCCATTATCTACCATTCAGTATCATTGAAGAGAAAAAAATCCATCTTCTTCTTGTGACTGACCCATTTAAAAATATTCCTTGGTAAGAAACTTAAACTCATTATTTCAAGACTAGAATCTTCATGGATTATATAAAATGGGGAAAAAAAAAACAATATTCTAGAAGAATGCTACAAAAGACTTTTCCCAATATCATCCATAGTAAACTAAATTTTCCTAATAAAATTGCACATATTTCCCTAAAACCTGCTTCCGTCTTCATGTGTCAATAGTGATATCTGTGTTAAAAATCTAAAGCAGTCTAATAGCTTGAACCTCACCCTCTGAACATGATGAGGCCTAAACTGGGCCATCCTGAACCACCACTTCAATGAGACTAAAATATCTGATTCACCAGATTTCAAACATTATGTTTATCATATTATTTCTCACTTTGGGCAAGCGATTATTTGGAGCATAAAGACATAAGTAACTATGTTCAAAAATTAGTATTTTTTGGAATTCAGTGTTCATATACAAACATTTCACTACTTTAACATTACAAGTATTTTAAAGATTAAGCACATAATGTGAAGCATGCACTCTAAGACACTTCTGGAGAATGTTAAAGAGTAACACAAACTTCATGTGCAATAGGAATGGGAGCAGTGTTGTGATTACCAGTTTGTACATTGTATCCGTAAGACCATCCATTTTTTACAACACATAACTTTTAACTTTCACATAAATTATGTTTCCAAAACTGTTTACTCATGAGAATATATTCTTATTTTAATAATACTTTCAAACTGCAAAGATATCTGGGACATCTCCTCCATAATTCCCTTGAGAATTAGTTTTCTAGTCAAATAGTGACATCAGTTATATTCTTTTATGGGCCTAGCTGGTGTTTTTTTTATTATTATTATTTTGGTATCATTCATTAATATACAATTACAAGAGCAACATTGTGGTTACTAGATTTCCCCCATTATCAAGTCCCCACCACATACCCCATTACAGTCACTGTCCATCAGTGTAGTGAGATGCTATAGAATCACTACTTGTCTTCTCTGTGCTATACTGCCTTCCCCATGCCCCCACCCCCCCACATTATCTGTGCTAATCGTAATGCTCCTTATTCCCCTTATCTCTCTCCCTTCCCAGCCATTCTCCCCAGTCCCTCTTTCTTTGGTAACAGTTAGTCCATTCTTGGGTTCTCTCAGTCTACTGCTGTTTTCTTCCTTCAGTTTTTTCTTTGTACTTATACTCCACAGATGAATGAAATCATTTGATACTTGTCTTTCTCCACCTGGCTTATTTCACTGAGCATAATATCCTAACTGAAACCAACCATTATACTACTCATAAGACTGGGCCTTTTGACCATTTCTAAAGTATTAAATCCATCCTCAAAGGATGACATTTTAGTACCATGGCAGACACTCAAATAACATGCTAAAGGCCCTAGAAGCAACTCCAAAGATGGGGACAGGATGTTCTCAGCAGTGGTAGTGTAGGTTAGGGAAGAGCCTTTCTCGGCAGCCCTTTAAAGGAGGCAGCATACACCTAAACATAGCATTTCTGGTGACCTGGAAACATCACTCAGTTTGTATTACTGTCATACAATGAAGGAGTTACATGGTAGGTAACAGAAGAAAAACTGCCCACCTGACAAACCACTTTGCAATTACTATAGCCAGGACCACCTAAATTCATCTTTATCCTTGTTTTGCCCAGTGAATTCCATAAAAATTTTGGAATGTTAACTGCTTATCAGATAAATTGTTTATGACTATATTTTCCCATACTGTAGGTTGCCTCGTGGTTCTGCTGATGGTGTCCTTTGCTGTACATAAGCTTTTTAGTTTGCTGTAGTCCTACTTGTTCAATTTTTATTCTGTTTCCCTTGCCTAAGATTTACCCAGGAAAAAACTGCTCATAGTTATGTTCAAGAGATTTTTGCCTTCACCAAAAAACCCCCCAAATAACCCAATTAAAAAATGGGCAGAGGACCTGAACAGACATTTCTCCAAAGAAGAAATGGATGCCCAAGAGACACATGAAAGGATGCTCCACATCACTAGTATTCACAGAAATGCAAATGAAAACCACAATGAGAAATCACTTCACACCTGTTAGAATGGCCACTATCCAAAAGACAAGAAAGAACAAGTGTTGGTGAGGATGTGGAGAAAAGGGAGCCCTCCTACACTGCTAGTGGGAATGTCAATTGGTGCAGCCATGATGGAAAGCAGTATGGAGTTTCCTCAAAAAACTAAAATAGAAATACCATTCAACCCAGTATTTTCACTTCTAGGAACATATCTGAAGAAAACAAAATTCCTAATTCAAAAAGATATACGCACCCCTAGTTTATTGCTGCATTATTCACAATAATCAAGATGTGAATGGATAAAGAAGATGTTTGTAACAACATGGATGCATCTGGAGGGTATTATGCTCAGTGAATTAAGCCAGGTAGAGAAAGACAAATATCACATTATTTCACTTATCTGTGGACTATAAAAACAAAGCATAACAGAATGTACAAAACAGCAGGAGACTCATAGACACTGAAAAGTGACTAGCGGTTACCAAAGGGGAGAGGTTAGGGTATGTGAGTGGGAAGGGTGAGGGGGATAAAGGGGCACAATAATTCGCAATCATAACATGAGTTGGTCACAGGGATAGAGGTAGAGCATAGAGAATATAGTCAATGAATCTGTAACATCTTTCTACGTTAACAGATAGTAACCATATTAGAGGGGGTAAGGGCTGAATAATATGGGTAACTGTTGAACCACTGTTTTGAATATTTGAAACCAATATAAGATTGTATATCAATGATACTTCAATTAAGAATGAAAGAATTTATTCTAACAAATTAATAGATTCTTTCTGTTTGAGGCCCCATGCATTTTTAAATTGCATATAAATTGATCTGTTTAAAATGTCATCATTTATACATTTCAAAGGAACATTAAGGAAATGTTAGTAGGGAGAATTTTTGAAAAAACAATCCAACTATACATACCTTCAGTTGTGTGATGAAGTACTGGAGTCAGAAGATCCTGATATTCCTTTACTTGTTTGGGATTACCTCTAAAAACTCCTAAAATATAAAATATAAAATCCAGTAGCATCTAAGTTCAATAAGCACCACAGAAATTTTTCCTTAGAAAAATCTATTGGCACAGTTACAATTATTTTGGTAATTTCTATATAAATGATAAAAATAAAATTGAAAAGAGGTAATGTAAATGTATGCAATACTTTTCCAGGAAATGGATTTTAGAAGGTCATGTTAGCATTTAGAATTGAAAACTGAATTTTAATTGAAACTTCTCTATTCTTAAGTGTAAATGTTAAAGATAATCACAATGTCACAGACTACAGTATTCATAATTTCTATTCATAAAAGAAATTCTTTGCAAATATGAAAATATATTTGTATTATTTTTTAAATACATCAAAGTATTTTTTAATCCTTTAAATGATTTAATATGCACTCAGAAAGCAGAAGAGTACCATATAAAAATGCAGAGCAGTTAACATCACTAAAGTGCAGTCTACTTTGCTAGCTGAAAGCAGTCATATTTCATTTCTGCTTTTCTTTAAACCACTAATATCCTATAGCTTATATTTCAGGAGAAAAGCTCACTTACCATCAATCATCATATAAAGGAAAAATATGGGAAATTCACATTCAATGCCATCAAACAGCTAAAACAGAAATAAAATTTCACTAGTAATCAATTAGAAGAACACATCAGTTAGAACACATTAATAGAACAATTATAGTTCAGATATACATAAAAGATTTGTAGTAATAAAATTGGGTGATTTTATAAGTAGCTTCATTGTTCTTAAGAAAATTTCTCAGAACTCTTACAATTCAAAAGCTTTTTCATTTAATCCATCACACAGTAGTCATTCATTCAATAAACATTTACTAAGTAAATAGAAATGTCCGGGACCAACCAGACAGAAGGTTATGAAGGCAAAAGGATAGAAGACCTTCCCTTAAGGGCTAACAGCCTAGTGGGGAGGCAGGAATATAAATAAACAACAGCAGTACCTTGTGAAATGTCTATACATGGTGATCATGAATGTAGGAAACGGAGTGCTTAAGTCTGCCTAGGAGGTCAGAGAAGGATATATAGGAAAGGAGATGCTTCAACTAATGCTTCATGGATTTCTCTTGAGAGACAAGCTAGGAAACTGCATATAAAGAAAACAATACAGAAATAGCATTGGTATTAAAGATGGCGGCGTGAGAGGTGAGACAGAGGCTTCCTCCTAAAACCGCACATAATATGAGAAAATAACTGATACAACTACTCCTGAAAGAACAACAGGAAAGAGGACTGCACCAAACAGCATACACCTGTAGACAAGAGCAGACTTCGCAGAACAGGCTAACATACTAAAGCTGTGGCCTGGCAGGACCCAAGCCCTTCCCCCACCCCAGCTCACCAATGGGAGGAAGAGAAATGGAGTAGGGAGGGAGTGGAGACTTGGAACTGCTGAATACCTAACTCCGGAGATCTGCTCTGGGAGCACAAACCCACATTTCATGGTCCTTGCATGATACTCTCGTAATTAGGGTGTTGGAAAGCTAAGACAGGCAGAATTCCTGGAGCGACTGAGATTCCAGCCGCTTGTGGAAAGCAGGGATCCATATCTGGCTGCTCTGGGACAAAAGAAAGGCCGGCAATTTGAGAGAATTCCTAACAAGGAATCTCTTAGCAAGAGGGCTGTTAAAGGGGCAAGGATTGCACAGAGCTTACTGCTCAGGAGAAAGGAAAGGTAGACAAAATTGTTTGGGTGCGCTCTGCCCACCAGGTTGGGAGATTTCACGATCTTCAGGTGCTCCAGGTCCCTGGCTGCCTACACAGCTCCAAGAACCCCCTCCGTGATAGGTAGCCTTCTGTGCCTTTCTCCTGGCAAGCCCCACCCAGCTCACAAACCAGCAAACCCTACCCTGGCATTAGACCAGCCAGAGGGAATATCTGTCTACAGCAACTACAAATGCAAAGGACACAGGAGCTTATACCTGTGTGCTCAGCCCACTGGTTCAGGCAGTGGAGACAGGCATAGCAGCTGGGAAGCAGGAAACAGCTTTTTCCTCCCCCCAGGGACCAATACCAGTCCCCTACAACCGACATTGCTTAAGGGGCTAAGCAACTCCAGAGAGTAGAGCTTCTGGGAACTAGAGGGCGCCATATGCAAATATGAAATGCCAAAGGAACCTGGTTCAGAATAAAATTATTAACAGAACTCCTGAGAAAGGTTTAAATGATAGCGACCTCATGACTCTTCCTGAAAGGGAGTTAAAAAATAAAAATCATTAACATGCTCATGGAGATACGGAAAGATATTCAAGAACTCAGGAATGAACTCCAGTCGGAGATCCAATCGTTGAGGAGCACGATGGAGGGTATGAAAAGCAGATTGGATATGGTGGAGGAGATGATAAATGAAATGGAAACTAGAGAAGAGGAATAAAAGAAGCTGAGGCACAGAGAGAAAAAAGAATATCTAAGAATGAAAGACTACTGAGAGAACTGTGTGACCAACCCAAACAGAACAATATTCGTATTATATAGGGGTTCCAGAAGAAGAGAGAGCAAAAGGGACAGAAAGTGTCTTTTAGGAAGTAATTGCTAAAAACTTCCCCAGTCTGGGGAAGGAAATAGTCTCTCAGGCCATGGAGGTGCGCAGATCTCCCAACACAAGGGACCCAAGGAAGATAACACCAAGACATATAGTAATTAAAATGGCAAAGATCAAGGATAAGCACAGACTACTAAAAGCAGCCAGAGAGAGAAATAAGATCACATACAAAGAAAAGCCCATCAGGCTATAATCAGACTTCTCAACAGAAATGTTACAGGCCAGGAGGGAGTGGCATAAGATATTTAATGCAATGAAGCAGAAGGGCCTTGAACGAAGATTATGTTATCTGGCAAGATTATCATTTAAATTTGAAGGAGGGATTAAATAATTCCCAGATAAGCAAAAGCTGAGAGAATTTACCCTGCATAAACCATCTCTACAGTGTATTTTGGAGGCAGTTTGGATGGAAATGTTCCTATGGTTTAATAGCTGTCACCAGAGATAAAAAAACCACAGTAAAGAAAGTAGAACAGCTAATTACTAAGCAAATGTAAAATGAAAAATCACCAAAGTCAAACAAGGGATAGACAAACAGAACAGAATATGGTACCTAATATATAAGAATGGAGGAGGAACAAAAAGGAGGAGAAAAAAAAAACAACCTTTACATGTGTTTGTAATAGCATATTACGTGAGTGAAGTTAGACTTTTACATAGTAAGGAAGGAACCTTGAAACTTTGGTAATCACAAATCTAAAGCCTGCAATGTCAATAGGTACATACCTATCAATAATCACCATAAATGTAAATGGAATGAATGCACCAATCAAAAGACATAGAGTAATAAAATGGATAAAAAACAAGACCCATGTATATGCTGCCTACAAGAGACTCACTTTAAACCCAAAGACATACACAGACTAAAAGTGAAGGGATGGAAAAAGACATTTCATGCAACTAATAGGGAGAAAAAAGCAGGAGTTGCAGTACTTATACCAGACAAAATAGACTTCAAAACAAAGAAAGTCAAAGAGACAAAGAAGGACATTACATAATGATAAAAGGGTTAATCCAACAAGAAGATATAACCATTATAAATATCTATGTGCCCAACACAGGAGCACCTACATATGTGAAATTAATACTAACAGAATTAAAAGGGGAAATAGAATGCAACGCATTCATTCTAGGAGACTTTAACACACCACTCACTCTGAAGGACAGATCAACCAGACAGAAAATAAGTAAGGACACAGAGGCACTGAACAACACATTAGAACAGATGGACCTAACAGACATCTCCAGAACTCTACACCGAAGAGCAGCAAAATACACATTCTTCTCAAGTGCACATGGAACATTTTCAAGAATAGATCATACACTAGGCCAAAAAAGAGCCTCGGTTAATTCAAAAAGATTGAAATTGTACCAATCAGTTTCTCAGACCGCAAAGGTATGAAACTAGAAATGAATTAAGCAAAGAAAATAAAAATCCCACAAACACATGGAGTATTCACAACATGCTCCTAAATGACCAAATAAAAACAGAGATCAAGCAATATATGGAGACAAATGACAACAATAATTCAACACAGCAAAATCTGTGGGATGCAGTGAAGGCCGTGCTAAGAGGAAAGTATATTGCAATACAGGCCTACCCGAGGAAAGAAGAACAATCCCTTATGAGCAGTCCAAACTCACAATTAATGAAACTAGAAAAAGAAGAACAAATGAAACCCAAAGTCAGTAGAAGGAGGGACATAATAAAGATTAGAGCAGAAATAAATAAATTGAGAAGAATAAAACAATAGAAAGAATCAATGAAAGCAGGAGCTGGTTCTTTGAGAAAATAAAACAGATAAATCCCTAGCCAGACGTATAAAGAAAAAAATAGAGCCTACTCACATAAACAGAATCAGAAATGAGAAAGGAAAAGTCACTACGGACAGCACAGAAATAAAAGGACTATTAGAGAATACTATGAAAAATTATATGCTAACAAACTACATAACCTATAAGAAATGGACAACTTTCTAGAAAAATACAACCTTCCATGCTGACCCAGAAAGAAACAGAAAATCTCAACAGACCAATTACCAGCAAGGAAATTGAACTACTAATCAAAAACCTACCTAAGAACAAAACTCTTGTACCAGATGGTTTCACCGCTGAATTTTATCAAACATTTAGTGAAGACCTAATATCTATCCTCCTCAAAGTTTTCCAAGGAGTAGAAGAGGGAATACTTCTGAACTCATTTTATGAGGCTAGCATGACTCTAATGCCAAATAGGGGCAAAGACACCACAAAAAAAGATAATTACAGACCAATATCCCTGATGAATATAGACGCAAAAAAACTCAACAAAATATTAGCAAACCGAATTAAAAAATACATCAAAAAGATCATCCATCATGATCAAGTGGGATTCATTCAGGGATGAAAGAATGGTACAAGATTTGAAAATCCATCAACATGATCCACTACATCAACAAAAAGAAGGAGAAAAACCACCTGATCATCTCCATAGACACTGAAAAAGCACTCAACAAAATTTAACATCCATTCATGATAAAAACTCTCAACAAAATGGGTATAGAGGGCAAGTACCTCAACATAACAAAGACATATATGACAAATCCACAGTCAACATTTTACTTAACAGCGACAAGCTGAAATCTTTTCCTTTAAGATCGGGAACAAGACAAGGATGCCCACTCTCCCCACTTCTATGCAACATAGGACTTGAGGTCCTAGCCACAGCAATCAGAAAACACAAAGAAATAAAAGGCATCCAGATTGGCAAGGAAGAAGTTAAACTGTCCCTGTTTGCAGATGACATGATATTGTATATAAAAAACCCTAAAGAATCCACTCCAAAACTACTAGATCTAATATCTGAATTCAGCAAAGTTGTGGGATACAAATTTAATATGAAGAAATCTGTTGCATTCCTATACACTAACAATGAACTAGCACAGAGAGAAATCAGGAAAACAATTCCATTCATAGTTGCATCAAAAAGAATAAAATACCTAGGAATAAACTTAACCAAGGAAGTGAAAGACCTATATTCTGAAAACTATAAGACACTCATGAGAGAAATTAAAGAAGATACCAATAAATGGAAAGATATCCCGTGCTCATGGACAGGAAGAATTAATATTGTCAAAATGGCCGTCCTGTCTAAAGCAATATACAAATTCAATGGAATCCCTATCAAAATAATACCAACAGCATTCTACAATGAACTACAGAAAATTGTTCTAAAATTCATATGGAACCACAAATGACCCCGAATAGCCAAAGCAATCCTGAGAAGGAAGAATAAAGCTGGGGGGATTATGCTCCCTATTTCAAGCTCTACTACAAAGCCACAGTAATAAAGACAATTTGGTACTGGCACAAGAACAGAACAATAGACCAATAGAACAGACTAGAGAGCCCTGATATAAACCCAAGCATATATGGTCAATTAATATACGATAAAGGAGCCATGGATATACAATGGGGAAATGACAGCCTCTTCAACAGCTGGTGTTGGCAAAACTGGAAAGCTACATGCAAGAGAATGAAATTGGATTATTGTTTAACCCCATACACAAAAGTAAACTCGAAATGGATCAATGACCTGAATGTAAGTAAGTCATGAAACCTTAAAACTCTTAGAAAAAAACATAGGCAAAAATCTTCTGAATATAAGCATGAGCAATTTCTTCCTGACTGCATCTCCTCGAGCAAGGGAAACAAATGCAAAAATGAACACATGGGACTTCATCAAACTAAAAACTTTCTGTACAGCAAAGGACACCATCAACAGAACAAAAAAGCATCCTACAGTATGCGAGAATATATTCATAAATGACATATCAGACAAGGGGTTAACATCCACAATATATAGAGAACTTACACACCTCAACACCCAAAAAGCAAATAACCCAATTAAAAAATGGGCAGAGTATATGAAGGGACAGTTCTCCAAAGAAGAAATTCAGATGGCCAACAGACATGTGAAAAGATGCTCCACATCACTAATCATCAGGGAAATGCAAATTAAAACCACAATGAGATATCACCTCACACCACTAAGGATAGCCAGCATCCAAAAGACTAAGAACAACAAATGCTGGCAAGGATGTGGAGAAAGGGGAACCCTCCTGCACTGCTGGTGGAAATGTAAGCTAGTTCAACCATTGTGGAAAGGAATATGGAGGTTCCTCAGAAAACTAAAAATAGAAATACCATTTGACCTGGGAATCCCACTCCTTGGAATTTACCCAAAGAATACAACTTCTCAGATTCAAAAAGACATATGCACCCCTATGTTTATTGCAGCACTTTTTACAATAGCCAAGATATGGAAGCAACCTAAGTGCCCATCAGTAGATGAATGGATAAAGAAGATGTGGTACATATACACAATGGAATACTATTCAGCCATAAGAAAGAAACAAATCCTAGCATTTGCAACAACATGGATGGAGCTGGAGGATATTATGCTCAGTGAAATAAACCAGGCGGAGAAAGACAAGTGCCAAATGATTTCCCTCATTTGTGGAGTATAACAATGAAGCAAAACTGAAGGAACAAAATAGCAGCAGACTCAGAGACTCCAAGAAGGAACTAGTGGTTACCACAGGGTAGGGGTGTGGGAGGGCGGGTGGGGAGCGTGGGAGAAGGGGATTGAGGGGTATTATGTTTAGTACACATGGTGTGGGGGATCACGGGGAAAACAGTGTAGCACAGAGAAGGCAAATAGTGACTCTGTGTTATATTACTATATCCAAGGACAGAGACTGTATTGGGGTATGGGTGGGACTTGATAATATGGGTAAATGTAGTAACCACATTGTTTTTTCATGTGAAACCTTCATGAGAGTGTATATCAATAATACCTTAATAATGAAAAAAAGAATAGAAAACAATACAAACTACAGATGAACAGAAGGACAAAATTTGTTAAAGAAACAAAGAAACTGTATTTCTGGAATATGCAAGGAAGAAATAGTGAACGCAGAAGACAACAGGTGGGCCAGGCCAACCAGATGAGGAAGGGCCTGGAGAGTCACGCTTAGAGACTGAGTCTTCGATCTGGAAGTGACAGGGAACAAGTCTAAATAAATCTGAGCAGAATCATAGTTACTTACTAGATTTACTTACTAGCTGAATAGTTGGCAGTAATGAAGAGAGTTTTAAGGGCAAAAAATAAGGAGACCAACTGGAAGTCTATTGGATGCAATCCAAGGAGAAAAGATGACAGCTTAAACAAAGGTTTCTCAACTTCATCACTATTCACACTTGGGTCAAACAATTCTTTGTTTTAGGGGCTGTCCTGTGCATTATAGGATGTTTAGCAGCATCCCTGGCTTCTACCTTCTGGATGCCAGTAGCATCTATTAAGTTGCGGCAATAAAAAATGTTTGCAGATATTGTCAAATGTCTTTTGGGAAGCAAAATTCTTCCTGGTTTTGACCCACTAACCTAAACCAAGGAGTTAACAGACAAGAAGGGACATACTTTAAGATTTCAAGGAGGTTAAATCTGTTAGGTCTGGTGAGTGAGAAAGAAGGTTGACTGAGAAGGAAGAGCCTGGAGTGACTCTCAGGTCTGGGCTTGGGCAGAAGAGTGGGAGTTAAATATAGGCAGATTGTAAGGAACTGAGGATGGAACCCAGAAGAAGAAAATGTTTAAGAGGATGCAGAAGAAGAGGAACATGAAAAAGAAGACTAAGAAAGACAATGACAGAAATAAGAGAATTAGGCAGAAAATGGGGTCACCAAAAATGGAGATCATTCCAAGAAAGAGGACTCAGTTAAGACTCTCAAACACCAAGGAAAGATACACTGAAATAAGGCCAGATAAATATCCACTACAACCTTGTGACTAAACTGACTGAAGCTAACACAGCTACTAGAAAATGTTGGAGGCAGAGGTGGAATATAAGGTGAAGGAGTGAGTAGAAGGCAAAAAAGGTGACACACCAATAATAGACCATGCTTTTCAGAAGGGTAGCTAGAGAGAAGGTTGGAGGAAGATCGGAGTGAGGGATTTGTTTTTTTAATAATGAACAACAATGTGTTTATGTTGAGGGAAAGAAGCTGATTTTCCTCTTCTCAGAGAAGAAAACAAATAAATAATGCAGTAAGAGTTCCAAAATAGTAAAAGAGATGGGTGTACACGTGGAGGGTTAGAATGAAGAGCAGAGAGCACCCTGTGTGAGCCAAGAGACATGGAGGTAAGTATGGGTGAAGGACAGGTGCTGTGGAGGAGGCCAGACAGAAATGAAAGACTATGAAATAGGAAGTAAGAAGTCAAGTCTGGGAACTTAAGTACAAATGGAAAAAAGCTGGAAAAGCTTGTAAGGGGAGTTCCTGGCAGAATCAGACAGCAGGTCTGACACGCAGTGAAAGCAAAGAGGAGGCCTGAAACAAACGATGTCCTGAATCTGGGGTCGCATCCATCCCCACTGCAGGGGCTCTCCTTGGTGGTGCTCAGGAGCAGGTACAAAAACAGAGAAAGTCTGCTGGATTGATATCCAAAGTTGAAAATGTGCAGGGTGACAGTTACAGTAGGTCCAATTCAAATGTAAGTGCCATAAATAGGCACAAGAAATGTATTAATAGAAAAGAAATAGGAGATGCGGTTTAAGCAATAAATGGATCTTTTGGCCCAACCTAGCAGACTGCTATAAAGATTCAAGTATTTACACAATAATATGGCTCCTAATGCTTCCAAATGATAGTCAGTTGTGAAATTAAATAAAATAATGGACAGCTTCTCTCGCTGTCCAGCAAAACTAAGTGTACAATAGATTTTAAAAGAATGGTATTTATTTGTCAAACAAATTACAAGGTATAATGTTGCCTAAACATTTTCTATGTGTAGATTCATGTAACCCTACATATCTTTAGTTAGTGAGACAAAGTTATGACCATGCTTACAAAAATAATTTTCAACATATACAACTAAAGGAAATTCTTCAGCAATGTGGATGGATGTTTACCTTTCTTTGGGTGTTAAAGTTCTCAGGATAGCCTACAAACAGCTAGAATAAACCTAGATAAAGTGGCATGCATGTGCATTTGAAACATAAAATACTTTAACACGCAATATTTAGAGGACTATATTTCAAAGGGAAATGGCTAGGTGAAACAATAAAAAGCATTTGCCTAATAGATTGAAAGTTGCTTCACTAATAGACATTTTTTATTATGTAAGACAAACCGCATAGAGCAAGTAGGCAAAGTTCTATAAATGCAATAGAAAAATTATTCATTCAGTGAGTCAACATGGTCCAAAATGTGCAAATGGAGCTCACTAGTAGTAAGGGCTAACACTAATCTAGTGCTTACTATGTGCTAAGCACTGTTCTAATCACTTTTATGTATATATTAACTCATTCAATCCTTATAAGAATCTCAGTAATACAACCCATAATAGAGGCACTATTATTATTTTACCAATGCATAATATTAAACACAGAGAGGCTAATTAACTTGTTCAAAGCCATTACAGCTAGTAAGTGGAATAGCCAGAATTCAAACCCAAGTTTCCCTCCTGAAATGGAGCTTTTAACTGCTGTGTTACGTTGTTTTGTTGTCTGACATGAGTTATCTTTGGATACCTTTATTTCAGCTGGTTTGTAGTAGCGTCTGTTGGGATCTTCCAGTGAAGTTCTATACCCATCTCTCAAGAAACGTTTAAATCCATATTTTCCTTTTAATTTTCTAACCACTTTATCAAGTGTCTGGCTAAACAGAACTTCATCATCCAGGGCAAATGCAGGATAACTGATGCAGGGGAGCAGGGCAGCATCTGTGTTCTGGGCCAATAAGAAAAAGAAGGGAATGTAAATGCGTGAAGTGATATTATTAACACAGCCCAAGGAGAATCACAGAAATGAAAAGTCAAAGGTTATCTGACTGAGTTAGACTGCTGTGCTTCTAAATAGACATTTATTTATGTGGCATGGCTTAGTGAACCTTATGGCAAGATAAAACTTTAATCATTAATACGGAGTATTTTCAAGGTTTAACACTGGAACTAAAACTTTATTCATTAAGGCAGTGTGTAAAAATTTAACACCAGTAATTAGTCATTACAATTTAGATTGTCATAATAATTTATTTATAATAATGAAAGAGAAAACAACCTAAACATATGACAATTAGCTGAGTAAATAAGCAGCTATTAACATTTATACTGTAGAAATGTCTATTGATATGGAAACATGTTTGTTCATAGAACTAGGTTATTAAGCATTATAACCAATATTTTTTCAGTTTTGTAAAATAAAAATACACATGTACATAAAATTATGAGGAAGCATGTAAAAAATGTCAACCTAAGATTATGATTAAATGGTGGAATAATGAGTACATATGTTATTATTATTTGCTTATTTGTGGGTTGTTTTTCTTTTATCATAATCTTGTACTACTTATATAAAATAGTTATTTTTAAATAATTAAATTATTCCATTTTAGGTGTTTTCTAAGAACACAATCAGAAATAATCCCTAGAAAAATCTACAGTCAGGTATAATAATATATTAGACAAAGAAAAAACACAAATCAAATGAGAGAAAAGAAACAAGGCAAGTAATTTTATTCAAAAGAAATATAAATTGTGAAAAAAATTTTCTAATATTCCATGACAAAAGAAATTATTTTGGTATAATTCTGCTAAAAAGAAAAATATTTATCTAGTTTCCTAGTTCTACAAGAGACTCAAAGGACAAGGCAGCTTTGTCCACAGCTCTGTTCACTTCTTGAACCAAGTCTCCACAGGTGAGGATAGTGAAAGGCAACATCTATTCTCTCTTTTCAATTCTTCTGGCAACCTCTAAAATTTTGGAGCACTTTCTTGGAAAAGAAAACAAAACTACATAACAATCATAAATGGCAGTTCATATTCATTCACCGTAACAATATCTTACATGAGATCTTGATTCTCTGGGTAACAGTGAGCACAAAGTCTGCCTGTTGCGATTGTGGGCATCAAGATCCACAAATATAACCGACCAAGAACAGCCCTGGAGTGACAGAGAAAAACATTTCCTAATTACAAAAAAATAACCTGTAGAATGTTGGGCATTTTGACTGTAAGTAATTTCACAAAAATACTAAACACTGGTTGCATCCAAGAGTGACACGACAGATTTTACGTTTTTTATATTGACAGTATTTCTCAAAATTTGTGCAATAAACATATTAATTTTATAATAATAAAAAATGTTATTTTTACATTTTCCCTATTTCTCCTTTTCTTATGAATCAACTATATTAGTTACAAGATAACTAATCAATTAAGGATATTTTATTTTAATAAAAATAAAAGTTGAGCAACATCTTTGATAATGAATAAAGCAAGAACTAATTTGGATTCACAAAATCTGAATTGTACAGTTGTAAAAAAATGTTGATTATATGACCAAACTAAACAAACTTAGATACGACCTAGAATTATAGATATAAAAAATTACTTGAATAAAATGTGAACGTAGAAGAACCTCACAAAATACTAGCTAATATTCATGATATGTCAGGCACTGTGCTTTATGTTTTACATGGATTATTCTCATTTAATCAGCACATGTAGGTATTATTGTCCCCATTTTACTGAAAAGGATGCCAAATCTTAGTTTAACAGAGCAAGTATTCAAATCAAGTCTCTGACACCAGCCCACACCTAGGTTATACGATTTCTCACACTAAAAATATCTTTCAAGTAAGAACCAAAACTTCAAGAAAAGACAAATGTAACAAAAACTGTCAATTGGTCTGACCAAATTAAAACAATTTACTATTTAATCATTAATACTGTCCATATCTAAGCACAGTCATAAGTAAATACGGCTTTGTTTTTTTACTGGGGAGCTAAATATTTTGAAAATGCAGAGAATGAAACTGTAATACAAAGACTGCTTTCATTACAAAAGAAAACTCAGAAAAATAAAAGGGGAAAGGAAGAAAACTCTAATAAATTTCACATTGCTTAATATTACCTCCTAAATCTCATCCCAATTCTCACCAACTTCAAAGATGCATTCATCCTGAAACTCAAATATCTCAAATCAGTCAATCAATCACCTAGACTGAAATTCAAAATCTACTAGTACCTGTGCTCTCCATCTGTGTATTAGATTCACTATATGTATAACATGTCCCTGTAACTCATGTTCATACATGAATATTAGGTCATAAAATAGAATCATTTCTCATTTATGATATAATTTCTTAAATCTTGACTCTGACAAAAAAATGATTAAATGAACAAGGAATGAGTGAGGCTGTCTCTCAACAACTGGATTAATGCTAAACTGTCCTTTCTATTATTTTAAAGTCCCTACTTCTCATCTCTACTCACAAAATTGAGCCCAACAAAGTTTCATGTAGTAGCTGCCATTATCAGAGTAATGTGTTCTCTGCTTTAAGGAGAACAAACAAGAAGCAAGATAGAACCTCCATGCTTAAGGAGCTTACCTGGGCGACATACATCCTGAATCAGATGACTGTTAAACCAAACAAGACTGAACATAGTGATACGTGACTATGTACCACTTGGGTGGCTCAGATGAAAACTAATAAAGTTAACAGGAGCAAAACAAAATAGAGAACTTGGGCTACTTCATAGAGAAAGTAAGGACCAGAACTAGGAGCTGAATTTGTGAGGAAAGGGGAGCAAGTAGAGTGATTAGAACAAAACAGCAGAAAAATGAATGGGTATGAGATGTTGGAAGCCTGCAAATACACAAAGTAACAGGACTTTTAATTTGTCCTTAGGCTGATAATTAGTAAAGTTAATTGCATGCCAAATCAGTCTTATGTGAATTTTTAAAAAATACAATCTAAGTATTGTTTTATTTATGAAACATTAAGATAATTTATATATAATTAAATGGCAAATTTGACAATTCTTGCCACTGTTCGAATAATATAAACAACTACCTTCTATTTTCTGGCCACAAATAAATGGCTTATTTATCTAAGTCAAAGTATTTGCTCAGATCTCTTCCTCTGCCAACCTCTAAGAAATATGTGCAAAAGAAAATATAATCTCATGTTATCATATTTGAACACAGATTAAAGTCTAGTTAAGTATATTGCTTGGCTGTCCTCTTAAAAAATATACCACAATTTAGATATACAGTCCAGATTTACAGAAGAATAAAATTTACCCAAGGCCATGGGCAGCTATTCCTATTCAGGAGCAAATTTTTAAAAAAGACATCAAGAAGAACCTATATGTGGAATTAATTATCACCTACTTAAATTATCAGACACATTAATTTTAGGCCTGCAAATTTCAAAGGAAGCTAGAAATGTCTGCATTGCCTTGAACATTTTGCATAATATGAGCAATCTCTCTAAGTCACCACCATTCAGATTCTGGCCTCAACTCATCTTGATTTCTCTCTAAAGACAAGCATATGACAGGATGTTTTACATGTATATGTCACTCCAGAGTATCTGATTTACTATGGATATTTTATTTTCATCTTCCATTTCCTCAAATCATCACAACTCTGCCATAATATCCTGACTCCATCTAAAGAGTATATTTTTAAACTGACAGTTCAAACTTCACTACCAAATTGAGTTTCTGTACCAGTGTTCTAATAAATATGCTAGAAGATGATTCAATCTGACCACTGTCATGGGAACTTGAGTTCCAATGGTGGGGAAAGGCTGTAGTGAACCATCAACCTAGCCTCTATAACCACAACACTTCTGAAATGGTATCTGAGACAAATAGTGACATTATGACATAAGACATTGATGATCATCATAGTCTCAAAGCAAAATGACTTTAAGAATTGTCTGGGCTTACTTTGACCCATCAATCACTTTTCTGAACCTGAGCTAATGAGTCTACTGCCCTCATCTAGCATCAAAGAATAACACAAGATGAAACTGGTCATATATGTACTAGTCAGGATATATACTATACATGATCTTTCTATTCTTCTGGAAACAAAAACACACCACTGTGATCAGAAGACTTTCTTCTCCAGTTCAGCATCAGGCTGTCCTTTAGCTCTATGGCAGAGCCTGGCAAGCAGTCTTCTTGCATAAAGGGTATTTACGGTGGGAATTACCCCTCTGCACCATGGCTGTGGTGGCAATGCATGAACAGCCAACTTTGACTTACTGTTGCAACAGTATGTTCTAGCAGCCCTTCTCACATGCCATGCTCCTCCTTTCTACAGAAGGTCCTACCCACATGTGTTAGAGGAATTTTCAAACTATAGAGAGAGATGAACCTGAGCACTAACTCTCAGGGGTTCAGAAGAGCAGAGCTGAGACTCAGACCCAGGATTCACAAAGCTGTTGTTTGCAATGTCGTGACAGTTGCTGAGTGTAAGTTATAATTTATTTAAGTATTTCTATTTAAATATTGCCAAATATTACTTAATAATATTTCTATTTATTTGTCACTATATTTAGACAGAATATGTGGAACCATGATAAAACATGTGACTCTTACATTGAGAGGATTATATGAGTATATTTCACAATGCTCCAAGTTAGCATTTATTATAAACTTATCATTAAAGAAATCAGGCCATTTTATCACATTTTCTTAATGATATTTTATCCCAAAGAAAAATGAGTTTTGAAAGTAGTTTCAGAGTGAAGATATTTAAATGATGGATTTTTTCTTGAATAATAAGGCAAGTCTCATATTAAAAAAAATATATAGGAACACATAATCATAACCAAAGCTAAAACTTATTCTACTCAACAATTTCCCATTAAAATAAAAATTAACATTTGTTTTATCCTATACACTGAAGCATAAAAAGGGGAAAAGGCAAACCTTTTCACACTTCTCATCAAGTTCTGAACTCCTTCAGAATTTCAATAATTAAAAATAAAATGGAGTGGTCAAAAGGTATAGACGTCCAGTTGTAAAATAAGTAAGTCCTAGGGGTGTAATGTACAGCATGGTGACTACAGTTAATAATATTGTTTTGTCTATTTGCATGTTACTAAGGGAGTAAATTTTAAAAGTTCCCATCACAAGAAAAAAAAATTTAACTAGGTGTGGTGAAGGACGTTAACAAGACTTATTGTGGTGATCACTTTGCAATATATAAATATTGAATCATTATGACATACACCTGAAATTAACATATTATTATATGTCAATTAAATCTCAATAGGAAAATTTAATTTAGAAAAAGAATAAGAAAATGGCTGAAGGATTAAAAAAAAAATACACAGCTCTCACCTCCAAATGTGGAAACATTCAAGAGCCAAGATTTCCTGCACTAAATTGGTATTCCAGATTCATTACCAAGTGGTTTTGGTTTAATTCCTGATTCTGTCTCTCTACTGTATGTCCTGTGAAAAGCCTCCTCAACTCTCTGACCATTCATTTTGGCAGAAGGGCCCTTTCAGCTCCAAAGATTTATGCCTGTCTGAGTTGTCACCAACAGGGGATGCTCTTTGAAAGAGCAAGCTTTTTGAAAGCTCCACATTATTTAGGTAAAGATAGACGATCAGGTCTTCCAAAACACTCTATCAACAGTCTTTAGAAGTAACTGAAAATATCTATCTGACCTGAAATCCCTCAAGTCGTCAGGATTTGGGGGTTTTCATTTGAACAAAAACATTTCTTGTTTATGTCAGTTCTTCTTCCAGCCACTGAATTTCATTAGTCCACAACAGCTCTCTTAAGTATATGAGGTTACATTATAAAACGATTAAAGACTAAAAAGATTATTTTTAAATATAAAACTGCTTGGCAGGTACATTTTTAAAAAAGATTTATTTATTTATTTATTATTTATTTTTATTATTATTCTATTTTATTTTTTTATTTTGGATTGGTTAATGTACAATCACTTGAACAACACAATGGTTACTAGACCCCATATTATCAAGTCCCCCTCACATACCCATTACAGTCACTATCCATTAGCATAGTAAGATGCTACAGAATCATGACTTGTCTTCTCTGTAAATACTGCCTTTCCCAAGTCCCCCGCCCCATTACATTATGTGTGCTAATCTTAATGCCCCTTTTCCCCCTTATCCCTCCCTTCCCACCTATCCTCCCAAGTCCCGTTCCCTTTGGTAACTGTTAGTTCATTCTTGAGTTCTGTGAGTCTGCTGCTGCTTTGTTCCTTCATTTTTTCTTTGTTCTTATACTCCATAGATGACTTAAATCACTTGATACTTGTCTTTCTCTGCCTGGCTTATTTCATTGAGCATAATACCCTCTAGCTCCATCCATGTTGTTCCAAATGGTAGGATGTTTTCTTCTTATGGCTAAATAATATTCCATTGTGTATATGTACCACACCTTCTGTATCCATTTATCTACTGACGGACATGTAGGTTGTCTCCATTTCATGGCTATTGTAATAGTGCTGTGATAAACATAGGGGTGCATGTGTCCTTTTCAAACTGGGCTCCTGCATTCTTAGGGGAAATTCCTAGGAGTGGAATTCCTGGGTCAAATGGTATTTCCATTTTGAATTTTTTGAGGAACCTCCATATGGCTTTCCGCAATGGTTGAACTAATTTACATTCCCAACAGCAGTGTAGGAGGATTCCTCTTTCTCCACATGCTCGCCAACATTTGCTGTTGTTTGTCTTTTGGATGTTGGCCATCCTAACTGGTGTAAGGTGATATCTCAGTGTGGTTTTAATTTGCATTTCTCTGATTATTAGCAATGTGGAGCATCGTTTCATGTGCCCATAGGCCATCTGAATTTCTTCTTTGGAGAAGTGTCTGTTCAGCTCCTCTGCCCATTTTTTAGTTCGTTTATTTGTTTTTTGTTTCTTGAGGTGCGTGAGCTCTTCATATATTTTGGATATCAACCCTTTATCGGATAAGTCATTTATGAATATATTCTCCCATACTGTAGGATGCATTTTTGTTCTGTTGATGGTGTCCTTTGCTGTACAGAAGCTTTCTAGTTTGATATAGTCCCACTTGTTCATTTCTGCTTTCGTTTCTCTTACCCGGGGAGATATGTTCATGAAGAAGTTGCTCATGCTTACATTCAAGAGATGTTTGCCAATGTTTCTTTCTAAGAGTTTTATGGTTTCATGACTTACATTCAGGTCTTTGATCCATTTTGGGTTTACTTTTGTGTATGGGGTTAGACAGTAATCCAGTTTCATTCCCTTACATGTAGCTGTCCAGTTTTGCCAACACCAGCTGTTGAAGAGGCTGTCATTTCCCCGTTGTATATCCATGGCTCCTTTATTGTATATTAATTAACCATATATGCTTGGGTTTATATCTGGGCTCTCTCTTCTGTTCCACCGGTCTGTGGGTCTGTCCTTATGCCAGTACCAAATTGTCTTGATTACTGTGGCTTTGTAGTACAGCTTGAAGTCAGGTAGTGTAATTCCTCCTGCTTTATTTTATTCTTCCTTTTCAGGATAACTTTGGCTATTCAGGGTCTTTTGTCATTCCATATGAATTTTAGAACTATTTGCTCTAGTTCATTGAAGAATGCTGTGGGTATTTTGATAGGGATTGCATTGAATCTGCAGATTGCTTTAGGCAGGATGGCCATTTTGACAATATTAATTCTTCCTAGCTAAGAGCATGGGATGAACTTCCATTTATTAGTGTGCTCTTTAATTTCTTGTAAGAGTGTCTTTTAGTTTTCAGGGTATAGGTCTTTCACTTCCTTGCTTAGGTTTATTCCTAGCTATTTTATTATTTTTAATGCGATTGTGAATGGAATTCCTTTCCTGATTTCTCTTTCTGCTATTTCACTGTTAGTGTATAGAAATGCAACAGATTTCTGTGTATTAATTTTGTATCCTGCAACTTTGCTGAAATGAGATATTAGATCTAGTAATTCTCTAATGGATTCTTTAGGGTTTTTTTATGTACAATATCATGCCATCTGCAAACAGGGACAGTTTGACTTCTTCCTTGCCTATCTGGATGCCTTTTATTTCTTTGTGTTTTCTGATTGTCGTGGCTAGGACCTCCAGAACTATGGTGAGTAAAAGAGGGGCGAGTGGGCATCCTTGCCTTGTTCTCGATCTTAGATGAAAAGCTTTCAGCTTCTGGCTGTTAAGTATAATGTTGGCTGTGGGTTTGTCATATATGGCCTTTATTATGTTGAGGTACTTGCCCTCTATACCCATTTTGATGAGAGTTTTATCATGAATGGATGTTCAATTTTGTAGAATGCTTTTTCAGCATCTATGGAAATGATCATGTGGTTTTTGTCTGTCTTTTTGTTGATGTAGTGGATGATGTTGATGGATTTTCGAATGTTGTACCATCCTTGCATCCCTGGTATGAATCCCACTTTATCATGATGGATGATCATTTTGACGTATTTTTGAATTCGGTTTGCTAATATTTTGTTGGGTATTTTTGCATCTATTTTCATCAAGGATATTGGTCTGTAATTTTCTTTTTTTGTGGTGTCTTTGCCTGGTTTCATATTAGAGTGATGTTGGTCTCGTAGAATGAGTTTGGAAGTATTCCCTCCTCTTCTACTTTCTGGAAAACTTTACGGAGGATGGGTATTAGGTCTTCACTAAATGTTTGATAAAATTCAGCAGTGAAATCATCTGGTCCAGGAGTTTTGTTCTTAGGTAGTTTTTTAATTACAAATTCAATTTCTTTGCTGGTAATTGGTCTATTCAGATTTTCTGTTTCTTTCTAGGTCAGCCTTGGAAGGTTGTATTTTTCTAGAAAGCTGTCCATTTCTTCTAGGTTACCCAGTTTGTTACCATATAATTTTTCATAGTATTCTCTCATAATTCTTTGTATTTCTGTGGCATCCGTAGTGATTTATCCTTTCTCATTTCTGATCGTTTTCATGTGTGTAGACTCTCTGTTTTTCTTGATAAGTCTGGCTAGGGGTTTATCTATTTTGTTTATTTTCTCGAAGAACCAGCTCTGGCTTTCACTGATTCTTTCTATTACTTTATTCTTCTCAATTTTATTTATTTCTGCTTTAATCTTTATTATGTCCCTCCCTCTACTGACTTTGGGCCTCATATGTTCTTCCTTTTCTAGTCTCATTAAATGTGAGTTTAGACTGTTCATTTGGGATTGTTTTTTCCTGAGGTAGGCCTGTATTGGTATTTATTTCCCTCCTAGCACAGCCTTCACTGCATCTCACAGATTTTGTGGTGTTGAATTGTTGTTATCATTTGTCTTCATATATTGCTTGATCTCTGTTTTTATTTGGTCATTGATCCATTGATTATTTAGGAGAATGTTATTAAGCCTCCATGTGTTTGTGGGCTTTTTCATTTTCTTTGTGTAATTTATTTCTAGTTTCATACCTTTGTGATCTGAGAAGCTCGTTGGTACAATTTCAATCTTTTTGAATTTACTGAGGTTCTTTTTGTGGCCTAGTATATAATCTATTCTTGAAAATGTTCCATGTGCACTTGAGAAGAATGTGTATCCTGTTGCTTTTGGATGGAGTGTTCTTTAAATGTCCATTAGGTGCATCTGTTCTAATATGTTGTTCAGTGCCTCTGGCTCTTTATTTATTTTTGGTCTGGTTGATCTGTCCTTCAGAGTGAGTGGCGTGTTGAAGTCTCCTAAAATGAATGTATTGCATTCTATTGCCCCCTTTAATTCTGTTAGTATTTCTTTTACATATGTAGGTGATCCTGTGTTGGGTGCATATTTATAATAGTTATATTCTCTTGTTGGACTGACCACTTTATCATTATGTAATGTCCTTCTTTGTCTCTTGTGACTTTCTTTGTTTTGAAGATGATTTTGCCTGATACAAGTACTGCAACTCCTGCTTTTTTCTATCAGTTGCATTAAATATCTTTTTCCATCCCTTTACTTTCAGTCTGTGTATGTCCTCGGGTTTGAAATGAGTCTCTTGTAGGTAGCATATACATGGGTCTTGTTTTTTTATCCATTCTGTAACTCTCTGTCTTTTGATTGGTTCTTTCAGACCATTTACATTCACGGTGATTATTGATATGTATGTACTTATTGCCATTGCAGACTTTAGATTTGTGGTTACCAAAGGTTAAAGGGTAATTCCCTTACTATCTAACAGTCTAACTTAACTTACTTCGTATGCTATTACTAACACAACCGAAAGATTCTTTCTTTTCCCTCCTTTTTCTTCCTCCTCCATTCTTTGTATGATATGAATCATATTCTGTACTCTTTGTCTAGCCCTTGCGTGACATCTATTTAGTCTTAGGAATACTTCCATCTATAGGAGTCCCTCCAAAATGTACTGTAGAGGAGTTTGTGGGAGGTAAATTCTCTCAGCTTTTGCTTATCTGAAATTTGTTTAATCCCTCTTTCAAATTTAAATGATAACCTTGCTGGGTAGAGTATTCTTGGTTCAAGGCCCTTCTGCTTCAATGCATTAAATACATCATGCCACTCCCTTCTGGCCTGTAAGGTTTCTGTTGAGGAATCTGATCATAGCCTGATGGGTTTTCCTTTGTTTGTGATCTTTTTTCTCTCTCTAGTGGCTTTTAAAAGTCTGTCTTTATCCTTGATCTTCGCTATTTTAATTATTATATGTCTTGATGTTGTCTTCCTTGGGTCCCTCGTGTTGGGAGATCTGTGCACCTCCATGGTTTGAGAGACTATCTCCTTCCCCAGATTGGGGATGTTTTCAGCAATTACCTCCTCAATGACACTTTCTATCCCTTTTTCTCTCTCTTCTTCTTCTGGAACCCCTATAATGTGAATATTGTTCTGTTTGGATCGGTCATGCAGTTCTCTCAATATTCTTTCGTTCTTAGAGATTCTTTTTTCTCTCTTTGCCTCAGCTTCTTTGTATTCCTCTTCTCTAATTTCTTTTCCATTTACTGTCTCTTCTACTCCATCTAATCTACTTTTAAATCTCTCCATTGTATGTTTCATTTCAGATGTAGAATTTCTTAATGCTTTAATCTCCGACTTAAATTCGTTTCTGAGTTCTTGAATATTTTTCTGTACCTCCATAAGCATGTTTATAATTCTGAACTCTCCTGCAGGAAGATCGGTGAGTTCAGTTTCATTTTTCCCTTTTTCTAGGGTTTGTGAGATTTTGGTTTGAAGCATGTTCTTTTGACGTTTCATATTTCTGTGTGGTGCCCACTAGTGCACAGAAACTCCAGTCTTTGGAGTTGCTCAGCCCCTAGAGTGAGTTTGGGCGTCGTAGGGGAGTGGAGCTGGTGCCTGGGGGTAGGAAAGATCTGTTTCCTTATTCCCATCTGCATGCCTGTCTCCAGTGTCAGAGCAAGTGGGCCAAACACACAGTTGCAAGCTTCTGTGCTTTGCGTCTCTAGCTGTTGTAGGTGGGTCCTCCCTCTGGCTGGCCTGACGCCAGCATAGTGACTGCCAGTTTGTGAACCAGTGTTGGCAGGCTAGGAGGAATGTGCAGCAGGCTGCCTGTCACAGTGGGGGGCCTTGGAGATGAGTAGGCAGCCAGGGGGATGGAGCACCTGAAGCTCTTCAAAGTTCCCAACCAGCTGGGCCGAGCGTGCCGACAACCTTGTCCAGCTCTCCCTTCTCCCGTACACCAAGCTCCGTGCAAACCCCGCCCCTTCCGCAGCCCTCTCGCTGCCAGGAAGCCTCTCAGACCACCCGCCCCTCCTGTGACACAGAGCAGCAGGGTGTAGATCCTCACCTCCACAAACGGCTGGAATGTTAGTCTCCCAAGCACTCTGCCCATCCAAGCTCCCCAACGTCCACAGCATGACACGATATAGGCTTCTGCTCACAAAGCACACCTTCAGGGCCAGGTGTTGATTAATCCCAAGCTTCCACCCCCTCCCCGCTCCATTTCTCTTCCTCCTGCCGGTGACCTGGGGTGGGGGAAGGGCCTGGGTCCCGCCGGATTAAGGCTTCCCTACATTACCCTGTTTCGTGAGGTCTGCTCTGTTCATGAGGTCTGTATGCAGTCTGGTTCAGCCTTCATTCTTGTGGCTCTTTTAGGGTTAGTTGTATTAATTAACTATATTTTTTTACTATTTGTGGTTCAGGGAGGAGTTCTCCGTGTCACCTCTCATGCCGCCATCTTGAATCCTTGACAAGTACATTTTTAAATTAACTGTTGTAGAGGTGGGAATTTTAACATTTTCAAAGTCTAGTTTCTGTAATTCTCTACATCAGAAACAAAGATGAGAGAGAATTTACAAACTAGGATACTCTCCAAAAAATGGAAGATGGAGAGGCTCTACTTGCAACACATTAGACCTGTGGGGCTAAACGAGTATAACATTATTTGTCTATATTTCTATCTGAAATAATGAGGGAACAGTCAAGTCAGTTAAGCATAACTCTCCTTGAAACATACGTGAGATAAAAAACGTCAAGAACTAACTCCGCTTAGAGCAGTTGTTCTCAGCAGTGGCTGCACATCAGAATTCCAGAGAAGTATAGAAAAATCTCAACACTAAGGCCCACCCCAGGCCAATTAAGTCAGAATCTGTAGGGGTAAAGCCCAGGCATCAGTATTGTTTTTTAAATTCCTCAAATAATTCCAATGTACAGTGAAGATTGGGAAATTATGCCTAGGGAACCATACTGGCAGTATTTATAACTCAAGAGTAAAAATGCATAGTATAGCAATTCAGTATTTTTAGAGCAATGACTAAGAAATCTATGAAAGCTTCTTGAGAAAAGCAGATTGAAGCAGAGCCCTGAAAGATGAGTAGTTAGGAAAGGTACCAGGTATGTGTGAAGGTAGAAGGTGGAGGGGGTGCACACTAGAAATGTAAGCAACATACACTAAGACTCAGGTATATCACGATGGCACAAGTGCCAAAAAGAGCTGACCTACTTCATGACACCTGAGCTAGACATTCCACTCTATTCAGCCCACTATATGGTATGCCACGGAAGGCAGAAGAGCAAGACTTGCATCTTTCCCGAGTGCTGCTGCGCGCCTCTGGTTCAGAGCACGACTCCTTTCAGTCTCCCTGAGACATTCTCTAGAGGTTTTTCAGTTCAGTCTCTTGATTCTCCTTCTTTTGTATCATCAGTACTTCATTAATAAGAGGTGACAATTATAGAGGGTTTAATATCTGCCAAGCACTATCTAAGCTTTTTATTTGCATGAAAACCTTCTGAGTTACATCTTCGTGTCATTATCTCTATTGTTTTAGATGAGGAAGCTGAGACTTAGGTAAATAACTAGCTAAAGTCACAGAGCTCCCTTGTGGGAGAATAAAGCACATAGTGATCTTATCTCTTAATGTCATTCCTTTATGCCATATTAACCTCTTACTTTTCCCTTCCTTCCTCCTTCCCTCTCTCCCTTGCTTCTTACTTACCTACCTATCTCTTTAAATCTCTACACACACACACACACACACACACACACATTCATATACACACACAAACACACACATTTAAATGAATGTGTTGAGAATGAGGCAGGAAAACACACACATTTAAATGAGTGTGTCAAGAATGAGGTAGAGATAAAAAGGAAATGAAAAGTAATGAAAGATACATGTGGGATTTCCATGAGAATGTTGTCTCTTCCAGGGAGAGAGAAATGTTGATACAAGCAAACAGAATATTTCTAGAGGCACCAAGACTCTCTAGGAGAGACATAATATTAATACTCATGATGTTCGATAGGCTAATACACCCCAAATCCCCATGAGCTCTGATCCATCCGTATCTCCAGTCAGAGTTTGTGAGTGAAGAACAAGAGTGTAGTTGGCAGTCACATTGTAAACACCCAAAATGAACTGCTGCTTCCCTCTCCCTAATCCTTTCAAGTCTATGGTCATTCTTCATCCTTCATGTACTGGATATAACCAGAGTCTGTCTTCCAGAGGAAGTTGGAGTGAGAAGAGAAAAGAATTTGGGAGGGGCAGAGAGGTAGTTATGCTCGAAACCGAAACTTTCTTAAATTCAAGACTTGAGGTACATGGTACTATAATCACTATAACAAAAAACATGTCCCATTTTGCACATATGCATAACTTCCTAAAATTTATCTTCACCGACTTAGAATCTTAAATGTTTAAGTTTAATTATAATGTGAGTTGGAAACTTCCTTTGCCCTCCCATCTTAGGAAACTTGCTAAAGAAAATTAGCTCCTTGATCTAGAGAAGTAACCTGTATTCCTACATTTTATTCCCTTCCACTGACAACTCAGTCAGTGGTCAGAAACTAGTTGAAGATCTTATTAAAATTTAAGACAACCATCAGAATTTCCCTTTTGTCCCAAAGAAAATGAGAATTGGATACATCATTACATCCAGTTGAGGGTTAAGCTAGGATCAAAATTTCCAATTCTTTGGCTGCACACATTATTATACTGATTCCCCTCAGCATGCAATATACATTGATACACATTAAATTGAAACCAACATGAGAACTGACATGGAAAATATGTGGTATTTAATGCCAGGAATTTGTAAAATGTGAAAGTTCAACAACACACTTGAGGGAAAATGAGATTCTTTATGAAGAGACTTTAAAATTAAGCAATGCTTTTTAGTTAAAAAACTAAAATTTAACTGGAAAGTCATATTCAAAAGAAAGGTTGTTCAACCAATGGATTGCTAGATAAATTTCAGACTTTCTCTGATCATAAGGAGTGAGTTGGTTATGAATTGCCAAATTAATTAAACATGCAATTCAAAAAATAATCAAAGTTTGTTGTTTTTATTGCTGTTGTTTTACCTGGTTGCCAAAGAGGTTGAATCCATTAATTGCTTCTAGAGCTGCTTTTGCTAAGCCAACAGAGCTAAAAGAGAAAAGGAAATAGTTTATAACTCTGATATATCTGGCTGCAAAATAAGAACCATTATCTGATGAATATTCACAAGCAAGTTTATTAACACTTATAACCACTTCCATAAGAAAAATAATATCTAAAAGACTTCAGTCTGACATCTCACTATTTTAATTTGTCTTTTTTATAGTTAGCGATCTTCTGGGAAAAATATTTCTAAGTTCTGGAATATTTCTAAGTTCCACTATTGATGGAAGTAGTTTAATTCCAGTACCATTTATATTCACTAAGTCAAAAAAAAAAGATGAACTTTAGAGGAAGGTGTATTACAATGATAGGAACACAGTAATAACTAGGCTGGGCATCATTAGTTCAGATCCATTTAACAGAGCTTTTCTGACATCAACTGTGAACCTTAAAAAAGATTCTGCATGTCATACACTTATCAGAGTGTGGTTTAATATACCCATGCACATACTCTTTGCTCAGAGTCCAATAAATAGGAATTACTTTATGTTCACAGAACTGGTCACCATACCTCTCATTTTTTTTGCTATATTCTTCTCTTTTGCAATAAAATGTGTACTCCTTTGGCCTCTCAAATGCCATATACAATAGTGTTGGAAAAATGGAAGAACCAAATTTTATTCAAAATATGACACTGTCATCTTATAAATATCAACCTTTAAGTATTTAAAATCTAATATCCAGTTTATGTATTGCAACTTTTTTTACTGAAAGCAATTGCATATGGCATTAGTATCATTTAAAAATAATGATCTGTCATCATTTCAGCATTTCTCTAAAGCAGTGATTATCAAAATGTGGTCTCCAGAATAGTAGCATTACCTGGAAACTTGTTGGAAATGCCATTCTCATTTCTCTCTGGGAGTGGGCCAGGGCCCAACAATCAGTGTTAAAAAGCCCTCCGGGTGCTTGAGTATGCTTTAAATCCAAGAACCACTGTCTTAAGCTATTCATGTCATCATGATCTACATTTCCTATTGGTTGTTTACATGAAATGATGTCAAGAGAGTGTTATTTTTATTACAGGATAGTAAGTAGGTGGGAAACATTTTTAAATACATGGATGGGAAGATGGAGTAGACATAATTTTCCCTATTCCTCTTACTAAGTACAATTAAAAACCCTAGACATTATGTAAACATAAACATAAACATAAAAAGGCTCAGGAAGATAACAAGAAGGCAGACTGACTAGGAGCCTTGAGAGTCTAGGAACAATACTGTGGTAAGTTCCCTGAGTTTCCTTATTGCCTCATATATATCAGACTTAGAGCTGAGGTAGCCATCAAATCAGAAATGCCAGCCAGTGAATAAAAAAAAAAACCCAGTTCAAGCCTGCTCTGTCTAGTCAAAGGACCAGGAAAAAGGCAATCCAGCAAAACAGAAAACTTATAAGCACTCAGGAAACACTGTGGCCCTACCCCAACCCACTCCTGTAAAGGCTGAGTGGGAATCCTAGACTACTATACTACTGAATCTATAATGAGGAACACATCCAACTTCCAAACCTCTCAGCTGTGGTACTGTCAGATAAGCCCAAGGAGGAAGCCAAAACTTTCATTCCCAATGGGTGGTAAGAAGTCTCCTTTCTCATACCATAGTGTCAGTGGAGATCATACATAGAACCTAGATTTTCACTCCCATCCATCAGAAATAGGTGAATCTCCCCTTCCTGCTAGATGGCATCAGTGAAGGTCCAGTGGAGAGTCAGGACATTCACTACTGCCCAGCTATAAATAAGCCACAGCCTATCCCTATCATGTAACCAGAGGCCAACTAGGTATCAGTAATAAGGCATATAATAGTAATAGGCAGAAAATAGGAAAAGAAGGCATAAAATATCCTTCCTGCCAGGAAGGCAGAAGCAGAAGTCTATTGGGGAGCTAAATATTCCACTCAGACCCAACAGTAATGAGGAGTCTCTGTCCTGAGTGTCAACAAAAAAAACCTGGCTTTACATTCTCAACTGGCAATAACAGGGCGATGCCTTTCCTTTCTTTGCCTGCCAAAATGGTGCCCAAAAAATACAGCTAAAATAGAAAGTTAAATATGACCCACAGTCTTACACTACTCAAAATGTCCATGTCCCAATCAAAAATCATTTATCATATTTAGAAAAAATAGATCTCAAACTGATTGAAAAAGAACAATAAGTAGATGCTAACACTGAGATGAAAGAGATATTAAAATTTTCTGACAGACGTGTAAAGCAGCCATAATAAAAATGCTTAAATGAGCAATTATGAATATGACTGAAATAAATGGAAAGATAGAAAGCCCAACTGTGAAATAGTTTCGGCAAAGTTTTTAAAACTGAAAATTATAAGAATCAAAACAAAAAGCTTAGTGGACAGGATTGATGGCAGAATAAAGAAGACAGAGAAAGAACTCAACTGGAAGATAAAACAATACAAATACCCAATCTGAACAAAAGAGAGAAAATAGACTGAAAAAAATTAAAAAGAAGAGAGGCTCAAGGACCTGTGGGATGATAACAAAAGATCTAACATTCATGCCATTGGACTTCCTGAAGAAGAGGAGAAAAAGGGCAGAGCTAAAAAAATGTGCTTGAAATAATTTAAGAAAACTTCCCAGTTAGCAAGAGACAAAAGGCTACAGATTCAAGTAGCTGAGTGGAACTCAAATAGAATAAAATAAAACTATCCATGCTAGGGTACATCATAATTTCTGAGAACTAAACACAAATTAAAACTCTTGAAAGTAGCCAGAAAAAACACTTTACCAATTGGGGGAAAAACAAATCACAGTGAACTACTTATAAGACACATGAAGGTTAAAAAAATGTGGAACAAGAATTTTCAAGCATTGGAAGAAAAAACTGTCAACAAGAATCTTATACTAACAAATACATTCGTTTTTATATTTGTTTAAGCAAGACATTCTCATTCTTGGGATGAAGGAAAAATAAGAGATCTATCACCACTGGATCTACCCTAAAAACATGACTAAAGTTAAGTTTTCAAAACAGAAAAGAAATGATTGAAAGGAAGAAGGAAAGAAAAAAAAGAAAACAACCCAACCAACCAACTTTAGGATAATTAAAAAGGAAGAAAGAATATGGTAAGCAAAAATAAGGGCATATAGAATAGGCTTTTCTTCTACATTTAAGAAAATAATTAAATTATGCTTGAGAGGAGAAGTGAAAACACTGTGGTTTAAAATGTACATGGAAGAAATATTTAAGATAAGTATATTATAATTGGGGGAGGGAAGTAAGATATAAATGGAGGAAAGGTTTCTTTATTTCCCTCCAACTGATAAAATGATGACATCAAACAATGAGTTGTTATGTATATATAATACCGAGAGCAACCACTAAAAAGCTGCACAAAAAGATACATTCAAAATACTACAGAAAAATCAAACTGCAATTCTAAAAAATGTTCAAGAACTCACAGGAAAGTAGGAATAATAAAACAGAGAAGTAAAAAACAGAAAGCATAAACATGAAACAACAAAAAAAAGCAGATGTAAGGCCAAACATGACAATAATTACTTTAAATATAAAAGGTATATACAATAAAAAGAAAGATTCTGGCAGGTTGATTTAAAAACATGACCCAACCATACACTGTTTACAAGAAACTCGCTACAAATACAACAGCATAGGGTGCAAGTAAAAGGATGAAAAAAGAAATACATAAACATTAATCAAAAGAAAGCAGCAGTGACTATATTACTATTAGATAAATAGACTTCAGAGCAAAAGAAGTACTAGAAACAGAGAGGGATATTATAATGATAAAATGGTCAATTCACCAAGAAGACATGGCAATCTTAAATGTGTAGGCACCAAAACAGCTACAAAATATGTGAAGCAAAACTGATTGAACTCAAAGGACAAATACACAAAAGCACTATTACAGTTGAAGACTTTAACACTCTTCTCTCAATGATTAGAACTAGACAGAAAATCAGCAAGAATATAGAAGAACTAACTGCCAATCAACAGGATCTAATAAACATTTTTGGAACACTCTTGCTATGGACTGAATTGTGTCCCTCCAAAATTCCTATGTTCAAGTCCCAATCCCGTATGTGACAGCATTTGGAGAGGGGGCCTCTGGAAGGTAAATAGTTTAAGATTAGGTCATGAGTGAGCCCCTGAAGATGGGATTAGTATCCCTATAAGAAGAGAACAGAAAGTTTGCTTTCTCTCTCCCTCCTTGCCAGGAGAGGACACTGCAGGAAGTTGACCATCTGCAAAGGAGTCCTCACTAGAGATTTGAATTGGTTGGCACCTTGATCTAGATTTTCTAGCCTCAAGAATTGCTAAGAAATAAATTCCCGTTGTTTAAGCTATCTACTTTGTCATGGCAGCCTGAGCTAATACAAGGGTTCTACATAACAAGAGTTGAGTACACATTTTTTTTCAAGTACCCACCAACACGCCAACTACCCACCAACTGTACTACTGAACATTTATCCCAGGTAAGTGAAAACTTTTGTTCATACAAAAACATGTAAAAACCTTTGTTTCTGGTTTTGGTTTCCTGTGTTTTACAAGTTATATCAAAGTTCACAAATGATTTACAACTATGTTTTAAGAGTTTTTTTAGGTTTTTTATCAATTTTCAATTAATTTTTGTATATGGCATGCACTGGGGATCCAAATTCATTCTTTTTCAAGTGGATATCCAGTTGTCCCACCACCATTTGTTGAAAAGACTATCCTTTTTCTCTTTAACTGTCTTTGCACCTTGGTCCTGATCAACTGATCATCAATGTATAAGTTTATTTGTGGACGATCAATTCTATTCTTATCTCTGTATTTGTTCTTATGGCAGTACCACACACTAACTATTGTAGAATACTATTGTACATATAATAAGCACATTGTTATAGCAAATTTTGAAATCGCAAAGAATGAGTCCTCCAACTTTGTTCTCTTCTAGGGCTGTTTTGACTATTCTGGGTCCCTTGCATTTCCATATGAATTTTAGAATCAGCTTGTCAATACCTGCAAAAAAGACATTTGGATTTTTAATATAGATTATGTTGAACACAGGATATCTTTCCATTTTTGTATGTCTTCTTTAATTTCTTTCAGTAATTTTTTGCGGTTTTCAATGTGCAAGTCTTGTGTTTCTTTTGTTAACCTCTTCTACTTTTTTAAAATGAGGAAACTACACCTCTAACAGATTAAGTATAAGTGGCTTTCAAATTCACCCTTACTTTTTCTGTGATGAACACTCCAGTCCCTGCTAGAATCTATGCTGACCATTTACCCTGGTTTTCAGGAACAACTGGCCCAATAATCTGTGTTTAAGATACTGTCTTACTGACTCAAATCTACAGTCTAGAATTTCACTGCCAGGGAAGGAAGTCCTTGATGGTTCCAGTATTTAATGAATGGGTTAAACAAACTTCCTAACAACTCACATGGTACTGCTGATATACAGAAGAAAACAGCAGCAGTCTTTTTTCATATCCAAAATAATTTTAAAGAAAAAATATGTGGTGGTTGAAAACATGTCTGCAAAGTCTTTGCTACTCTTCCCATCAAAAGGTAGATCTTATTCCCTGTCACTAGAGTATTGCCTGGTTATTACTGACTCCAACAGATAGGATGTGGGGGTAGTTATACGGCATGAGTTCTGAGGCTGTCATAAAAGGCAATACAGTTCCCAGTTGGCCATGTCTTTGGAGATGCTGGCCTTGGAACCCAGCCACCATGTTGTGAGGAAGCCTTGTAGAAATACTTCACAAAGGTTTGTTGGCAGACAGTTCCTGCTAAAGTCCCGGTCAACACTGATGCACAAGTGAGGAAACCTTAAGTTGACTCCAGCCCCAGCCACAACTGACAGCAAACACATGAGAAACCCTGAGCATGAACCACTTAGCTTAGCAACCCTCAGAAACAGAAGAGTTAGAAATATTAAGAGATTATTGTTTTATGTCTCTAAGTTTGTAGTGGTTTATTTGCAACAATAACAAGAAATTAATCTAAGTTAGGTTCCTAAGTCTGTCATGTACCCAAATCTATTAGGCCCATCATACTTAGCTTTGTATAATGGAAACCAAATAGTACATACACAAGAAATCTACACTCCTAGAACCTAAAATTAGAACCTATATTTTGACAATTCATTAAAAAGCATTCATTTTCAACTGTTTTTCTTGCTTAAGAATGTGTTCCCAATGTCCTGGAAGTTTTCCATTAGACCTCATTACACAAACACATGAATTTAACCAAGTAATACCAGAAAATATGAATATACAGTGTGAGGTATATGTGTCAAGACTGCAGTTTTGTCAGAAGTGAGAGAAAATAATTTATTTAAAAGGCAAATACATTAAAAAAAAATTCTGTACTGGAGGAGATACATAATGTAGGCAGTCCAAGTTCTGTCTTTACCAATGGTGCAAAAAGACAGCTAAGGGATGAATTTGGAAAATGTGTTCTAAATAAAGCATTACAAAAGAAACATTGTATCTGAACTACAGTAAATGTTGAATTCTTTTCAAACACATTCCTTATGTGATCTTAAATTTTACTGGCAAATATAATACATATGCTGTAAGAAATAAAAATATTTTACAGGTACAAGACATTCTCAGAAAATTATTCAATTATTAGCTAATGAATAAATTAATATTTGGTGGTAATATGAATAGGACATTCAATAATTTGATTTTTGCATGGTATTACCTCAACACTCACTAAAGAGGGCTAAATAAAGAGGGCTAAAATAAAATGACATTTGCTTGGGAGGTTGTTTGTAATAGTGATTCATTATATAAATCAAAATTCTTATTAAAAAGATAATAGGTTTGGAGTACGTGATTTATAACCCACCATGGAATCCAAAAAATTAACTGGCAGGCTTTAGAACTAAATGTATAAACTCCTGTTCATTAATACTAAGCTTTAACTCCTTGAGCTACCCAAACATATTTCCTGAAAGAACAAGGACTTTCCAATACTACGGTTTTAATGGGTTCAGTACAGCAAAAATACACAAAATGATGCAGAATGTGTGCATAGTTCCTTTTATCATAGCTCAATGAGTGGAAATTACAAATAATTTAAAAAGACTAGTTACATTAAATAACAAGTACTGTATGGAAAACAAAGGTAAGTAAAAGCATCTTAAATTGAGCAAAGTGGTACTATGGTGGTTACTTGATATTTTAGTGATGGCTTTCTTTTTTGAAGCCAAGAAAATAAAACATAAAACTGTAAAAAATTTAAACAAAAAACATGGAAAATAATATTTAAATGTCTTGCTTCTATAAAGATTATACTGCAAATACAAGATTTTAACAAAGCAAAAATAGGAAATTGTGCTGTTAAATGTAAAGTTCTATTTAGAAAATGTTTCAAAAACTTTCCTTTCCATTTGGGCATATAGCTACATGACTAAGTTATTAAGTAATAGAGAAGACAAAGTTACTTTTGGAATTCAATTTGCATTTTATAGAAAACTCATCTCTTCTCCAAAACAAAGACTTTTGGTTTAAAGGGATAATAGGTAGCCCCAAAGAGTATGATTATTTGTAATAAATGAGGAGAGGAATATACAAAGATTAAAATACTTGAATTAAACTTGGAGCAGCAAAAAGACTATTTGTATGTAACTCTGAGGGATAAGAATTAGTGCTACAATAAACAGGTACTAAAATGATACATGGAAGATAAATCAAATCAAATAATACATGAGTTTTAAATATATGGGAATTTATGAATAAACTTAGAGATGGGACTTAGGATTAAAGATGGCGGTATGAGAAATGAGACAAAAGCCTCCTCCCAAAACCATATATAATTCCAAAATACAATTAATACAACAAATCTGAAAGAGCAACAGGACAGAAGGTGGCTCAAGACTGCATACACCTGGGGAAAAGAAGAGACCTCACAGAACAGGGTAAGGTACCAAAGCCATGATCCGGCAGGACCCAAGCCTTCCCCTACCCTAGTTCACCAGAGGGAGGAAAAGAAATGGAGTGGGAGAGGGACTGGAGGCTTAGGACTGCTGAACAGGCAGCCCTGGAGATCTGCTCTAGGAGCACAAACCTACATTGCATGAAGCTCTGGAGATTAGTGGGGTTAGAAAGCTAAGACAGGTGGAATACCTGGAGAGACTGAGATTCCAGCCGCCTGAGGAAAACAGGGATCCACAACCAGCTGCTCTGGCACAAAAGAAAGGCAGGAAGTCTGAGAGACTTCCAAACAGTGGGAGGGCTGCTAAAAGGGCAAGGATTGCACAGAGCTTACTGCTCAGGAGAAAGGGCAGTTGGACAAAATTGTCAGGGTGCACTATTCCCACCAGGTTGGGAACTTTCTGGAGCTTCACGCACTCTATTCCCCAGGCTGGCTATGCATCTCCAAGGCCCCTCACCGGGATACACAGCCTGATGCGCCTTCCTCCCGGCTAGCCCATACCAGCTCGCAAACCAGAAGCACCTGCCCTGGCATCAGGCAAGCAAAGGGAAGCCCCGACTACTGCAACTAGAAACTCAAAGCATAGAGGCTGAACACCTGTGTGCTCGGCCCACTGGTTCTGTGCAGTGGAGGGAGCAATAGCAGCTGGGAAGCAGGAAACAGCTCTTTCCTCCTCCCAGGCACCAGCACTGCTCCACTGCAACCCTTGATATCACTCCAGGGGCAGAGAAGCTCGAGAGAGAAGAGCTTGTGGGCAATAGAGGATGCCACACACAAATATGAAATGTCAAAGGAACCTGGTTGAAAACAAAACCCCACAAACACCAGAAAAAGTATCAAGTGAAACGTAACTCATCAATCTTACCAAAAGGGATTTCAAAATAAAAATCATAAACATGCTCATGGAGGTACAGAAAAATATTCAAGAACTGAGGGATGATTTCAGGACGGAGATTGAATCCTTACAGAATAAAGTATCAGAAGTGAAACATAAAATGGAAGGATTTAAAAGTGGATTAGACATAGTGGAGGAGACAGTAAATGGAATAGAAATTAGAGAAGAGGAATACAAAGAAGCTGAGGCACAGAGAGAAAAAAGAATCTCTAAGAATGAAAGAATATTGAGAGAACTTTGCAACCAATCCAAATTTAACAATATTCATATTATAGGAGTACCAGAAGAAAAAGAGAGAGAGAAAAAGGGATAGAAAGTGTCATTGAGGAGGTAATGGCTGAAAACTTCCCCACTCTGGGGAAGGAGATAGCCTCTCAGGCCATGGAGATGCACAGATCTCCCAACACAAGGGACCCAAGGAAGACAACACCAAGACATATAATAATTAAAAGGGCAAAGATCAAGGATGAGGACAGATTATTAAAAGCAGCCAGAGAGAGAAAAAAGATCACATACAAAGGAAAGCCCAACAGGCTATCATAATAAATCTCAGCGGAAACCTTACAGGCCAGAAGGGAGTGGCATGATATATTTAATGCAATGAAGCAGAAGGGCCTCAAACCAAGAATACTTTATCTGGCAAGACTATCATTTAAATTTGAAGGAGGGATTAAACAATTTCCAGAGAAGCAAAACCTGAGAGAATTTACCTCTCACAAACCATCTCTACAGTGTATTTTGAAGGAACTGCTATAGAAGGAAGTGTTCCTAAGGCTAAATAGCTGTCACCAGTGGAAATAAAACAACAGTTTTTATTTAAGAAATGAGACCAATTAATTGCTAAGGAGATGCAAAATTAAATCAACTATCCCCAAAGTCAGTCAAGGGAAAGACGAAGAGTACAGAAGATGACACCTAATATATAAAAAAGGAGGAGGAAGAAAAACGAGGATACTAAGTGAGTTAAGTTAGACTCTTAGATAATAAGGAAGTTAACCTTGAACGTTTGGTAGCCACGAACCTAAACCCTGCAATGGCAATAAGTACATACCTATTGATAATCACCCTAAATGTAAATGGACTGAATGCACCAATCAATAGACACAGAGCCAATGAATGGATTAAAAAAAAAGACCCATCTATATGCTGACTACAAGAGACTCACTTCAAACCCAAAGACAAACACAGACTGAAAGTGAAGGGACGGAAAAAGATACTTCATGCAACAAATAATGAGAAAAAAGCAGGAGTTGCAGTACTTGTATCAGACAAAATAGACTTCAAAACAAAGAAAGTCATAAGAGACAAAGAAGGACATTACATAATGATACAGGGGTCAATCCAACAAGAAAATATAACCATTATAAACATTTATGCGCCCAACACAGGAGCACCTACATATGTGAAACAAATACTAAGAGAATTAAAGGAGGAAATACAATGCAATGCATTCATTTTAGGACACTTCAACACACCACTCACTCTGAAGGACAGATCAACCAGACAGAAAATAAGTAAGGACACAGAGGCACAGAACAACACAATAGAACAGATGGACCTAACAGACATCTGTAGAACATTCCATCCAAAAGCAGCAGGATACATTCTTCTCAAGTGCAAAAAGAACACTTTCAAGAATAGATCATATTCTAGGCCACAAAAAGAGCCTCAGTAAATTTAAAAAGATTGAAACTGCATCAACCAACTTCTCAGACCAAAAACGTATGAAACTAGAATAAATTACGCAAAGAAAATGAAAAAGCCCCCAAACACATAGAGGCTTAACAACATACTCCTAAATAACCAATGGATCAATGACCAAATAAAAACAGACGTGAAGCAATATATGGAGACAAATGACAACAATGATTTCACACTGCAAAATCTGTGGGATGCATTGAAGGCTGTGCTAAGAGGGAAGTATACTGCAATACAGGCCTACCTCAAGAAAGAACAATCCCATATAAACAGTCCAAACTCACAATTAATGAAACTAGAAAAGGAAGAACAAATGAGGCCCAAAGTCAGTAGAATAAGGGACAGAATAAAGATTAGAGCATAAATAAATAAAATCGAGAAGAATAAAACAATCAAAAGAATCAATGAAAGCAGGAGCTGGTTCTTTGAGAAAATAAACAAAATAGATAAACCCATAGCCAGACTTATCAATAAAAAAAGAGATTCTATACACACAAACAAAATCAGAAATGAGGAAGGAAAAATCACTACGGAAACCACAGTAATACAAAGAATTATGACAGAATACAATGAAATCTTTATGCTAAAAAACTGGATAACTTGGTAGAAACGGATAACTTTTTAGAAAAATAAATCCTTCCAAGGCTGTCCGAGGAAGAAACAGAAAATATGAATAGACTATTTACCAGCAACAAAATTGAATTGATAATCAAAAAACTATCTAAGAACAAAATCCCTGCACCAGATGGTTTCACTGATGAATTTTATCAAATATTTAGTGAAGACCTAATACCCATCCTCCTTAAAGTTTTCCAAAAATAGAAGAGGAGGGAATACTTCCAAACTCATTTGATGAGGCCAGCATCACTCTAATAACCAAACCCAGGCAAAGACAAAACAAAACAAAACAAAACAAAATCACAGGCAAATATCCCTGATGAACATAGATGTAAAAGTACTCAACAAAATATTAGCAAACCAAATTCAAAAATACATTAAAAGAGACTTCTGGGAAGATGGCGGCGTGAGCAGGGCGGCAGAAATCTTCTCGCAACACTACATTTATCTACGAAAACACAGCAAATACATCTATTCCTGAAAGAGAGACTAGAATACACAGGAAAGTGCACAGCGTGCAGCTGCACCCGAGAGGACTTGGCACCCCAAGAGGCGGGTAAGATACAAGCCGCGACCCAGCACGACCCGAGCAATCCCCCACCCCAGCGCACCAGCGGAAGGAGAGGATTCAGAGCCGGGAGGGAGTGGAAGTACCCCCTGTGAAAACAACAGCCCCGGTGATCTGCGCGGGGACCGCTGACCCACATTGTGCAGTACAGCGGAGATTGACGAGAAAGAGGGGCAGGATCTGAGCGGGGAACACGCCAGGGTGCTTGCAGCCGGCTCCCGGGAAGGAAAAAAAAAAGCGTGGCTTTCTTCAGCGGTCTTAAAGAGATAGGAGCCCAGCGGAGGAGCTGGATCGCCCAGGCACAGTCAGCCCAGCAGGCTGGGAGTCCTGGGGAGTTTCAGACGCCTTAGCTGGCAACTGGGGAAGCGTAGCCATACTTACACTTCTCACTGAGATCAACAGCCTCCTATTCGTTCCCACCCCTGCCAAAGCGATAAAGGGCCCTGCGGAGCGATGGAGCCACGGCTGCGGAATAGTGGGGCAATAGCGCCACCTACAGCATTCCCACAGAATCTACTCCCGGTGGGCATTTTTATTATTTTTGTTTTTTTTGTTTTGTTTTGTTTTTTGTTTTGTTTTTTGTTTTTGTTTTATCTTTGCTCTTTCTTCTTTTTTTTCTTTTTTTTTCTCTTTTTAAAGTATTAAAGAGCCCAGCTGACATGTGTGGAAACTACCAGTGACCAATTCTATAGCCATGAAAAGACAGAGGAATATGGTTCAGACCAAAATCAACCAGACAACCCCAGAGAGGGAGCCTGAAGCGATGGAAATGCAGTCTTCCTGAAAAAGAATTCAGAATAAAAGCCATAAACATGCTGACGGATCTATAGAGAAATGCGCAAGAGCTGAGGGAGGAAGTGAGGGAAGTGAGGAATGACAATGCAGAAATCAGTCAAGCAATCAACGGGCTTAACAACAGACTGGATGAAATGCAAGACATGGTTAATGGAATAGAAATCAGAGAACAGGAATACAGAGCAGCTGAGGCAGAGAGACATACAAGGATTTCTAGGAATGAAAGAATATTAAGAGAACTGTGTGACCAATCCAAACGGAACAATATTCGCATTATAGGAGTACCAGAGGAAGAAGAGAGAGAAAAAGGGATAGAAAGTGCCTTTGAAGAAATAATTGCTGAAAACGTGCCCTCGCTGTGGAAGGAAATAGTCTCGCAGTCCACCGAAGCCCACAGATCATCCAACACAAGGGACCCAAGGAAGACAACAACAAGACACATAATAATTAAGATGGCAAAGATCAAAGATAACGACAGGATATTAAAGGCTGCTAGAGAGAGAGAAAAGATCACTTACAAAGGAAAACCCATCAGACTATCATCCGACCTCTCAACAGAAACCTTGCAGGCCAGAAGAGAATGGCATGACATATTTAATGTTATGAAACAGAAGGGCCTCGAACCAAGAATATTGTATCCAGCATGATTATCACTGATATATGATGGAGGGATTAAACAATTTCCAGACAAACAAAAGTTGAGAGAGTTTGCCTCTCATAAACCACCACTACAGGATATCTTAAATGGACGTCTTCAGATGGAAGCACACCTAAGGCTAAAAAGATGTCACCAGAGAAAATAAAATCATAGCAAAGAAAGCAGACCATCCAAATACTAACTAAACGCAAAGAATAAAACACCTATTATAGAAAGAATGGAGGAGGAGGAATAAGAAGGGAGAGAAATAAAGAAACATCAGACTGTGTTTACAATAACTTAACAAGAAAGTTAAGTTAGATTGTTAGATAGTAAAGAAGCAGCCCTTGAAACCTTGGTAACCACGAATCTAAAGCCAGCAATGGCAATAAGTACATATCTATCAATAATCACCCTAAATGTAAATGGACTGAATGCACCAATCAAAAGACACAGAGTAACAGAATGGATAAAAAAGCAAGACCCATCTATATGCTGCCTACAAGAAACTCACCTCAAATCCAAAGATATACACAGACTAAAAGTGAACGGATGGAAAAAGATATTTCATGCAAACAACAAAGAGAAAAAAGCAGGTGTTGCAGTACTTGTATCAGACAAAATAGACTTCAAAACGAAGAAAGTAGCAAGAGATAAAGAAGGACATTACATAATGACAAAGGGGTCAGTCCAACAAGAAGATATAACCATTATAAATATATATGCACCCAACACAGGAGCGCCAGCATATGTAAGACAAACACTAACAGAATGAAAGGAGGAAATAGACAGCAATGCATTCATCTTAGGAGACTTCAACACACCACTCACTCCAGAGGACAGATCAACCAGACAGAAAATAAGTAAAGACACAGAGGCACCTCACCAAAAAAGAAAATTACAGACCAATATCCCTGATGAACGTAGATGCAAAAATATACAACAAAATATTAGCAAACCGAATTCAAAAATACATCAAGAGGATCATACACCATGATCAAGTGGGATTCATCCCAGGGATGCAAAGATGGTACAACATTCGAAAATCCATCAACATCATCCACCACATGAACAAAAAGAAGAACGAAAACCACATGATCATCTCCATAGATGCTGAAAAAGCATTTGACAAAATTCAGCATCCATTCCTGATTAAAACTCTCAACAAAATGGGTATAGACGGCAAGTACCTCAACATCATAAAGGCGATATATGACAAACCCACAGCTAACATCATCCTTAAAGGCGAGAAGCTGAAAGCTTTTCATCTAAGATCGGGAACAAGACAAGGATGCCCACTCTCTCCACTGTTATTCAACATAGTACTGGAGGTCCTAGCCACAGCAATCAGACAAAACAAAGACATACAAGGCATCCAGATTGGTAAAGAAGAAGTCAAATTGTCACTATTTGCAGATGACATGACACTGTACATAAAAAACCCTAAAGATTCCATTCCAAAACTACTAGAACTAATATCTGAATTCAGCAAAGTTGCAGGATACAAAATTAACACACAGAAATCTGTTGCTTTCCTATACACTAATGATGAACTAACAGAAAGAGAAATCAGAAAAGCAATTCCATTCACAATTCAATCAAAAAGAATAAAATACCTAGGAATAAACCTAATGAAGGAAGCGAAAGACCTGTACTCGGAAAACTACAAGACACTCCTAAGAGAAACTAAAGAGGACACTAACAAATGGAAATGCATCCCATGCTCTTGGCTAGGAAGAATAAATATTGTCAAAATCGCTATACTACCTAAAGAATTCTACAGATTCAATGCAATCCCTATCAAACTACCAACAGCTTTCTTCAATGAACTGGAACAAATAATTCTAAAATTCATATGGCACCACAAAAGACCCCGAATAGTCAAAACAATCCTGAGAAGGAGGAATAAAACAGGAGAATTACGCTCCCTGACTTCATGCTCGACTACAAAGCCACAGTAATCAAGACAATTTGGTATTGGCACAAAAACAGTCCCACAGACCAGTGGAACAGAAGAGAAAATCCAAACATTAACCCAACCATATACAGTCAATTAATATTTGATAAAGGAGCCTTGGATATACAATGGGGAGATGACAGCATCTTCAGCAGCTGGTGTTGGAAAAACTGGACAGCTGCATGTAAGAGAATGAAACTGGACAACTGTCTAGCCCCATACACAAAGGTAAACTCAAGGTGGATCAAAGACCTGAATGTAAGTCATGAAACCATAAAACTAATAGAAACAAACATAGGCAAAAATCTCTTGGACATAAACATGAGCAACTTCTTCATGAACATATCTCCCGGGACAAGGGAAACAAAAGCAAAAATGAACAAGTGGGACTATATCAAGCTGAAAAGCTTCTGTACAGTAAAGGACACCATCAGTAGAACAAAAAGACATCCTACAGTATGGGAGAATATATTCATAAAAAACGTATCTGATAAAGGGCTGACATCCAAAATATATAAAGAATTCATGCACCTTAACAAACAGAAAGCAAATAATCCAATTAAGAAATGGGCAGAGGACATGAATAGACACTTCTCCAAAGAAGAAATTCAGATGGCTAACAGGCACATGAAAAGATGCTCCACATCGCTAATCATCAGAGAAATGCAGATTAAAACCACAATGAGATATCACCTCACACCAGTGAGGATGGCCAACATCCAAAACACAAACAACAACAAATGTTGGCGAGGATGTGGAGAAAAGGGAACCCTCCTACACTGCTGGTGGGACTGCAAATTAGTTCAACCATGGTGGAAAGCAGTATGGAGGTTCCTCAAAAAACTCAAAATAGAAATACCATTTGACCCAGGAATTCCACTCCTAGGAATTTACCCTAAGTATGCAGCAGCCCAATTTGAAAGAGACAGATGCACCCCTATGTTTATAGCAGCACTATTTACAATAGCCAAGAAATGGAAGCAACCTAAGTGTCCATCAGTAGATGAATGGATAAAGAAGATGTGGTACATATATACAATGGAATATTACTCAGCCATAAGAAGAAAAAAATCCTACCATTTGCAACAACATCGATGGAGCTAGAGGATATTATGCTCAGTGAAATAAGCCAAGCCGAAAAAGACAAGTATCAAATGATTTCACTCATATGTGGAGTATAAGAACAAAGAAAAAATACTGACGGAACAAAACAGCAGGAGACTCACAGAACCCAAGAACGGACTAATAGTTACCAAAGGGAAAGGGACTGGGGAAGATGGGTGGGAAGGGAGGGATAAGAGCGAAAAAAGGGCATTACGATTAGCAGATGTAATGTTGGGGGGGCACGGGGAGGGCTGTACAACTCAGAGAAGACAAGTAGTGATTCTATAGCATCTCACTATGCTGATGGACAGTGAGTGTAATGGGGTTGGTGGGGGGGACCTGATGAAGCGGTAGTTCAATAACCATAATATTGTAAATGTAATTGTAGATTAATGATAATAAAATAAATTATATTAAAAAAAATTCAAAATTCAGTCCTCATAATAATCCTTAAGTGAGGAATTCAAGAAAACTTGTTTCATAAAATAACCTGTTACCAGTGGAAGCCTTTGACTGGCACTGTATTGACATTTTCCAATATGGTAGGTAAGAGCCATATGTGGCTATTTAATTTTAAATTAAAATTAAATAAGTAAAAAAAAATACATTAAGAGGATCATAGTATGCATACTTATACCATGATCAAGTGGGATTCATCCCAGGGATGCAAGGATGGTACAACATTCAAAAATCCATTAACATCATCCACCACATCAACAAAAAGAAGGACAAAAAAAACATGATCATCCCCATAGATGCTGAAGAAGCATTCTACAAAATTCAACATCCATTCATGATAAAGTCTCTCAACGAAATGGGTATAGAGGGCAAGTACTTCAACAAAATAATGGCCATATATGACATATGAAAAACCCACATCCAACATCATACTTAACATCGAGAAGCTGAAAGCTTTTCCTTTAAGATCGGGAATAACACAAGGATGCCCAGTCTCCCCATTTTTATTCAACATAGTTCTGGAGGTCCTAGCCACAGCAATCAGACAACACAAAGAAATAAAATGCATCCAGATTGGTAAAGAAGAAGTTAAGCTGTCACTATCTACAGATGCAATGATATTGTACATAAAAAACCCTAAAGACTCCACTCCAAAACTACTAGAACTAATATCTGAATTCAGCAAAGTTGCGGGATACAAAAATAATACACAGAAATCTGTGGCATTCCTATACACTAATGATGAACTAGCAGAAAGAGAAATCAGGAAAACAATTCTGTTCACAATTGCCTCAAAAAGAATAAAATACCTAGGAAAAAACATGACCAAGGAAGTGAAAGACCTATACATTGAAAACTACAAGACACTCATGATAGAAACTAAAGAAGATACCAATAAATTAAAATACATCCCATGCTCATGGGTAGGGAGAATTAATATTGTCAAAATGGCCATCCTGCCTAAAGTAATCTACAGACCAATGCAATCCCTATCAAAATACCAATAGCATTCTTCAACAAACTAGAGCAAATAATTCTAAAATTCATATGGAACCACAAAAGACTCCAAATAGCCAAAGCAATCCTGAGAAGGAAGAATAAAGCTGGGGGATTATGCTCTCCAAGTTCAAGCTCTACTACAAAGCCGCAGTAATCAAGACACTTTGGTACTGGCACAAGAACAGACCCACAGAACAATGGAAGAGACTAGAGAGACCAGATATAAACCCAAGCATACATGGTCAATTAATATACAATAAAGGAGCCATGGACATACAAGGGGAAATGACAGCATCTTCAGCAACTTGTGTTGGCAAAACTGGACAGTTACATGCAAGAGAATGAAACTGGATTACTGTCTAACCCCATTCACAAAAGTAAACTCAAAATGGATCAAAGACCTAAATTTATGTCATGAAACCATAAAACTTTTAGAAGACAACATAGGCAAAAATCTTCTGAATATAAAAATGAACAACTCTTTCCTGAACACATCTTCTTGGGCAAGGGAAACAAAAGCAAAAAATGAACAAATGGGACTACATCAAGCCAAGTAGCTTCTGTACAGCAAAGGACACCATCAGTAAAACAAAAAGTCATCCTACAGTATGTAAATGACATATCTGACAAGGGGTTAATATCCAAAATACATATAGAACTCACATGGCTCAACAACCAAAAAAGCAAATAACCCGTTTAAAAAATGGGCGGAGGACATGAACAGACACTTCTCCAAAGAAGAAATTCAGATGGCCAACAGGCACATGAAAAGGTGCTCCACATTGCTAATTACAAGGGAAATGCAAATTAAAACCCCAGTGAGATACCACCTCACACCAGTTAGGATGGCCAGCACTGAAAAGACTAAGAAAAACAAATGCTGGCGAGGATACAGAGAAAGGGGAACCCTCCTACACTGCTGGTGGGCACGTAAATTAGTTCAACCATTGTGGAAAGCAATATGGAGGTTCCTCAAAAAACAAAATATAGAAATACCATTTGACCTGGGAATTCCACTCCCAGGAATTTACCCTAAGACTATAAGTTCTCTGATTCAGAAAGACATATGCATCCCTGTGTTTATTGCAGCACTATTTACAACAGCCAAGATATGGAAGGAACCTAAGTGTCCATCAGTAGGTGAATGGATAAAGAAGATGCAGTACATATACACAATGGAATACTATTTAGCCATAAGAAAGAATCAAATCCTACCATTTGCAACAACATCGATGGAGCTGGAGTGTATTATTTATGCTCAGTGAAATAAGCCAGGCAGAGAAAGTCAAGTACCAAATGATTTCCCTCATTTGTGGAGCCTAAAAACAAAGCAAAACTGAAGGAACAAAACACCAGCAGACTCGCAACTCCAAGAAGGGACTAGCGGTTACCAAAGGGCAGGGGTTGGGAGGGCGGTGGGGAGGGAGGGAGAAGGGGATTGTGGTGTATTATGATTAGTGCACATGGTGTTGGGGTGATCATGGGGACGACTGTAGTACAGAGAAGGCAAGTAGTGACTTTGTGGCATCTTACTACACTGATGGACAGTGACTGCAATGGGGTATGGGGGGAACTCGATAATATGTGTGAATGTAATAACCACATTGTTTTTCATGTGAAACTTTCATAAGCGTGTATATCAATAATACCTTAATAAAAATTGTAATAATAATAATAAAAAGACTTAGTGACTGAACAGAAGAGAATTATCTGATATAGTTCTAGACACCCTAAGAGAAATTGATAGGAGCATGTTGTCTGAGGAAAGTCGTCAACAGAAAAAAATCAGAACAGGGAATGGTTGCTTAGAAAACTTTTCAAGAGAATCATAGTGAGCTTAGAGGAATCGGCCTTTTTACTAAAGCCCTGAAAAGGGTGAGGTTGCTTTTAGCATGGGTTCAGATAAATGTAATGAGATCACTTTTTGGAAAAAAATCTGAAGTTTACATAAGAAATGCTAAATAATTCAAAACTTGGACTAAAATGATACCACTGAACGTGGGGCTGAAAAGGGCATATCAAAAAGAGACTGACCAAAGCATTAAGCTGAATCAAGCTTTACTGATAACTAAGTGAAGATATCCTTGAAACCTAGTGGAATTTTACCAAGACTATACACACTGCTGGTCTTTCAAACTTTAGAAAAACTGTTTAAGACTTTCCATTACAATGTAATACAGTAAAATCTGGATTTGGAGGCCAACTATCTGGAATCTAGTTCAGGCTCTACTTACTACCTACTGATTTATAAAGGGAGAGGGGATGATAAAACCTTCTAAATTCAGTTTCCTCCTGTATAAAAGGCAGTAATGTTCCCTGCCAGGCCTAAATAAAAAATGTTCTGAAACTGTACAGTGCCATGGATTGCTATTATTACAAGACCGCTGAGCACGGATGCTAAGGAGAGAGCCTGTGACCCCAGTATATTACATGTATGTTTTTGTGGGGGCCCAGTGATGGTAGGTAATCTTTGATCAACGTGCAGAGAGAAGGGATGTACTCAGTGTGGCATGGGAAGGAAGGGACATTTCCCAAGCCAGTCACTTTGGCCAAGGCCTTAGTGAGCATCAAGGACACAGTCAGACTGTGCTCTCTGACTCCTGCCAAGGAGGACTGTATAGCACAGTGACGAAGAGTAGCAAAGGAAGGTACAAAGAGCAGTATGCATACTTATAGCAAGAATTACTGTACAGTATTTCAGACTGTCTGAAATTATGAGAACAGCTTAAGGATATACAAGGATATTACATTAAGCAATAAAGATCAAATCCAACTAGTTACAGAAAATTCTGGGATATCTTAGAGCAGCAACTGACTAACAATTGTGATTTAATCCCTGGCTGGTAGCAGCTTTACATTCCACTACCAGGTTGTAAGCACAGAAAGATACTGGCCTCCCACTACCACCACTATCACCACACCTATGAGAACCAGGGGGCTCAGTTTTCCTCAATTTTCCAAATATACCCTTTTGGCAACAGAGATCACACATCCGAAACAGACTTGTGGAGATCTGAGCTCAGAAACATTGGCAAAAATAGAGTTTAAAGTTCTTTTGGGGAATTGTAAAGTGTTATACCATGGAAAATTAGAAGATCAGTGTTTAAATGTACAAAACCCATCATCCAAATCTAAATGGCAAACTTCATTTCCCATCCACTTGAATAAAACTAGGCTGCTATAATTAAGATTAATTTTGCATGGAAAACATAGCAAAGAACATCACATAATGATTTTCCAAGCCTTGAAATAAAATCCTTAATGATTGAATTTAAAGAATGGCATCTCAGTTACAGGAAAATAAGTTTTTTCACTTGGGACCGTCCAACACGCTCACTTTCTAGGGTTAATGGTAACCGTTTCCTAAGGTTCTTTCTAAATTTATTGCAGTTTTTATAATCAGAAAAACCCATACTCCAAATATTTTATATTGAAGATAATGTCAGTGGGTTCACATTGGCATATATTAAATGGTTATTAAAAAGCAGAGGACTTTTAAATAAAATCATAAATACTTAAAAGTTAAAATTTTTAAAGTCACCTTTTTTAACCAGACCCACTTTACTTCTTCTAATTTGGCAGGTAATCAGGAATGTTTAGAACTTAATTTGGATAGAGTTGAAATATAACATTATCTTTCTGTTTTTAGTATCTGCCAGAATTTGTTAATGTCTGAACTGAACTTTTCCACAAATTCTCTACTTTACTGACTACTTCACTGATTACTACTATTCTGCTCTACATGATAAAGATGTCTCACATGAATCATAAAACTTGTAGAAAAATATTTGTATCAGTTGGCTCGAGTTAACAGGAAAATCCTTTTTGTTTCGATCTTTGTTACTAAAATATTCTTAAATGTGTGAGTATACTTGAATTCAAAACTTACTTATGCCAGGTATAAAAATGCTTTATATACATATAAATTCAATAATTGCAAAAATTTTATAAAGTAGAAGCTATTATTACCTTCATTTTATAAATAAGGAAACTGAGGTAGAAATTTTATACAGCTAATGATCTGGAGTCAGTTTTTAGTTTACTAAACATCTTATAGCAGCTTAATTTTTTGTGTGTGATTAGTCCTTCTACCAAAGAAACATAGAGCTACAGATTCCTCTTAACCAGTGTTTTCAAAACTGTTTCTCTACTTCATTTAAGTCTCAATGATCTCAACAGACCTATAGCCGATAACCTTTAATTTCTTAAATCTTTTTAGTGTGAAATGAATAGGACTAGTTGAGCTGTACTTTTTAGTAAAATGATGACCTCCTGGGCATAAAATTAGGATATCTGAAAGGTGCAATCAGTCACTAAAGTTATTTTGCTAACCCTAAGGAATAAACAGAATTCATAACTACTGACATCAGCCATCAGTTACTGTTGCTTATTTAAACCCACTAAACAACAGCTCAATACCTCTTACAGAAAATGAATGTTAAGTTTTATATAAAGGGTATGATTATCTCTAGTTGGGAAAAAAATCAGCTCTACAACATGGAAGGCAATTTTTACATGCAACACATATACAATTGATATCTGGCAATTTTAATTTACTTGATCTTTTAACAGTGTCACTTCAAAGAGGAAGAAAAGTTTATTTGGTTCAGCAGAAAGGCCAAGCCTTGAATTGGAAGCTTATATGCATATACTGACATCTTGGAAAGCTGGGAAAGATACCCTTCTCTTTTCCTGCTTCTGTTTATGGGCACTGAGAGCTGACTCTTGTTTTACTTTGAAGTGAATTTCATCTGTGTCATATATAGAATTAAAGAAAAGATGAAAAACATGGAAACCACAGTTCCAGTCTAATGCTTTGATTTTTATTCAAATTCCACATATTTAAATTATTTAAAAAATTAGCACTCAAAAATCAGCAAATTACCTTGAATGTAGTTCTGTGCTGCCATTATTGTATTTGCTTCCTCTTTCCCAGATACCAAAGTCAGGTACACGGTAAACTCTTTCCACACAAAATACAAGGTTTTGAATAAAAGAGACCTAAAAGAAAATAAATAAAACATAACGACAAGTTCAATAATACGTTCTTTAGGTAATAAGAACTAAATAACATTTCAAATCCAAATACACACTTGCCTACCAACACTTTTTCACATGTTGAAATTCTTGTGATTATTACATTACTATGAATAATCTGTTATACCTGGTTTTTCTAATATAAAATCTAAAGTTAGAACCTAATATTACATAGTAAAGAAAAACATCAAAGCCTGTCAATGTTCCAACCATAATTTTTCAATGGTGTATTTATTACTATTCATGAAGACAAGACATCTCAAGAATTAAGAAAAATACAAAGCATGTTTTATACTAGATAATAATATTTGGAATTTAAGATGTCTATATGAAATGTTAAATAAATCTAAAACTTTGGAGATAAATAGGCATTTCTCAGTTCTGAAATGAGCCAGTCCCATGTTGGATCAACATGGAGTCTTGAGTTCTTATCCCTGCAATCTAAACTTTCTCCTGCCTTTCTATAGCTGTAAGTACCCATTTTTATAAACTCAAAGCTTACAACTGGAGGTGGGTCCCAATCAATATATCAATAGGCCAAGAGGCACAGCATCCACGTAAAGATTTCAGACATTTGATGAAATTTAAGTTTCAAAAGTAACTATAGAAAGCAAAGATTATGGTCAGTTGTCATTTAATAGAAGTTTATTCATTTTACTAAAAACAAGTGGGCTTAAATGGGCTACTGTTCCTGATTAAAGGGTTTTTAAGTTGGTCATCATGTTTAGCTCAGTATCACAAAATGAGTATGTGCACTTTGCCTGACTCTCATATCGCGACCCCTCTGAAGCAGCAGTATATACCCCTTACCCCCACCCCACACACATACTATAATGCATATACTTTTAAGAATGACACAATAATACCACTAAAAATCAAGATAAGTTTCCACCAGTAGACCAGAAACTTTGAGAAATTACAGGAAGAAACAAAAGCAGTAAAAAATTAGTTGAGAAATTGGAGCTGAGGAAACCATAGCCTCTTAAAATGGTTCTTCCTTGTTTTCTACAGTCTCTGGAAAGTCCCTAAGCCCAGAGACAACAAATACATTGATCAAGTGTTGATCAGGGAGCAGTCTACCCAGATTCTCCCACAAATGATGAATCGCTGGGGCACCTGAATCCAATCTTTCCATTTTCCATTTCAAGGGAGATATTTGCTCTCAAAGCCAAGAACAGCTCATACATTTCAGTGAAGGAAAAAGCAACTTTGATGTTGAGGCTACACAGAAACAGAACAAAGCATAAGATAATTCTAAATTTCCAGAAAACACACACCTATCCCATGGTTTCTCCACCCAAGAGTGGAGCAGTACATACCTACAGTAAGCTGTGTTTTACTTCAAATATTGGTGAGGGTCTCCCCAACTTTCCCAATTTCTTCTGCCTTGATTATACACCTTAAGGAAAACCTGCCTGTATAAAAGGAATACATTTTATATTCCAGTGCCCAGGAGTTTTATATTCCAATGGACCAGGAATTTTCAAAAATTGGTTCATTTTCACAAAAGCTGGTGTCTTTGATTATTCCTTGGTCTTTCTAGAGTTATTCAGATTCTATAAAATATAGAGAAGTACTTGATCATTTCTCCAAATTTAAAATTTTGAAACCATCTAAATCCTTTCTTACATGACAAACTTCCTAAAGTATATAGTTCATCTACCTGTTTCTTTCCCCGCTTAAGAGAACTTCAGGACCAGGAAATAAGGTAGTCAGCTCAGGCTGTATAAATGGTGTGTAAGTGGCTGGAAAGGTATCTTTGGTTAACAAGCCCTGTGAAGAAAACTAAAATATCACTTACATTCCAGTTCAGCATGTAAGGAGTTTGGAAACTGCCATTTCCCTGCATTCTAACAAGTAAACAAGCTGAACAAACTGAAAAATCAACAACTCTTCTTGGAGCCATAACAGAGGGGAAGACACAGAGCAAACTACTGCCCCAAGATTGGAGAGACCAACAGCTGAATACAGGCAGTCATGGCTTCCTGAAGTAAAGACTCACATACGGAAACAACCTTGGGAACCAGTGCTGGGGCAGTAAAACCTGAACTGTAGTTGGTGAACTGCTCAGTCAAATACTGAGAGCTAAAACTCCAAGAGTTAAAAACTCCAGGAGGACCCAGCCATAAGGTGGTTTCTACAATGTTATGAGATTTACCTTTAAGAGCTCAACCACGTTTCCATTGAAAATACTGGAGAAAATCTCCTCTGGCTCCCAGCATTGGGAGGGGAAAAGGAAGCATTTTGAAATACACCAAAACCATTTTTCTTAACAAGGCCTCCCCTCACAAGAAACTAGTTAACCACATCCTGAGCTGCTGGGCTATTATCAGAGCCTGCCTGACCTAGAGAAGAGAAATACTGAGCCCTAGCCAACCACAGCCATCTGTCCCTACATAAAGAAATAAGAGAAAAACAAACAAACAAACCCTAGGAAACACTTGTGAAGTTCACAGTCTAGACACACAGGCTAACTAAAGGCTGAGACCTAATCACAGGTGGACAGAATGCTTTGGTTTGCTTCCCTTCCCATCATACCTCACCACCACACTACTAAAGCCTATTTACAACAGACGAATTTATGAGGTATGTCATTTCTGGCTATCAATAAAAATTTCAAGGCATAACAAAAGGCAAAAAAACACAATTTTGAGAGACAAAACAAGCATCAGAACTACACATGACCAGGATATTTTAATTATCAGACTGAATTTAAAACAACTATAATTAACATACTAATCATAATGTGGGCTCTAATGAACAAAGTAGACAGCATACAAGAACACATGGACAAATTAATCAGAGAGATGGAAATCCTAAGAAAGAACCACCCAAAAAAAAATGCTGGAAGAAAAAACATTTCAATGTAAGTCAAAAATTGCCTGACAGATTTATTAGATTTGATACAACTGAGGAAAGAATCTCTGAGCTACAGAATATATCAACAGAATCCTTGAAAACTAAAAAACAAAGAGAACAAAGACTCAAAAACACAGAATATTCAAGGCCTGTGGGACAACTAAAAAGGTATAATATACAAATAATGGGAATACCTGAAGACAAGATAGAAAGGAAGAGAACAAATACTTGAAAATTTTCCTAAATTAATGCCAGAGAAGCTCAGAGAAAACCAAATGCTTTAAAAAAACAAAAACAAAAATAAAATGCTGTGCCTTGGCACATCATTTTCATGTTACAGAAAATCAACAATAAGGAAAAAATCTAGAAAGAAGTCAGAGGAAAAAACGCCTGGCCTATAGAGAAACAAAAATAAGAATTACACCTGACTTCTCAGAAATCATTTGTGAGAGTGGAGTAAAATATTTCAATTATTGAGACAAAAAACCCCCACCAATCTAGAGTCCTGTAACCTGCAAAATTACCCTTCAAGAGTGAAGGAGAAATAAAGGCAAACAAATATTGAGGAAATTTGTTGCCAGTAGAGCTATGTTACAAAAAAAAAAAGTTAGAGAAAGAAAAAAATATGTTAGAAACTCAGATCTACACAAAGGAAGAGCATCAAAAAAGGAATAAGATTTTTTTAATAAACTTCTATTTTCTTATTCTTAATGGATAACAGTTTGTTCAAAATAGTAACAGCAATGTTCTAAACTCTTCCACAATTTGTAAACACTTCTCAGTTCTGTTTTTCTCTACAAGATGACTGGTTTTCCATGCTCTTGTTCTAGAAACACATCTTTGACTACTGTGTCTTTACCACCCATATCATTCCATATCAAGCCTATATTTCACACCTACTATTTGGTCAAAACCATTCTGTGAATCTTGACTGAGTATCACAACTCTTGTGTCTGACATTCAAACCTAATTTTCCCACCCTATGCCCATGTGCCTCAGTATACTTCCCAATCTGACAGGAACCACAGGTTTCAACTGGGTGGGCTCTTTGCTTATTCCCAAATAAAATACTTTTTATGAATCTTCCTTCAATATTAGTTCAATGCTTCCTTCCTTGGTGAAGCCTCTGACTTCTTTCTCTTAACTTAAACTGCACTTAGAGTCAAAACCAGATTTTTAATGTTTGTTTCACGTGCCCCCCTCCACCTCTAATTAGAATACAGGCCCACCATCCCTTATTTGACATATGAAAATTGCACTCTGAAACCAGTTGTTTTTCCTTAACTCATCTGTCAGCAAAATCCAGAATTAACACGAGGCTATCTGCCTTATTTAACTCACTTTATGTAAATGTGCATGTCTTATGCAAAAATACTAATGTACTGATTATGGGGTTTTTCCCTTAAACTCTGCTGGGAATATTATATAAATAAAGTATCTAAATAGTTCTGCTTTTTAAAACCCCCCAAAAATTGATATCTAGAACACATCTGGTCCCAAAGGTTTCTTCAGATAAGGTACTATGAACTTTTAAACTTTTTTGAACTGAAAAATATGTATTTCTTATATTTTGCATACAAGTAATACTGTGTTTTAGTAAGGACTGGACACTTGGAGGAAATAGGAGATTGCTAAAATATGAAAATAAAGATCACAACCATACCCAAAGTTAGGGTATTCTGTGTACTAACTGACCAGTTCATGTACTCAATGTTTTTAAGCTTTCTGCTCCATCTTCATATAAATTTCTAATTTGTATTACTTTGCTTTGAAAACGTATTTTTTTAAAGCCACTTTTGGAAAAAAGATTATACAGATAGATTTCTAATCTGAAAGAAGCTAAACAGTCAGAATAAATGTCTTCTGTGGTATTTTCTGAGTATGCTTAGCTTATGTATAAAACAGTAACTCAAATATCTGAAATAGTATCTAAACAGAGTTAAATGCCAATGAAACAATCACATTTTGGGTGATAGTGAAGTAGTGAATTAGTGTAATACTGTGCTAAAAAACAAACTCTTTATAGACTTTATAAAATTTAAAGTTATGTGTAATATGAAAAACAATAACAAATTAGAGATTAAGAAGGCCTCACAGTGTATATTCACTCTCTCTATATATTTAATTAAAAATATTCACTATAATAAATCAATATTATTAACCAAATTGTATGGTAACTCTTCAATTTTAGGATTAGGCTCTTAAAAATGACAATTGTAGGACAATTTATAAATAAGAGGATATTTTGGAAAAATCAGGTAAGGAGGATAAATAAAAATCCTTAAAAATAAGCCTTTTAATAAATATTCACCAAAATAAAATAATTCAGACCAAACACCAAATGCTAAGTTAAAATGATATTTTTTATATGTTCAGTTAATAATAATGGGTACTGTGGAACTGGTTTCTATTTAGTGTTGTTTCCCTATAAGAAACATTTCAGGATCACAGTTTCAAAAAGATATTTGCCAATTGATTTTGTTTAAATGTAGTAAGTGCATATTAAAAGGTTTCCCTCCCTGCGTCTTGTATTCATCAGATGTTTAAGGTTCTTATGATTTTATACGCTCTAGCATAACTGAACCCTACTTTCGGTCAGTGGCTGCCAGGGAAGGAAAAAGCTGTGTGGGCAGTCTTATTTTACCTCAAAAATACCCTCGCTGATACCCAAGATAAAGTGGTTTTAGCTCTGGCACACTAGCTCCCTGCGAAAGCACATGCTACTACAGTGCCTGCACAGCGATCTCCCTGGTCACTATGGGTGGAAAAGTGGGTTTCCATCTGGTTCTCTTTTTTCTTGCAGGACTTTCAAAACAAAAGCCTCCACTGTTGCTTTGCTTTCTGTTGTCTCTCTTTCCATTTTTTGTAATCCCTACTTCCTTCCTTCCCTAAGTATCCTCAACAGAAATTATTTACAATTTATTTTAACCAGAATCCCAAATTCTCACAGAAGAAAAAAAAAGTTTAGAGACCAAATTCAGGTGTATTAGAATTTCCTATACGAATAACTTTCTACTAAGTAGGAGAATCTTCCCAAAAAGCAAGCCAGGTTTCATTTTTTCAAGAAAATATTAAATATGTTAATATACAAATAATACTTTTCTCTTGAATTAGCCTAGGTTATACTCACTGAACAAAAAGTTAAGGTTAGAAGAAGAAAAATAATTCCACTCTGATGCATGAAATTTTTATTCAAACACTCCTCAAAATGTTCAGTTTTAATATACTAGTCATGTCAGAAATGTCTTGATCCTAGGAAGAACTCATTATGAGTATATTTTTTAAATTACACATTACATAAAACAAAAAATAAATAACAGACACCCATGAAACCATCAACTAAATTTAACGTATGTTAACACAGTGTCTTCTCTGCTTTAGATTTCATTCTAAGGGCATGAAACAGAAATAGTTAAAGCTCTTTTTCCACAGCCAAGTCACTCTCCTTCCCCCAGGTAATTATTGTCATGGAATTGGTATAAAAAATTCTCCATGTTTCATACTTTATCACATACACATGAATAATGTTGTTTTGTATCTTGAAATTCTACATAAATGACATATTATATGTATCTTTTTTGTAACTTGCTTTTTTTATTAACATTATTTTTGAGATTTTTCCATGTTGATATATGTAAATCCAATTGGTTTTAAAACCTATATAATACTCTATCCTTTCAAAATGCCACAATTCACTCATTCATTCTCTTACATATGGGTACTTAGTTTAATGAAAAAATTTTATTTTACAGTAAGTTTAGGCTTACAGAGAAGTTACAAAAAGAGCATCCTAGCCTCCCCTAATGTTAACATCTTATTAACTGTGATAACATGATCAGAATTAAGAAATTAACATTGGTACAATACTATATTGACTAAACTAAAGACTGTATTAGAGTTTTACTAATGTTATTTTTCTGTTCCAGGATCGTAGGCAGCAAACTTCTGTGTATTTACTTTGTAATTAGGAGAGTCTTAGCTTGTTTCTTCCTATTTCCTTGTTTATCATGTCCTTGACACTTCTGAAGAGTATGCATCAGTTATTCTGCCACAATTTCAGTTTCCCTAATGTTTTGTCAAGACTGGACTGAGATAACTTTTGGCAACAGGTTATGCTTTTTTGGCAAGAATATGGCAGAAATAATGTTGTGACTTTCTTAGTGCATCAAATCACAAAGATGATGATGTTTGACATCTTAGTCTTCTTACAGGTGGCCATAACCTTGATCACTTAGTTATGGTTTCTGCCAGGGTCCTAATCTGTAATGTTACAATCTTTCTTTTTCTGGTTAATAAATATCTTAAGGGAGATGTTTTCAGACTACATATTTTGTTTCTCATCTTACTTTTACCCAATAATTTTAGTATCTATCAGTAGATCTTGTTTATAGTAACTATTATTATAGTTTTCTTTTCTAAAGGGTATTTTCTATTTCCCTCTTTACTTTTATATTTATTGTAATTCTACCACAACAAATGTTTTATGGACACTGTTGCAATGAAGATTTTAGTATATTTCTAGGAAAGAGCTTCCCAACCATTTTGACAATATAACACACACAGAAATAATATTATAACACACTGAGGTAAATGGGCAAGACTCTTAGCAACCAGAAGTTACTGTCCTGGGAGGTCCCACAAACATCTTTAAGATGAAGTACTAAGTTGGTGGCCTATCTGTAACCTTCTGTGGTACACTAGTAGGGAAGCTCTGATCTAGGGTATATATATGAAAGTTAAATTGCTGAATTGCAGACTAAGTGCAACTTCAACTTTACTAAATGTCAAATTGTTCTCCAAAGTATTTTAAAGAATTGTGCCCAAGTTCTAGCCAATAAGATTAAGCAGAAGTAACTGGTCAGGCTTCTAGAAACACTTTTAAAGTCCTATCTTTTTTCTCAACACTTATTTACTAGTGTAGATATGATATGCAGCAGAATAGCACCTATATATGATTATTTGGACAAATGCCCCATACTAAAGATAGCAGAGTAGGAGAAAACGAGTCTATATCCTTGATAACACTGATTAGCTGCTGTTAAATCCCAGGACTTCCAACCTCCAAAAATTTTGGTGCATGAAATAAAACTTATTTGTTGAAGCCACTGTGTGTTGGGTTTTCTATTACTTGCTACTAAATGTAACTTAAATGGTACATTATACATGACTCATTCACATTCTCATTCCCCACCTCTCCTGGTTAGATGGAGTTGATTTGCAACTTATTTAGTCTCTTAAGCTACCCTTCCCATTTGGTCAAAAGTAGTATATTTGCCATTCTCTATCATACCATGCCATTTAAATTTTCTACATGGAATCTTATCATTTCCCTATTTTAGACTTTGGGTTTTTGCTGACTTCCTTGACTAAAATGTAATTTCCACAAGGCAAGGACCTTGTCTGTCTTCATTATTCTCTATGCCCAGTCCTAGAAGAGTAATTTCCACATGGTAGAAAATCAGTTTGTTGAAGGAATGGTTAAATGACAGAAAAAATAAACAGAGAATTAAAAAAAATAAATAATTGAGATTGGCCTCTAATTTGATTTTTCATAATATCCTTGCCAAGCTTTATAAAATTTTACCAACCTCATAAAGTTATTGGGGAACTTCCCTTTTTCTGAGGTAGGAATTACCTATTCCTTCAAGCTTTGGTAAAATTTAGCTATACAACTAACTGGAACATTTCTTTTTCTGGAGAAGATGAGGAGGATGGAAAAGACTTCTCACTAATGATTTACTTTCGTCAAAGACTATAGATCATGCATAACTAAGGGGATAAAAATTGGTTCTCAGAAGCAAAAACAAAATATTAGCTATTACAATAGGGTGTGGCTCTCCAAAGCTCAACTCTACCTAACAAAATCTTATTCCCTAATATTTAATTTCTCACATTAGAGATGACTTAGTTCCCCCCCCCCCTTGTGGGCAATAACAACAAAAAAGGTTAAGAAACACTAACAGAGCTGTTTCATTTTTCTATTTCTTGGTCAGTTTTAGCAACTATATTAATTTGCTAGGGCTGCCATAATAAAATACCAGAGACTGGTTTAAACAACAGAAATTAATTTTCTCACAGTTCTGAAGGCCAGATGTCCAAGATCAAGGTTTCAAAAGGTTTGTCCTCAAATGTTGACCCTCTGGTCACATGTGCCCCACTTGTCTCTTTTTACATCCAAATTTCTTACTCTAATAAGGATACTAGTCAGATGGGATGAGGACCACCCTAAGAGCCTTGCTTCAACTTTCCTCTCTAAAGGCCATGTCTCCAAATACATCTGTATCATCCTCTATATTCATATAAAACCACATTCTGAGGTACTGGGAACTGAGGTTTTAACATACAAATTTGGGGAGAGGCACAACTCAGCTTATTACAGTAATTTATGGGTTTTCTAGAACACATTCCAGTTTGGATCATTTTGACATTTATTGCTATATAATTTCGTAGGACATATTTTCTCTTTCTTTAAATTTCTATCATTTGCAGTTACATTCTCCTTTTTATTCCTAATATTATTTATCTCTTTAAGAATTCCTTTCCTGCTTGGCACATTTTATAAGTTGACTTAAATTAATAACACTACTAAAGAGAAAATTACAGTCCAATATTCTTGATGAACATAGATGCAGAAATCCTCAACAAAATATTAGCAAAACAAATTAAGAAATATATTAAAAGGATCATTCATCGTGACCAAGTGGGATTTATTCTAGGGGTACAAGGATAGTTCAATATATGCAAATCAGTATAATACACATTAACAAAAGGAAGGATAAAAAAATATATATGATCATCTTAATAGATGCAGAAAAAGCATTTGACAAAATTCCACATCCATTCATGATAAAAACTCTCAACAAAATGTGTATTACATACCTCAATAAAATAAAGGCCATATATAACAAACCCATAGCTAACATCATACTCAGTGGTAAACAGTTGAAAGCTTTTCCTCTATAATCAGGAACAAGACAAGGATACCCTCCTACTGTGAAGTCGTAGACATCACAATCAGACAAGAAAAAGATGATTGGTAAGGAAGAAGTAAAACTGTCACTATTTTCAGATGACCTTATATTATATATAGAAAAACCTAAAAACTCCACCAAAAACCTTTTAGAATAAATGAATTAAGCAAAGCTGAAGTTACAAAATCAACATACAGAAATGTTCCATTTTTGTATATTAGTAACAAAATAGCAGAAAAAGAAATCAAGAAAACAACCCCATTTACAACTGAATTAAAAAGAATAAAATACATAAGGAATAAGTTTAACCAAAGACGTTGAAGACTTGTACAGTGAAAAATATGACACTGATGAAAGAAATTGAAGATCACACAAATAAACGGGAAGACTTCCATGTTCATGGATAGGAAGAATATTGTTAGAATGGCCATATTACTCAAATTTAATGCAATCCCTGTCAAAATATCAATGGCATTTTTCACAGAACTAGAGAAAATAATCTTAAAATTTTTTTATAGAACAAAAAATAGTAGCCAAAGCAATCTTGAGAGAGACAAAAGCTGAAGGTATCAAACTCCCTGATTTCAAACTATACTATAAAGCTACACCAATCAATATAGTAAGGTACTGGCACAAACACAGACACATAGATCAATGGAAAAGAATTGAGAGCCCAGAAATAAACCCACACTTATGGACTGAAGGCCTAAATATAGAACCAGAAATTTAAAAAACCCTAAAAGTAAAGATAGGCAGTAAACTCTTGAACAATGACATTAGTAGTTTTTTTCTGGATATGTCTCAGCAGGTAAGGGCAATAAGTTTAAAATAAATAAATAAACAAGTGGGATCACATCAAACAAAAAAACTTCTGCACAGCAAAGGAGACCATCAACAAAATGAATTGAAGAAGACATTTGCAAATGATATATATGTCAAAGGGTTAATATCCAAAATATATAAATAATTCATAAAACTCAAAACACACAAACACACACACACACACAAATCTGATTAAAACGGGCAGAGGATACGAACAGACATTTTTCCAAAGAAGACATACAGATAGCCAATAGACATATGAAAACAAAGGTTCAACATTGCTAATAATCACCTCACAACAATTCAGAAAGGTTAGTATCAAAAAGAGAACTGTTGGTTGGAAAATAAATTGGTGCAACCACTATGGAAAAGAGTATGTAAGTTCCTGAAAAATTAAAAATAAAAATACTATATGACCCAATAATTCCACTTCTGCGAATTTATCCAAAGAAAATGAAAACACTAATTTAAAAATATATACGCACTGCTATGTTTGCTGAAGCATTATTTATAACAGCCAAGATATGGAAGCAATCTAAGTGTCCATCTATAGATGAATGGATAAAGAATATATGGTACATATAAACAATGGAACATTAGTCGTCAAAAAGAATGAAATCTTGCCATTTGTGACAACAAGGATGGACCTAGAGGGTATTATCTAAGTGAAGTAAGTTAGACCAAATTATTTCACTTCTATGTAGAATCTAAATAAATCTAATAAAACAAAGGAACAAAGAAACAAACAAAAGAGAAAGAGACTCATAATATGGAGAACAAACTTGTGGTTGCCATGGGGGAGAGGGAAGAGAATATGGATGAAATAGATGAAGGGGTTAAAGAGGGACAAATTTCCAATGATAAAATAAGTAAGTAAAGGGAATGAGAAATATAGTATAGAGAATAGTCAAAAATATTGTAATATCTTTGTATGGTGACAGTTGGTAACTATATTTATCATGATGAACATTTCACAATGTATGTAATTGTTGAATCATTGTGTTGTGTACATGAAACCAATATAATATTGTTAATCAACTATACTTCAATAAAAAACACACACAAAATAAGTTTCTACCTTAAAAAAATAGTTGGTTTTCCTGAAACACTGTGTTGTATATTTGAAACCAATATAAGATTGTGTATCAACACTTCATAAAAAAAATGGTTTTGTTGACAATCTCTATTCTAATTTTATATATCATTATTTATACTTTTATATTTATTACTTTCTTCTACTTGCTTTGTGTTTACTATGGAATTCTTTTTTCTGACTTTAAAGATAGGATACTTAACTTGCTAATTTTCCATCATAACTCTTTTCTAATGCATGCATTCCAGGATAGAAATAGCCTACTAATAACACTTTGGCTACATTCTACAAGTATTGGCATTTGGTGTTTCCATTGTGATTCCATGGTATTTTTCAATTTCCATTTTCATTTCTTCTTCAAAGACATAAAATAGAAGTGTATATTTTTAGTTTCTAAGAACTATATATTTAGTGGGCACCTTTAGCTATTAATTCTAAATTCAGTGTGGTCAGAGAACATAGCCACTGATTCTCTGATATTCACTTAGTCTTTGCAGAGATTTGTTGAGACTAATTGTACTATTTAAATAATCTATATCTTCCCTTTCATTTTTTGTCTCTTTGCTTTATCACTTTCTAAGAGAAATGTGCTAAAATTCTCATATGTATTTCATTAAATTTTTGCTTTATATATATTGAGGATATATTGTTATGTGCATACAGTATTGTATTTTCTTAGTGAAATGTTCCTTTAATCATTAAGTATTATCACTCTTGGGAGAGAGGAAAAGATGGTGGCATGAGTAGGGTGGCGGAAATCTCCCAAAACCATATATACTTTGTAAATACAGCAAATACAACTATTCCTAAACGAGTGACCAGAAGTTACAGTACACCACCCAGTATACATCTGCAAGAACCAAATATCTCACAGAAAAGGTAAGGTACAAAGCTGCGACCCAGCAGGACCTGAGCACTACCCCTATCCCAGCTCACTGTCAGGAGGGAAAGAATCAGAGTGGGGAGGGAGTGGAATCACAGGACTGCTAAATAACCAGCCCTACTAATCTGCACCGGGAGCACAGACACACACTGCATGGTGTACTGGATATTACAGAAATGGGAAAGTAAAATCCGAGACTGAGACTGAGAGTGGGTCCCCACAGCCGGCTCCCCTGGGACAAAAGAAAAGCAGATGATTTAAAAGTCTTAAAGGGACAAGGGTTTAACAGGTGGATCAAATCGTCCTGGCACACTTGGCCCAGCAGGCTGGGAACTTTAAGGAGCTTCAGGTGCCCTAACCCACTTGTTGGGAACGCAGCTCCAAGGACCCTCACTGTGAAAAGCATTCCGCCGTTCCTTCCTACCCGCTGGCACCTGTGAGCAAACTGACTGTCCCAGCCATTACTACAGACCAGCCGGAGAGCAGCCCCGCCTACAGCAACCAAACAGCTTAACGCAGAGGCTTCTCCCTGAGCACAGCTAACCGGCCCAGACCCAGAGACTGTTCCCTGTGTGCGGTTGACCAGGAGAGACAGTGGACACAGGCACAGAGAACAGGAGGCAGGAATGGTCTTTGTTCGCGTGGTAGAACACGTGCCACACACCTGCGACCCCTACCAGCACCATAGGCCATCCCAAGGGGCACCCCGCCCACAGCAGCTCAGGGGATTAACCCAGAGGCTGCTCCCTGTGTACAGTTGACCGGCACAGACAGTGGAGACGGGCACGGGGACTGGGAGGCACGAATGGGCCTTGTTCTCTCAACAGAACACAGGCTGAAAACCTACAACATCCGCCAGTGCCCTTGGCCAACCCAAGCGCTGCCCTACCCACGGCAGGATAGGAGATTAACCAAGAGGCTGCATGTTGCTGGCGTGCAAACCCCGCCAGTGCGATGGGCGATCCCAAGGGCCGACCCACCCACGGCAGCTAGGGGATTAACCAGAGGATACTTACTACCTGTGCACGGCTGACTGAAACAGACAGAGGAGGCGGGTGTGAAGATGGGTAGGAATGAAGGGCCCTTGTCCCTGCAGCAGACGCGCTGCTGGCCTGCAAGCCCTGCCAGTGTCTTAGGCCATCCCGAGGGCTGCCCTGCTCAAGGCAGCCTAGGGGATTAACACAGAAGATGCTCCCTGTGTGCAGTTAATGGTCACAGACAGAGGAGAAAGGCAAGGTGACCGGCAAGCAGGAAGCGACGTTGTTATCCCAGTTGACAAAGGTGCCTTCACCGGCGACGAATCCCATCACCATGAAAAGGCAGAAGACACTTCCTCAATTCAAAATTCTTTAAACAACACAAACAGGGTGCAGCGACACTGAAATCATCAATCTTTCTGAAAAAGTATTTGAAATAAAAGTCATAAACATGCTGATGGAGCTACAGAAAAATATTCAAGAGCTAAGAGATGAATTCAGGAGGGAGATAACAGAAATGAAACAAACAATGGAAGGATCTAAAAGCAGAGTAGATGAGGTGGAGGAAACTTATTGGGATACAATGAGAGAAATGAGAGAAAAGGAATACAGAGCAGATGAGGCAGACAGAGACAAAAGGATCTCAAGGAAAGAAAGAATATTAAGAGAACTGTTTGACCAATCGAAGTGGAACAAGATTCACATTATAGAGGTACAAGAAGAAGAAGAGAGAGAAAAAGGGATAGAAGGTGTTTTTGAAGAAATAATTGCTAAAAACTTCCCCAATGTGGGGAAGGGAATAGTCTCTCAGGCCATGGAAGTCCACAGATATCCTAAAAACAAGGGACCCAAGGAGGAAAACACCAAGACATACAATAATTAAAATGGCAAGATCAAAGACAAGGACAGAGTATTAAAAAGAGCCAGAGAGAGAAAAAATATCACCTACAAAGGAAAACCCATTATGCTATCATCAGACTTCTCAGCAGAAACCTTACAGGCCACAAGAGAATGGCATGATATAGTCAATGCAATGACACAGAAGGGTCTTGAACCAAGAATACTCTATCCAGCAAAATTATCATTTAAATTGGAAGCAGGGTTAAACAATTCCCAGATAAGCAAAAGTTGAGGTAATTTACCTCCCACAAAACATCTCTACAGTGTATTTTAAAGGGACTGCACTAGATAGAAGTTTGCCTAAGGCTAAATAGCTGTCAACAGAGAAAATAAAAACACAGCAAAGAAAGTAGGCAAACCAAATACTAAATAAAGCCAAAATAATATCAGATATCCACAAAATCAGTCAAGAGAAACATAAAGAGTACAGAATAAAACACCCAACATATAAAGAGTAGAGGAGGAAGAAAAAGAAGGGAGACGAAAGAAAGAAAGAAAATCATAATCAGACTGTGTTTATGATAGCATAATAAGTGAGTTAAGTTAGCTGGTTACATACTAAAGAAGATGCCCTTGAACCTTTGGTAAACATGAATCCAAAGCTTGCAATGGCAATAAGTACATATCTATCAATAATTACCCTAAATGGAAATGGACTAAATACACCAATCAAAAGACACAGAGTTACAGAATGGATAAAAAAGCAAGACCCATCTATATGCAGCCTATAAGGGACTCCCTTCAAACCCAAATACATAGACACACTAAAAGTGAAGGGATAGAAAAAGATATTTCATGCAAACAATAGGGAAAAAAGCAGCTGTTGCAGTCCTTGTATCAGACAAAATAGACTTCAAAAAAAAAGAAAGTAACAGGAGACAAAGAAAGACAGTACAAAATGAAAAAGGGGTCAGTCCAACAAGACGATATAACCATTATAAATATCTATGCATCCAACACAGGAGCACCTACATATGTGAAATAAATACTAACAGAATTAAAGGAGGAAAGAGAATGCAATGCATTCACTTTAGGAGACTTAAACACACCACTCACTCCAAAGGACAGATCAACCAAACAGAAAATAAGTAAGAACCCAGAGGCACTGAACAACACACTAGAACAGATGGACCTAACAAACATCTACACAACTCTGTACCCAAAAGTAGCAGGATACACATTCTTCTCAAGTGCAAATGGAACATTTTCCAGAATGGACCACATACTGGCCACAAAAAGAGCCTCAGTAAATTAAACACACTTGAAATTGTATCAACCAACTTCTCAGATCACAAAAGTACAAAACTAGACATAAATTGTACAAAGAAAACGTTCACAAACACATGGAGGCTTAACAACATGCTCCTAAATAATCAATGGATCAATGATGAAATTAAAGCAGAGATCAAGCAATATATGGAGACAAATGAAAACAACAGCACGAAGCTCCAACTTCTGTGTGATGCAGCAAAGGCAGTTCTAACAGGAAAGTATATTGCAATCCAGGCCTATTTAAAGAAGGAAGAACAATCCCAAATGAATAGTTTAAATTCACAATTATTGACAGTGGAAAAAGAACAAATGAGGCCCAAAGTCAGTAGAAGGAGGAACATAATAAAGATGAGAGAAGAAATAAATAAAATTGAGAAGAATAAAACAATACAAAAAATTAATGAAACCAAGAGCTGGTACTTTGAGAAAATAAACAAGATAGATATACCCCTAGCCAGACTTATCAAGAAAAAAAGAGAATCTACACACATAAACAGAATCAGAAATGAGAAAGGAAAAATCATGATGGACACCACAGAAATACAAAGAATTTTTAGAGAATACTATAAAAAATTATATGGTAACAAAGTGGATAACCTAGAAGAAATGGACAACTTTCTAGAAAAACACAACCTTCCAAGACTGACGCAGGAGGAAACAGAAAATCTGAACCGACTAATTCCAAGCAATGAAATTGATTCAGTAATCAAAAAACTACCCAAGAACAAAATCCTAGAACAGATGGATTCACGGCAGTATTTTATCAGACATTAGAGAAGATCTAATACCCATTCCCTTAAAGTTTTCCAAAAAATAGAAAGGGAGGGAGTACTTCCAGACTCATTCTATGAAGCCAGCATCACTCTAATACCAAAACGAGGCAGATACCAGAAAAAAAGAAAACTACAGACCAATATCCCTGATGAACATAAATGCAAAAAATACTCAACAAATTAGCATACCGAATTCAAAAGTACCACAAGAGGATAATACACCATGATCAAGTGGGATTCATCCCAGGGATGCAGGGATGGTATAACATTCGAAAATCCATCAACATCATCCAGTATATCAATAAAAAGAAGGACAAAAATCATATTAACATCTCCATAGATGCTAAAAAAGCATTTGACAAAATTCAACACCTATTCATGATAAAAACTCTCAACAAAATGGTTATAGAGGGCAAGTACCTCAACATAATAAAGGTCATATATGAGAGACCCACAGCAAACATCATACGTAACAGCAAAAATCTGAAAGCTTTTCCTTTAAGATCGAGAAAAATACAGGGATGCCCACTCTACCCATTTTTATTCAACATAGTACTGGAGGTCCTAGTCACAGCAGTCAGACAACACAAAGAAAAAAAGGCATCCAGATTGGCAAGGAAGAAGTTAAACTGTGTTTGCAGATGACATGATATTGTACATAAAAAACCCTAAAGAATCCACTCAAACTACTAGAATATCTGAATTCACCAAAGTTGCGGGATACAAAATTAATACACAGAAATCTGTTGCATTCCTATACCCTAACGATGAACTAGCAGAAAGAGAAATCAGGAAAACAATTCCATTCACAATTGCATCCAAAAGGATAAAATATCTAGGAATAAACCTAATCAAGGGAGTGAAAGATGTATACCCTGAAAACTACAAGACACTCTTAAGAGAAATTAAAGAGGACACTAATAAATGGAAATTCGTCCCATACTCTTGGCAAGGAAGAATTGATATTGTCAAAATGGCCATCCTGCCTATAGCAATCTACAGATTCAAGGCAATCCCTATAAAAATACCAACACCATTCTTCAACGTACTGGAACAAATAGTTCTAAAATTCATATGGAACCACAAAAGATCCCAAATAGCCAAAACAATCCTGAGAAGGAAGAATAAAGCAGCGGGGATTTCACTTCGCAACTTCAAGCTCTACTGCAAAGGCACAGTAAACAATACAATTTGGTACTGGCATAAGAACAGACCCATAGACCAGTGGAATAGAATAGAGAGTCCATATATTAACCCAAGCATATATGGTCAATTAATATATGATAAAGGAGCCATGGATATACAATGGGGAAATCACAGCCTCTTTAACACCTGGTACTGGCAAAACTGGACAGCAACATGCAGGAGAATGAAACTGGAATACCGTCTAACTCCATACACAAAAGTAAACTCAAAATGTATCAAAGACCTGAATATAAGTCATGAAACCACAAAGCTCTTAGAAGAAAACATTGGCAAATATCTCGTGAATATAAACATGAGCAACTTTTTCATGAACATATTTCCCTGGGCAAGGGAAACAAAAGCAAAAATGAACAAGTGGGACTATATTAAACTAAAAAGCTTCTGTACAGTGAGGGACTCCATCAGCACAACAAAAAGGCATCCTACAGTATGGGAGAATATATTCATAAATGACATATCCGATAAGGGGTTGATGTCCAAAATATATAAATAGCACATGCAGCTCAACTACCAAAAAGCAAATAACCCAATTAGAAAATGGACAGAGGTTCTGAACAGACACTTCTCCAAAGAAGAAATTCAGATGGCCAACAGGCACATGAAAAGTTGCTCCACATCACTTACCATCAGAGAAATGCTAATTAAAACCACAATGAGATACCTCACACCAGTTAGGATGGCCAACATCCAAAAGACAAACAACAAATCTTGGTGAGGAGAAAGAGGTATCCTCCTACACTGCTGGTGGGAATGCAAATTAGTTCAACCATTGTGGAAAGCAGTATGGAGGTTCCTCAAAAAACAAAACTGAAATACCATTTGACCCAGGAATTCCACTCCTAGGAATTTACCCTAAGAATGCAGCAGCCCAGTTTCAAAAAGACATATGCACCCCTATGTTTATCACAGAACTATTTACAATAGCCAAGGCATGGAAGCAACCTAAGTGTCCATCAGTAGATGAATGGATAAAAAAGATGTGGTACATATACACAATGGAATATTATTCTGCCACAAGAGGAAAACAAATCCTACCATTTGCAACAACATAGACAGAGCTAGAGGGTATTATGCTCAGTGAAATAAGCCAGGCAGAGAAATACAAGTACCAAATTATTTCACTCATCTGTGGAGTATAAGAACAAAGCAAAAACTGAAGGAACAAAACAGCAGCAGACTCACAGAACCTAAGAATGGACTAACATTTACCAAAGGGAAAGGCACTGGGGACGTGGGTGGGAAGGGAGGTATACGGGGAATAAGGGGCATTACGATTAGCACACATAACATAGCTGTGGGGCACGGGGAAGGTAGTTTAGTACAGAGAAGACAAGTAGTGACTCTATAGCATCTCATTATGCTGATGGACAGTGACTGTAGTGGGGTATGTAGTGGGGACTTGATCATGGGGGAAATCTAGTAACCACAATGTTGCTCATGTGATTGTATATTAATGATACCAAAATGAGAAAAATGTATTATTACTCTTTATAACTATCTTAAATACATATGGTGGGAAACAATCTGCTGTACAAAGAATATCCCCAAATACAGTGGTATTTAAGATGTAACTGATCTCAGATACAGTATGGTTGGTCCATGTATGATATAGTTCTTTCTGTTTGTTTCATAGCTGTCTTAACCCAATTTTAAGGCTCTGGTTAGAGAATGGTTGGCATCTCTTCCTGAGCAAGGAAGAGGATTAAGTCCAGATTAAATTCACACTCAGACACTTCCCTTACAGGGTTCTCACACTTTGTGCAATTATGCACCCACCCTAATCACCCCAGATACCCTAGAAATAGAGAAAAACTCCCATGGACTGGAGCCCACAAAAGTATTCAAATTAGTGAATGACATTAAAAGTCTACAAAGCCTAGTTAATCCTTCCCTGCATGCCATATATATACAGTTGCAGCTTGTTGTTACCCTGTCTTCCAGTACAATCTCTTTATGTGGCCTACATGGGTGCTCTCTCTCTCATTAGAACTGCAAACAACAAAGAGTTGGGCATTTCATCTATTCAAATGTCACTGTGTTTCCAGCCTTCAAAAAAAATCTTTAAATGTTAAAAAACACACATTGGTGGGTTAGCTTAGTTCCACAATGTCATTTAGGGATCCAGGTTTCTTCATTCACTTGTTTCATAATTCCCCAGGGGCTTCCACAGGAGTGGAAGCAGGAGGAGGGCTTATGTTTACCTATTCTGCACAAAACTCATGCTTTCTTCAATTCAGATTATTAGTCATCATCTCTTCAAATATTGCCTTTCCACAATTTTCTCTCTCCTTCTTATGAAACATATTTTGGACCTTCTCATTCCATCCTCAATTACTTTTAAACTCTCATATTTTTTATCTTTTTATTTCTCTTTTCTACAATTTGGATAATTTTCCCAGAACTAACTTCCAGTTAAAAAATTCTCTCTTCAATGCTCCACATCACTAATCATCAGAGAAATGCAGACTAAAACCACAATGAGATATCACCTCACACCAGTGAGGATGGCCAACATCCAAAACACAAACAACAACAAATGTTGGTGAGGATGTGGAGAAAAGGGAACCCTCCTACACTGCTGGTGGGACTGCAAATTAGTTCAAGCATTGTGGAAAGCAGTATGGAGGTTCCTCAAAAAACTCAAAATAGAAATACCATTTGACCCAGGACTTCCACTCCTAGGAATTTACCCTAAGAATGCAGCAGCCCAGTTTGAAAAAGACAGATGCACCCCTATGTTTATTGCAGCACAATTTACAATAGCCAAGAAATGGAAGCAACCTAAGTGTCCATCAGTAGATGAATGGATAAAGAAGATGTGCATATACACAATGAAATATTATTCAGCCATAAGAAGAAAACAAATCCTACCATTTGCAACAACATGGATGGAGCTAGAGGGTATTATGCTCAGTGAAATAAGTCAAGCTGAAAAAGACAAGTACCAAATGATTTCACTCATATGTGGAGTATAAGAACTAAGAAAAAAAAACTGAAGGAACAAAACAGCAGGAGACTCACAGAACCCAAGAACGGACTAATAGTTACCAAAGGGAAAGGGACTGGGGAGGATGGGTGGGAAGGGAGGGGTAAGGGGGAAGAAGGGACATTACGATTAGCAGATGTAATGTTCGGGGGGCATGGGGAGGGCTGTACAACCCAGAGAGGACAAGTAGTGACTCTATGGCATCTCACTACGCTGATGGACAGTGACTGCAATGGGGTTGGGGGGGCGGAACCTGATGAAGGGGGTAGTGTAATCACCATAATATTACTCATTTAATTGTAGATTAATGATATCAAAATAAACTAAAAAAAAATTTGTCTCTTCAGCAATGTCCAATCTACCCTTTAACACATCCACTAGCCTTTTAATTGTTCACATTTTTTATTTCTATTAATCATATTTGGTTCTTTTTTTGTACATTCTTTTTAATTATTTTGTCTCCACAAAAGATGAAGATGTTTAAGAATCTAAAATTTTAATTTAGAGTCTCTTTCAAATATTTATACCATTACTTAAAATTCTTGGGGTACAACTTTTTCTGTTTGCTGTATCTGGTTATTTGTTTTGAATAATTTCCTCATTAATTTGTAGTTACTTGTAATTACTGGTATTATTTCACTCATTTTCAGCAGAAGTTTTCATTTGTGGATTTATACCTTGAAAGCAATTTCATCTTGGTTTCAGACCCCATATTAGCATATGCCACAGGCTTAAAGTTTCAGTCTATAGTCCTTGACAACAGTAGCTTCTTATTCTTAAGATCAGCGGCCTGAGGGTTTTTATCCTTCCACAGAGAGGACAGTTCTTTATAACTTCATACATAGGACTCACATGCAACACCTCATCTTGAATGAGCCCCAGGCAACATCTCTTGTTCCAATGTGGGCTTTTTAAAAAAGAAGCCCTCAGTCTGTAAGATCTATGGTACACTGACTGCAAAAGTGGCCTTAATTCTCCACCCTTTTCTTTACCTACACCCTTTAAAATATGGCTTTACTGTTCTTTCCAACAAGAGGTCAGACACATGATTTGCTCTGGCCATCCGAATGTGGCAGAAGTGACAGTGTGCCAATTCTGAGCCTAGAGCACAGGAGCTCTCTCAGATCCCCTTCCTTTCTGCTCTCTCAGATCCCTACTTTCCAATAAGAGCAAGCCTTCCTGTAGGATAACAAACCGTGTGGAGCAGAGATGGCTTGTATCAACGAATGTCATCCTAAATCAGCTGTCAACTGTCAACTAGCCACAACTTACATGAGTGAGGTCACTAAGATGGACTAAGCCCAGTCATAATCAGCAGAACTGGCTAGCCCTTCTGTAGATTGGCAAGGGACAAATGTTGGTTAAGACACTAAATTTGGGGATGTTTTGTTAATAAACTTTACTAGGTATATGATCAAATATATCTGAATCTATTAAATCCCTGGGTTTGCCCATAACACCAGATCATACTAATTTGCTAATTTCCCCTTCATTTATGGCATCTAGGGATTTCCCTTTCTTTCATTTGTGTTTGGTTACTTAGTTGATTTTTTTAAATAAATTTTGTTGTAGTTTACATAGTATTCCATATTTTTGGAGTGAGAGGGGCTAAACAATCAGCTTATTTGGCTTTATTGGCACATTTACAGAAACTTGACCAACTATCATTATAGTTACCCCCACTTTCTGGTTGCCCCCAGAAAGTTAGAAGTGAAGCTTCTTCCAGTTCCTGGAATAATCTATGCTCTATCCCAGGTTTGGTTATTTCTACATATTATTGTCTCTCTCTAGTATGTTTTTATTCTACTGCTTCATCTAGCTAATTCCTATATTCCCTTCAGTTATCAATCAGATGAGGAAATTTCCTGGAAGAGAAAAACTCTGATTCCCCAAGTCTGGATATCCATCACCTATCATAGCTTCTTATACATGTAAGGTTCTCAAGAAATATTTGCTGAAAAAAACCTGTCATATATTTAAACATGTGTAAACACTGAAACAAAAGCGACTTATCCTTTTAATGCTTTGGCAATGATTGAAGAAAAAAGCCATCCCTGTCTTAAAACAGTGATCACTTGTGTGCATAAATTTCAGGAATATTAAAATCAAAGTCTTTTCTCGACTAAAGTACACCCTGCTTTCTTCCCAAAATATGAAAGTTTATTATCGATGTGAGGGATTTCTGGAAAAAAAAATATGTCATCCTAATAAAAATTCTACTGAAAAGAAATCACTTAAACTTTGCCATATCCAGGATACCACAACCAAATAATATACCATTAAATACCAAATAAAATAACTTGGTTTTAAATGCCCATAAAAGGCCTTTACAACTTTTTAAGTGAGCCAACTGAAATTCTGATGTGGTAAAAGATAAATACTAAAGTCCTCCCTTAAGAGTCCCCAGTCAGGCAACATGGGGACAATGAATAACAATAAAGGAAATTCTAAACTAGAAAACGGTATCTTCAAAGAATCATTCGCAGATCAAATATTTGAATACTAACTTTAGTACCTGCTCTTATCATCACTGATTCCATTCCCACGGCAGTTGAGAATCTGCAGCTAGTACTTACAGAATCAAAATGTACTGATGTTGCCGAGAAATGGCTAAGAAACAAATATAGATAAGATAGGTCACTGAAAAGGTTTTTCTGACACACTATGGAATATCAATGGCTCTTTTCTGCTTCATTCTTAACAAAAAAAAATATAGGAGGATTATACATCCTAAATAACAATTACATGGAAAGAGAATTGTTCAAAATTTCAGTTACTTGCACAAGGTTCTTGCTTTCCTCTCACAGTAATTTCAAATAATTCTGAAAGTTAAGTTTTATTCAATAATCACTTGACATTTGCTTTGTAGCTTTGCACAATATATTTTAGTTTGACCAATGAAAATAAATTCTACTTCACAGAATTCATTTAGAAATGACAAATAGAAATATCTGTCACAAATGGTTATTTTCCCAGAAAACAAGATTCCTTACATACAACTCTAAAGTAGCTGTTACACTGCATAACAAATAAACATTTTTTAGACAAGTAATCTAACCATTCACTAAACTGTTAGCATTTCCTGAGGAAATAGAAAAAAAATTCTGATAACTATGATTATTCGTATATTTAACTTGCTTGTAACAGTAAAGGTTACAACTTCGTATTTAATAAGTATAAATAATTGGGGAAATAAATGCATGATTTTGAACAACTGCTAGTATTATATTCTTTTCCTGTATGGCATATAGAGAAGTAATTTCATTTTAAACAATGATATTTTATATATTTTAGATAATTTGTATTTATTTCTGCAATAAGTAAAGTGGCCATTCCAGCTTAATAAGTCTCATTAAATTATTTATCAATTTTTAAAAATCTACCAGCTTAATTTCAGTAAAAACTAACATTTTGGAATGTGTCTATCAGTGACAATCTTCTTTACTTAGGTAAAGAAATCTATACAAACATACTGTAGGCTAAAAGTTTTTTAAAAATTCCCCAAATCATAACATACATGAAATGAGAGACTACTGCAGTAACTAAAAATCCACTTTAATCCTATTGAACATTGTTTAAATTTCTCCTTCTTCCTTATCTCCTACCAACATGACACATGCACTGAAACAAAATTCAATTCAAAAAATTTCAAAGCATGTACATGGAACTAGCAACAAGTTTTTATGTTTGGAGAACATTTTTATTTGGTTAACAAAAATAGAACAAAATTGTAATTTTAAAAATTTCAGAGACTGGACTGGAGAAGAACTCAGGAGACCATCTCTACCAACCACATCATTCTGGGTGTGTCCATTTCTGGCACCTATTCTAAATCATTTAAATTGATGTAAGCTCTCCAAGGCCCTATTTTTTAAATACTAAAAAATCTGAATTCTTTCCAATGTCTGCAAATCCCCTTAGATTACAGCAGCCCAAACTAGATGTGATATTGTGAAAAAGATTTGACCATTTATGAATAACAATTTGTATTTAATTCTTTCATTACTACATCATAAACAAGACACCTCTTAAATAACACTATAATACAGTCTGAATTATGTGAACAGGTATCAAACAACAAGAAAAGCAAAAGCACCATTTAAGACAGAGGAAAGGTTTTGAGGATGTGAACATTTCAAGAGACAGAGCATGGGGTGGAAGTGGCTCGGGGACATAATGGTAGCAATGGTTAGACAATGAATCTGATGACTGGACTGGTCCTCTAGAGGTCAATCTTCTCTCAACAGGTTAACATTTAGATAGATAGATAGATAGATATAGATAGATAGATAGATGAGTACATGGTTAGCTTCGGAGATACAAAAATCTCTTATAAGACACTACCACCACCACAAAAACATGAGGTAGGATAAGCTTTCTTTCATCAAAAAAAGGTGAACTTTGAGTTAGGGGAAAGGGATGGGGGAAAAGCTCAAGGAAAGTAATTTTCTGATTCTTCTACAAAATCATTTTGCTACATTATGAAAATTCCATACACTGTGGCAGGCAAAGAAAGCAAAACCTTTATGCAGTAATAAGGTGCCCATTGGCCACATGTGGGTATTGAGCACTTGACATGTAACTAGTCCAAACTGAGATGGACTTTTGGTGTACAATACATGCCAATTTTGAAGATTTAGCACAAAATAAAGGTTATAAAATATCTCCTTAATAATATTTATTTATTAATGTTGAAATAAGGATATTATAGATATATTACATTAAATAAAATATTATTAAAATTAATCTGCTTGTTTTTAATGTGGCTTTGAAAAAATTTTAATTACATATATAGCTCACATTATATTTCTACTAGACAACATAAGCATAGAGGCTGGAAAAAGAAATAATGCTTTCCAAGCCTGCCTGCTCAGATGCAAGTGGCCTTATAATAGCTTTGAGCAGTAAGGCATAAGCAGAAGTCTGCTAGGGACTTTTGGGAAGGCTTTTGATGTTTCTGATAAAAACAGCTACTACTGATGAAAAATAGCTAAAACATTTTTACCAACTTTTCATTTTCTTTTTGCCATGATAACCAGTAGTTACAGAAGCCATTTTGAGATAATAAAGAAAGGAGAAACTGACATACTAAGCAGCTAGCCCTCTGTAGCCATCACATTACATGAGAAGAATAAGCACCTTTCCATTTAAGCCACTGCAATAATCCCTAGCAGATACAGGATGAATTAGCCTAACATTTCATAATGAACTATAATTTTAATAGGGCCTGGATGAAAGGTAAATTTCAATTATTAATATGACATGCTTTATTAAATATGAACCCTATGTCCTTAATAACAGCCATATATCCAACAAAAATTATAAAAGCATTTATACATAACTGAGAGCTTCATCTTACTTTCAAACAAGTCAAAGATACTAATTTAGGCATAACTAAAAATTTACTGTATGATTGTGAAATCAATGAAGTGATAGGCAGTCTCAAGGTAATAGCTGAATTTTAAGAATTTCCCAACTACACTATTAAAAATAGGTACAAATATTAGGCAAAAATCACTTGTAACAGTACTACTACTATAAAAGAAACATAATGGCCAAACAAAGGCCTAGCAAACAATAGGCCATTCATTAAATATTTGAGAATGAATAGACAATAGACATGGAGTTAAATAAATATTTCTCACACATGACACACAATCTCAGACAGTTGTTACATAAATGTGTTGTTATATAGATGTTTAAATCTGATAAAATGGTTTGCAGAATATTTCAGTTTTTCTTTTCTTTTAATGTACTTACAAAATGTATTAGGACTTCTGGGCTAACTGATCTTATAGAATGACTGAACAACCCAATAAAAGGCTGCTGGGGGAGGTACAAACAGAAAGTTATATTAAAAATATTAAAAGTGGGATTCAAGATGGCAGCATGAGAGGTGAGCTGGAGAGCGCCTCCCAAAATCACAAACAGTACAAAAATAAAGTAAATAAATAAAACTAACCTTCAGAGAGTAACAAGAAAGAAGGCTGAACCAGACATACAGACCTCATGAACAGAGCAGAACCCAAGAAACAGGGTAACGTACGAAAGCCTTAATCTGGCGGGAACTGGGCCCTTCTCCAGCCAAACTCACCAGGGGAAGGAAGAGAAACACAGCAAGGGAGGGGGTGGAAGCCTGGGACTGCTGGACACCTAGCCCTGGACATCTGCTTTTTTCATCAGAATCCTATATTCTGTGGTGCCCTGGGCATTGGGGAGCTCAGATGGGCGGAGTGCTTGTGAAATTGACATTCCAGCCATTTGTGGAGGGGAGGATCCACACCCAGCAGCTCTGTGTCAGAGGAAAGGCAGGGAGTCAGAGAGGCTTCCTAGCAGTGAGTGGGCTGCGGAAGGGTGGGATTTGCACGGAGCTTGCTGTGCGGGAGAAGGGAGGAGAGCTGGACAAGGTTGCCTGGGCACGCCCTGCCCAGCTGGTTGGGAACTCTGAGGAGCTTCAGGGGCTCCATCCTCCTGCCAATGCAGCTCCAAGGACCCCCACTGTGACACACAGCCTGCCTAGCCTTCATATTGGCCTGCAGGCACTTGCTCGCAAACCCACAGTCACTGCGCTGGTGTCAGGCCAGCCAGAGGGAGGATCCGCCTACAACAGCTAGAGATGCAAAGCACAGAAGATTACCCATGTGTGCTTGGCCCACTGCCTTTGACACTGGAGACAGGCACTGCAGACGGGAATCAGGAAACAGATCTTTCCACTCCCCAGGCACCAGCTATGCTCCCCTATGTCCCCCAACTGCACTCTAGGGGCTGACCAGCTCCAGAGACTGGAGTTTCTGCACACTAGTAGGCACCACACAGAAATATGAAACGACAAAAGAACATGGTTCAGACCAAAATCTCACAAACCCCAGAAACAGAGTCAAATGAAACCGAACTCACAAATGTTCCAGAAAGAGAGTTCAAAATAAAAATTATAAACATGCTGATGGAGGTACAGGAAAATATTCAAGACCTCAAGAATGAATTTAAGTTGGAGATTCAATCATTAAGAAATACAATATTGGAAATGCAACATACAATGGGGGGATTTAAAAGCAGATTAGATGTAGTAGAAGAGACGGTAAATTGAATAGAAATCAGAGAAGAGGAATACAAAGAAATTGAGGAACAGAAAGAAAAAAGAATCTCTAAGAATGAAAGATTATTGAGAGAACTGTGTGACCTATCCAAATGGAACAATATTCGCATTATAGGCGTACCAGAAGAAGAAGAAGAGAGAAAAAGGGATAGAAAGTGTCATTGAGGAGATAATTGCTGAAAATTTCCCCAATCTGGGTAAAGAGATAGTCTCTCAGGCCATGGAGGTGCACAAACACCCAACACAAGGGACCCAAGGAAGACAACATCAAGACATATAATAATTAAAATGGCAAAGATGAAGGACAAACACAGACTTTTAAAAGCAGCTAGAGAAAAAAGATCACATACAAAGGAAAATCCATCAGGCTCTCATCAGACTTCTCAACAGAAACCTTACAGGCCAGAAGAGAGTGGCATGATATATTTAATGCAATGAGGCAGAAGGGCCTTGAACCAAGAACACTCTACCTGGCAAGGTTATCATTTAAATTTGATGGAGGGATTAAACAATTCTCAGATAAGCAAAAACTGAGAGAATTTACCTCCCACAAACCACCTCTACAGGGCATTTTGGAGGGACTCCTATAGATGGAAGTATTCCTAAGGCTAAACAGACATCATTCAAGGGAAGACAAAGAGGACAGAATATGATTCATGACATACAAAGAATGGAGGAGGAAGAAAAAGGAGGAAAAAAAAAAGAACCTTTAGGTTGAGCTTGCAATAGTATACAAAATAAGTTAAATTAGACTGTTAGATAGTAAGCAAATTGCCCTTGAAACTTTGGTAACCACAAATTTAAGCCTGCAATGTCTGAATGCACCAATCAAAAGACATAGAGTTACTGAATGCATAAAAAAGCAAGATTCATCTATATGCTGCCTACAACAGACTCACTTCAAACCGAAAGATATACACAGACTGAAAGTAAAGGGATTGAAAAAGATATTTCATGCAACTAATAGTGAGAAAAAATCAGGAGTTGTAGTACTTGTATCAGACAAAATTGACGTCAAAACAAAGAAAGTCACAAGAGACAAAGAAGGACATTACATAATCATAAAGGGTCAGTCCAACAAGAGGATATAACTATTATAAATATGCACCCTACACAGGATCACCTACATATGTGAAAGAAATACTAACAGAATTAAACGGGGCAATAGAATGCAATGCATTCATTTTAGGAGACTTTAACACACCACTCACTGTGAAGGACAGATCAACCAGACAGAACACAAGTAAAGAGACAGAGGCACTGAACAACATATTAGAACAGATGGACCTACTGGACATCTACAGAACACTCCGTCCAAAAGCAACAGGATACACATTCTTCTCAAGTGCACATGGAACATTTTCAAGGAAAGATCATATATTAGTCCACAAAGAGAACCTCAGTAAATTCAAAAAGATTGAAATTGTACCAAACAGCTTCTCAGACCCACAAGGTATGAAACTAGAAATAAATTACACAAAGAAAACAAAAAAGCCCACAAACACATGGAGGCTTAATAACATTCTCCTAAATAATCAATGGATTAATGACCAAAGAAAAACAGAGATCAGGCAATATATTGAGACAAATGACCACAACTATTCAACACCACAAAATCTGTGGGATGCAGCAAACGCTGTGCTAAGAGGGAAATATATTGCAATACAGGCCTACCTCAGGAAAGAAGAACAATCCCAAATGAACAGTCTAAACTCACAATTAATGAAACTAGAAAAGGAAGAACAGATGAGGGCCAAGGTCAATAGAAGGAGGGACATAATAAAGATTAAAGCAGAAATAAATAACTTTGAGAAGAATAAAACAACAGAAAGAATCAGTGAAAGCAGGAGCTGGTTCTTTGAGAAAATAAACAAAATAGATAAACCCATAGCCAGGCTTATCAAGAAAAAAAAAGAGACTACACACATAAACAGAATCAGAAATGAGAAACGAAAAATCACCACAGAAATACAAAGAATTATTACTGAATACTATGAAAAATTATATGCTAACAAACTGGATAACGTAGAAGAAATAGACAACTTTCTAGAAAAATACAACCTTTCAAGGCTGACGCAGGAAGAAAGAGAAAATCTGAATAGACCAATTACCAGCAAAGAAATTGACTTGGTAATCAAAAAACTACGTAAGAACAAAATCCCTGGACCAGATGGTTTCACTGCTGAATTATAACAAACATTTAGTGAAGACCTAATACCCATCCTCATTAACGTTTTCTAAAAAGTAGAAGAGGAGGGAATACTCCCAAACACATTCTACGAGGCCAACATCACTCTAATACCAAAACCAGGCAAAGACACCACAAAATAAGAAAATTACAGACCAATATCCCTGATGAACGTAGATGCAAAAATACTCAACAAAAAAATATTAGCAAACCGAATTCAAAAATACATCAAAAAGATCATCCATCATGATAAAGTGGGATTCATCCCAGGGATGCAAGGATGGTACAACATTCGAAAATCCATCAACATCATCCAACCACATCAACAAAAAAGGACAAAAACCACATGATCATCTCCATAGACGCTGAAAAAGCATTTCACAAAATTCAACATCTATTCATGATAAAAACTCACAAGAAAATGGGTATAGAGGGCAAGTACCTCAACATAATAAAGGCCATATATGACAACCCCACAGCCAACATTACACTTAACAGCAAGAAGCTGAAAGCTTTTCCTTTAAGATCGGAAACAAGACAAGGATGCCCACTGTCCCCACTTTTATTCAACATAGTACTGGAGGTCCTAGGCATGGCCATCAGACAACACAAAGACATAATAGGCATCGAGATCGGCAAAGAAGAACTCAAACTGTCCATGCTTGCAGATGACATGATATTGTACATTAAAAAACCCTAAAGAATCCACTTCAAAACTATTAGATCTAATATCTGAATTCAGCAAACTTGTGGGATACAAAATTAATACACAGAAATCTGTTGCATTCCTATACACTAAGGATAAACTAGCAGAACGAGAAATCAGGAACAATTCTATTCACAATTGCATCAAAAAGAATAAAATACCCAGGAATAAACCTAACCAAGGATGTGAAGGACCTATACCTTGAAAACTATAAGACACTCTTAAGAGAAATTAAAGAGGACACTAATAAATGGAAATTCATCCCATGCTCTTGGCTAGGAAGAATTAATATTGTCAAAATGGCCATCCTGCCTAAAGCAATCTACAGATTCAATGCATTCCCTATCAAATTACCAACAGTATTCCTCAATGAACTAGAGAAAAAAGTTCTAAAATTCATATGGAACCACAAAAGACCCCGAATAGCCAAAGCTATCCTGAGAAGGAAGAATAAAGCAGGGGAGATTACGCTCCCTGACTTCAAGCTCTCCTACAAAGCTACAGTAATCAAGACAATTTGGTACTCGCGCAAGAACATACCCATAGACCAGTGGAACAGAACAGAGAGCCCAGATATAAACCCAAGCATATGTGGTCAATTAATATACAATAAAGGAGCCATGGATATACAATGGGGAAGCCTCTTCAACAGCTAGTGTTGGCAAAACTGGACAGCTACATGCAAGAGAATGAAACTGGGTTACTGTTTAATCCCATACACCAAATAAACTCAAAATGGATCAAAGACCTGAATGTAAGTCACTAAACCATACAACTCTTAGAAACAAATATAGGCAAAAATCTCTTGGATTTAAACATGAGCTACTTCTTCATGAACATGTCTCCCGGGCAAGGGAAACAAAAGCAAAAATGAACAAATGGGACTATATCAAACTGAAAAGCTTCTGAACAGCAACGTATAACATCAGTAGAACAAAAAGACTTTCTACAGTATGAGAGAATATATTCGTAAATGACATATCTGACAAGGGGATGAAATCCAAATTATAAAAAGAGCTGATGCACCTCAACAAACAAAAAGCAAATAAGCCAATTAAAAAATGGGCAGAGGAGCTGAACAGACACTTCTCCAAAGAAGAAATTCAGATGGCCAACAGGCACATGAAAAGATCACTTAGTCATCAGAGAAATGCAAATTAAAACCACAATGAGATATCACCTCACACCAGTTAGGATGGCTGCCATCCAAATGACAAACAACAACAAATGTTGGCAAGGATGTGGAGAAAGGGGAACCCTCCTACACTGTTGGTAGGAATGTAAATTAGTACAACCATTGTGGAAAGCAGTATGGAGGTTCCTCAAAAAACTCAAAATAGAAATACCATTTGACCCAGGAATTCCACTGCTAGGAATTTACCCTAAGAATGCAGCAGCCCAGTTTGAAAAAGATATATGCACCCCTACGTTTATCACAGCACTATTTACGATAGCAAAGAAATGGAAGTAAACTAAGTGTCCATCAGTAGATGAATGGCTAAGGAAGATGTGGTACATATACACAATGGAATATTATTCAGCCATAAGAAGAAAACAAATCCTACCATTTGCAACAACATGGATGGAGATAGAGGGTATTATGCTCAGTGAAATAAGCCAGGCAGAGAAAGACAAGTATCAAATGATTTCACTCATCTGTGGAGTGTAAGAACAAAGAAAAAACTGAAGGAATACAACAGCAGCAGACTCACAGAATCCAAGAATGGACTAACAGTTACCAAAGGGAAAGGGACTGGGGAAGAGGGGTGGGATGGGAGGGATAAGGGGGTAAAAGGGCTATTACAATTAGCACACATAATGCAGTGGGTGTGGGAGTGGGGTGGGGGCATACGGGGAAGGCAGTATAACACAGAGAAGACAGATAGTGATTCTATAGCATCCTTCTGCACTGATGGACAGTGACTGCAATGGGGTGTATGGTGGGGACTTGATAATAGGGGAAGTCTAGTAACCATAATGTTGCTCATGTAACTGTATATTAATAATAGCAAAATAAAAAAATATTACAAGTGGGAATTTCATTTATAACGTGACAGAATAAAGATCTCAGAAAATCCATTCATCCATAAAAGCAATGAGAACACTGACAAAAATCATCAAAATCAACTTTTTCTGTACTCTGGAAATAAAAAAAGAGCTTGAAACAATGAAAAGAGTATTTTATTCAAGAATAATGAGTGAAATCTCAGTTACATACAGTGAACTTTGAGATATACTAATCTGCCCTTTCCTACCCTTTACCCCAACTCTGTTGTAGTCTTGGCACACAATCATAGTAGTCAGGAAAAACAGCACATGAACAGTCACTGGAAGGGACAGAACAGGTTTGGAACTACCCAGAACCACCATCATAGTGAACTGTCACTTGAACTGTATGACAGCATCTTGAAACTGGCACTCACAGAGCAGTTCTTTAAATGATGTGACTCAGAGTTTACACAGTGTGCTCAGCCTTTTTCCTAGGCATATACTGAAAATAATCAGTGGCAACTATTTAATGTTACAGCAGCCTAAAAAATTTTTTTTAAAGATAGGGAATGAGGTATACACAGGGGGCTTTATTCTGGGGAAGCTAGGAGGCTATACACATGTTCAGGGTTGGTGCCCTCTTTTAGAGTTCCCTGACCCAGTCCCAATGTGGGGAGTGCACACCCCCCTCCCAGAACAAGCAATCTCAGACACCACCAGGTCCAAGAATATAACTCAATTCTGACACTATCCACCTGAGACATCATCAGATTCCACACGTTAAGCGTTCAGTATTACAAGACTGCCCTCCCATATGTCCCCACTTCAGATGCCAATCACAAGCCTAAGGCTGTTACCTGTGCTTCTGACTGACTGGCTAGAGATTGGAGATTCCAACAACCTCCTCAAGTTTGATAAATTTCCTACAGTGGCTCACAGAACTCAGGGTAATGCTTACTTATGTTTGCCCATTTATTAAAGGACATGATAAAGGATAAAAACCAACAGCCAGATGAAGAGAAACATAGGATGAGGTCCCAAACAAAGGAGCTTCTGTTCTCATGGAGCTTGGGGCCCAGTTCAAAAGTATTCTAGTTCCCCAAGTGTAGCAGCTTAAAAAAAAAAGCAAAAAAGAAAGCTGTGCTCTAGGGTTTTTATGGAGGCTTCATTGAATAGTCATGATTGCCTAAGTCTTTGGACATTGGCCAATTCAACTGCCAGCCCATCTCCTCTCTTTAGAAGCTGGGTGGGTGGGACTGAGAGTTCCAACCCTCTAATTACATAGCTGATCCTTCTGGCAACCAGCCTCCACCACTGGATGGAGTCTGAATGTCTCCCTCATTAATAACAAGAAACCTGTTTCCCCTTTATGGCTCTGAAGCATTTTCAGGAACTGTGGATAAAGACCAAATAATACCTGATAAAAATTTATTTTAGTCACCTGAATGACCAAATACACAGTTGGCTCTTGAACAACATAGCTCTGAACTGCACAGATCCACTTACACATGAATTTATTTAATACACACATTCGAAAATTCCTGGAGATTTGCAACAATTTGAAAAACATTTTCTTTCGCTAAGTTTATATTACGAATACAGTATGATAATACATATACAAAATCTGTGTTAATCAACTGTTTATAGTATTGGTACGGCTTCTGATCAATAGTAGGCTACTACATAGTTAAATTTTTGAGAAGTCAAAACTGATACACAGATTTCTGAGTGAGGCCTCAGCACTCCTGACCCCCATGTTGTTCAAGAGTCAACCGTGTGAGTTTTCATGGTGTGTCCCAAAACACACATAGAGGAGCCTGGGAAAGGATAGGAAGCTTACTGGTCCCAAGCATTTAATTGTATCGCTGTCCAGTCATCAAGTCATTAACTGAACACACTAAGCAAACTGAGCAAAGAGATCAATGGTCATGTAAGACAAAGAATACAAACTTCACAGAAATATTTCGGGAAAGACACTAAACAAATAAGACAAATACAACATTGATAATCCCATATCTTAGAGGAGAAGGGATCTGATTTCCAGATTGGGCACATTATATAATTTAAAACACTCAGTTTTGACAACAACAACACAAAATCTGAGATACGCAAAGAGACAAAAAATTATGGCCCATACTCCTGAATTAAGAAAATTGTTAGATTCTTCTGGATAAAATGCAGATATTGGACTTACTAGACAAAAACTTTGAATCAACAATTTTATGTATGCTCAAAGAGCTGAAGGAAAGTATGTACAGAGAACTAAAGATGATTTGGTGAGAACAACACCTCACCAAATAGAACCAATAGAGACAGAAATTATAAAAAGGAACCCAAATAAAAATTTGAACTGAAAAGGAAAATAATCAGAATAATTGTATTCAAATCACTCCAAATTGTTCTCAAGTTACCACGGAATAAAATTAAGATTCACTAACAGAAAGTAATTTGGAAAATACACAATTATGTGAAAATGAAACAACACACTACTAAATAATCAGTGAGACAAAGAAGACATGAGGAAAATTAGAAAATACATTGAAGTGAGTTAATACAAAACCATAATATTTCAGGACTCATGGGATGCAGCTGAGCAGGTTGTAGAGGGAAATTTATAACAACAAATAACTATATTTGAAAAGCAGAATGATCTCAAATGAATAATCTGATCTTCTACCTTAAGAAACTAGAAAAATCAAAGTAAATAAACCCATGCAAAACAGAATGAAAGAAATAATAAAGACTAGGGAAAATAAATAGGGGGAAATAAGTAAAATACAGAATAGAAAAATGTTAGAGAAAAATAATTGAAACCAGAAGTTGATTCTTTGAGAATATCAATAAAACCAATAAACTTTTAGCTAGACTGACCAAGAACAGATGAGATATGATTCAAATTACTAAAATAAAAGGAAAAAGAAAACATAATAATACCAACCTTAGAGACAAAAAAAAAGAAAAAGAAAAAAATTGATTTACAACCTAGATAAAATGGACAAATTCCTGGAAAGGTGCAAACTATCAAAACGGATTCAATGAGAATAAAAAATCTAAATAGAGATGTAATAAGTAAAGAAGCTGAAATAGTAATAAAAAACCCTCCAATAAAGAAAATCCCATACCAAACTAACTTTATGGGTGAATTCTACCAAATGTTTAAAGAATACCAATCCTTCACAAATTCGTCTACAAATGAAAAGAGTAGGAAACACTTACTAACCCATTCTATGAGGCCATTATTACCCTAATGCCAAAGCTAGACAAAGATGACATAAGAAAAAGATAGACAAAACAAAACAACAAAACACATACCAATATCCATTAAGAGCATCGATATAAAAAAATCATCAACAAAATGCTAGAAAATAGAATACAGAAACATATATAAAGGACTATGTATTATGACCAATATTTATCCTAAATATTTTAAGTTGGTTTGAAATAAAAGAATTAACCAGTGCAATATATCATATAAAGAGAATAAAAAACAAAAAACACATGATCATCTCCATACACGCAAAAAAATACATGAAGAAGTCCAACATCTTTTCAAGATGGAACCACTCAAGAAATTAGAAATAGAAGGAAACTTCTTCAACCTGAAAAAAAGCATCTACAAAAAACCCACATGTAACATCAAATATTTAATGGTGAAAGATTAAAAAGTTTCCACCTAAGATCAAGAATAAAACAAGGATATACACTCTTTATCACTTATATTCAACATTGTATTGAAGGGTTTACTAGGGAAATTAGGCAACTAAAAGATTAAAAAGCTATTCATATTGGAAATGGAGAAGTAAATTATCAGTATTTGCAAGGTATTCTATACAGAAATCTGCAGGAATTCATAAAAATTATTAAACACAAGTTCAGCAAGGTTTCAGGATACAAGATCAATATGAAAAAATTAGCCATATTTCTATACACTTGCAATGAACAATCTGAAAATGAAATTAAGAAATCCACTTACAATATACAAAATTAAATATTTAGGAATAAATTTTGAAAAAAAACATATTGGAAAACTACAAAACCTCACGGGAAAAAAAATTAAAGACCTGTAACACTTAAAGCACAAGCAACAAAACAAAAATTCGATAAACTAGGCTTCATTAAAATTTTTAAAACTTTGTGCTTCAAAGGACACTATAAATCAAATGAAAAGATAACCTATAGAATGGGAGGAAAGTTTGCAAATTAGTGTTCAATAAGGGTCTAGTTTCCAGTATATATTCTAAAAATTCTTCTAAGTAAACAATTAAAAGTAACTCAATTAAAAATGGGCAAATGATTTCAATAGATATTTCTATACAAATGATCGATAACTAAATCAAAAGATGCTGAACAACAGTAATAACAACAGAAATGCTAATCAAAACCACATGAGTGGAATATAAAAATAAAGCAAAACAGAAGGAACAAAACAGCAGTAGACTCACAGACGCTGAGAAGTGACTAGTGGTTACCAAGGGGAGGAGTTGGGGTAAGTGGGGAAGGAGGGTGAGGGGGATAAATGGGAACAATAATTCACAGTAACAATATCAGTTGGTCATGGGGACAGTAGTACAGAATGGAGAATATAGTCAATGATTGTGCAACATCTTTCTACGCTGATAGATAGTAATCGCACTAGAGAGGGTGAGGATTTAATAATATGGGTAACTGTTGAACGACTGTGTTGTACATCTGAAACCAACATAACATTGTATATCAACGATACTTCAGTTGAAAATGAAACACAATGAGATATCACTTCATACCCACTAGAATTATTATAATAAAAAAACAAGACCATAAAAACCAAAAACAAAAACCAATAAGAATAAGCATTGATTAGGATGTAGAGAAACTGGACCCTCGTACATTACTGATGGGAATGTAAAATGGCGCATTCACTTTGGAAAACAATTTGGCAGTTACTCAAAAAGTTAAAAGTAAGTTATCATACGATCTAGCAATTCTACTTCCAGATATATATGCAGATCTCAAACTATACCTAAACCCAAAATTCTTGATGTGCATGTACAGTTTGATGTGTACATGAATATTCAGAGCAGCATTATTCCTAAGTCAAAAACTAAAAAACACAAATTTCTAGCAACTGATGGATAAGCAAAATGTGGTGTACCTATACAATGCAATATTATTAGTCATAAAAATGAAGTACTGATATATGCTACAGCAAGGATGTACCTTGAAAATATGCTAGGTGAAAAAAGCCATATGCAAAAGGTCCCATTATATGATTCCCTTAATATCAAATGTTCAAATAAATCCACAGAGAGGAAAAGTAGATCAGTGATTGTCAGGGTGGGGGTTAAGAGCAATGGTAAATGACTGTTAAAGGGTAAAAAGTTTCTTTCTAAGGTGTTAATGACTTTCTAAAAGTGACTGTCGTGATACTTTCACAACTCTTAATACAGTAAAGCCAATGAATTATTAAAACAAAGAATTAGGCAGGCATAACAGGCATACAAAAACAAGACCAAATGACAAAAAAAAATTGATCATAATAACAAACCCATTGGTAATACATACACTGGAGTTATGAAAGGTGGAAGTTAATATAAAAATAATAATTAAGTTCAAGAAGAAAAATTTCTAAAATGCAAATCAGTATAAGATATCAATCTAAAAAAGAAAATTCAAATGTAAATTCTGGAATTAAAAAGTAGGATACCTAGAATTACAAATGCAGTATAAACAATAAATGGGAAACGAGCAAAACATTTACAATTCAAAGTACAGATAGTAAAAACGAAAGACAAAAGGAGAGAAAAAAAGGGATGAAAAGATATAGATGAAATATTCAGGTATAAAGATCTACATACATGCAGTTGGTTATCTAAGAAAAGAAAAAAAAAGGAGCATAAGCAATATTTGAATGTATGCTAGCTGAAAACTTTCCAAATTTTATGAGACACTATGCTTAGATTTGAAAACTTCTATAAACCCCAAGAAAGATAAATACAGAGAAAAGCATAACTAGCACATCTTAGTAAAATACAAGTAGAAAAATGGTGCCCAAGAAGACAATGTTTTCATAGAAGCAACAACAGCATTACAGCTGATTTATTAAAAAAACAATGGAAGCCAGAAGACAATATGACATATTTAAAGTGTTGAAAATAACTGTCAACCTAAAACATACTGCAAAGATGACACAGAAACAAACAGATTTTCAGAAAACAATAAGGAATGGACAATGACCCTAGACAAAACACCCCAGGAAAGAAAGATGATCATCAGAATGGTACATGTGAAAGTATATGTACAGAAATGGATATACAATTTTACATTATTGTATACAGCAATAATATTAATGTTTTGTTCAGTTTAAAATAAATATATATAAACTTTAGAAAGAAAACAAAAAGGCTCACGAATACATGGAGACTTAACAACATTCTCCTAATTAATCAATGGGTCAATGCCCAAATCAAAACAGAAATCGAAGAGTATATGGAGACAAAGGACAACAACAACACAAAGCCACAGCTTCTATGGGACGCAGCAAAGGCAGTTCTAAGAGGAAAGTATATTGCAATCCAGGCCTATGTAAAGAAAGAAGAACATTCCCAAATGAATAGTCTAAAGACACAATTAATGAAATTGGAAAAAGAAGAACAAATGAGACCCAAAGCCACAAGAAGGAGGGACATAATAAAGATCAGAGAAGAAATAAATAAAATTGAGAAGAACAAAGCAATAGAAAAAAATCAATGAAACCAAGAGCCAGTTCTTTGAAAAAATAAACAAAATAGATAAACCCCTAGCCAGACTCATTAAGAGAAAAAGAGAATCTACACACATAAACAGATTCAGAAATGAGAAAGGAAAAATCACGACGGAACCCACAGAAATAAAAAGAATTATAAGAGAATATTATGAAAATCTATATGCTAACAAGCTGGAAAACCTAGAAGAAACGGACAACTTTTTAGAAAAATACAACCTTCCAAACTGACCAAACAAGAAACAGAAAAACTAAACAGACCAATAACCAGCAACGAAATTGAAGCGGTAATCAAAAAACTACCCAAGAACAAAACCCCCGGGCCTGATGGATTCACCTCTGAGATCTACCAGACATATAGAGAAGAAATAACACCCATTCTCCTTAAAGTTTTCCAAAAAAACAGAAGAGAAGGGAATACTTCCAAACTCATTCTATGAAGCCAGCATCACTCTAATACCAAAACCGGGCAAAGACATCACCAAAAAAGAAAACTATAGACCAATATCCCTGATGAACGTGGATGCAAAAATACTCAACAAAATATTAGCAAACCGAATTCAAAAATACATCAAGAGGATCATACACCATGATCAAGTGGGATTCATCCCAGGGATGCAAGGATGGTACAACATTCGAAAATCCATCAACATCATCCACCACATCAACAAAAAGAAGAACAAAAACCATATGATCATCTCCATAGATGCTGAAAAAGCATTTGACAAAATTCAGCATCCATTCTTGATTAAAACTCTCAACAAAATGGATATAGAGGGCAAGTACCTCAACATCATAAAGGCCATATATGACAAACCCACAGCTAACATCATACTTAACAGCGAGAAGCTGAAAGCTTTTCATCTAAGATCGGGAACAAGACAGGGATGCCCACTCTCTCCACTGTTATTCAACATAGTACTGGAGGTCCTAGCCACAGCAATTAGACAAAACAAAGATATACAAGGCATCCAGATTGGTAAAGAAGTAGTCAAATTGTCACTATTTGCAGATGACATGATACTGTACATAAAAAACCCTAAAGAGTCCACTCCAAAACTACTAGACCTAATATCTGAATTCAGCAAAGTTGCAGGATACAAAATTAATACACAGAAATCTGTTGCTTTCCTATACACTAACGATGAACTAACAGAAAGAGAAATCAGAAAAACAATTCTATTCACAATTGCATCAAAAAGAATAAAATACCTAGGAATAAACCTAATGAAGGAAGTGAAAGACCTGTATCCTGAAAACTACAAGACATTCCTAAGAGAAATTAAAGAGGACACTAACAAATGGAAATGCATCCCATACTCTTGGCTAAGAAGAATAAGTATTGTCAAAATGGCTATACTACCCAAAGCAATCTACAGATTCAATGCAATCCCTATCAAAACTACCAACAGCTTTCTTCAATGAACTCGAACAAATAATTCTAAAATTCATATGGAACCACAAAAGGCCCTGAACAGCCAAAGCAATCCTGAGAAGGAGGAATAAAACAGGGGGAATTATGCTCCCTGACTTCAAGCTCTACTACAAAGCCACAGTAATCAAGACAATTTGGTATTGGCACAAAAACAGACACACAAATCAGTGGAATAGAACAGAAAATCCAAACATCAACCCAAACACATACAGTCAATTAATATTTGATAAGGGAGCCTTGGATATACATTGGGGAGATGACGGCCTCTTCAGCAGCTGGTGTTGGAAAAACTGGACAGCTGCATGTAAGAGAATGAAATTGGACTACTGTCTAACCCCATACACAAAGGTAAACTCAAGGTGGATCAAAGACCTGAATGTAAGTCATGAAAGTATAAAACTCTTAGAAAAAAATTTGGGCAAAATTCTCTGGGACATAAACATGAGCGACTTCTTCATGAACATATCTCCCCGAGCAAGGGAAACAAAAGCAAAAATGAACAAGTGGGACTATATCAAGCTGAAAAGCTTCTGTACAGCAAAGGACACCATCAGTAGGACAAAAAGACTTCCTACAGTATGGGAGAATATATTCATAAATGACGTATCCGATAAGGGGTTGACATCCAACATATATAAAGAACTCACGCACCTCAACAAACAAAAAGCAAATAATCCCATTAAGAAATGGGCAGAGGACATGAATAGACACTTCTCCAAAGAAGAAATTCAGATGGCCAACAGGCACATGAAAAGATGCTCCACATCACTAATCATCAGAGAAATGCAGATTAAAACCACTATGAGATATCACTTCACACCAGTGAGGATGGCCAACATCCAAAACACAAACAACAACAAGTGTTGGTGAGGATGTGGAGAAAAGGGAACCCTCCTACACTGCTGGTGGGACTGCAAATTAGTGCAACCATTGTGGAAAGCAGTATGGAGGTTCCTCAAAAAATTCAAAATAGAAATACCATTTGACCCAGGAATCCCACTCCTAGGAATTTACCCTAAGAATGCAGCAGCCCAGTTTGAAAAAGACAGATGTACCCCTATGTTTATAGCAGCACTATTTACAATAGCCAAGAAATGGAAGCAACCTAAGTGTCCATCAGTAGATGAATGGATAAAGAAGATGTGGTACATAGACACAATGGAATATTATTCAGCCATAAGAAGAAAACAAATCCTACCATTTGCAACAACATGGAGGGAGCTAGAGGGTATTATGCTCAGTGAAATAAGCCAAGCCGAAAAAGACAAGTATCAAATGATTTCACTCATATATGGAGTATAAGAACAAAGAAAAAATACTGAAGGAACAAAACAGCGGCCGACTCACAGAACCCAAGAACGGACTAATAGTTACCAAAGGGAAAGGGATTGGGGAGGATGGGTGGGATGGGAGGGGCAAGGGGGAAGAAGGGACATTACGATTAGCAGATGTAATGTTGGGGGGGCACGGGGAGGGCTGTACAACCCAGAGAGGAGAAGTAGTGACTCTATGGCATCTCACTATGCTGATGGACAGTGACTGTAATGGTTTGGGGGGGGGGACCTGATGAAGGGGGTAGTGTAATCACCATAATATTACTCATTTAATTGTAGATTAATGATATCAAAATAAACTTATTAAAAAAATAAATAAATAAAAATAAAAAAATACAAAAAGTAAATAAAATACATATATAATTAAATGTCAACAATAGCATAGTGGCTGGCAGATAGATATATAGAGCTAAAATGTGTTCAGGGCTTTGAATGATCTGGAAAGCAGTCAAAGCACAAATATTGAATAGACTCTATAAGTTGAGAATGGTGTGATTTCTAAAGTAACCATTAAAACAATAATAAAAGAAATCCTAATGAGTTAAGTGAGGGAGTATGCTCTAATAACAAATACTTAACAGATCCAAATTATGGAAGAATTGAGAAAAAAATAATGGGACAAAGAGACTAGACCAAAAACAAACAGTAGAAATATGAAAAATTTAAACCAAAATACATCAATATTTGCATTACATGTAAATGAACCATGTTCTCCAATAAAAGAAAAAGATTGCCAGACTAGATTTAAAAAAACAATAACTAAATGATGCTTACGAAAAGTTCACCAAATAAGGATAGATAGTCTAAAGGTAAAAGAAAGAAAAAGAAATACCATACAGGACCAAAGAAACTGGTCCAGTTAGTCACAGTAGATTTTAAGGAAGAAATTTTATAGGTAGAAATGGGACGTTGCCAGCTCAACATAAAGGTGTAACAATCTCGTCATATTCATGTAATTTTATACATACATACACATATATGTGTGTATGTATATACACATATATCCCAATTGGAGAATGAACAGAAACATGCAGAACATGTAAAAAATACAAATAGCCTAATAACACAGTTTACCTAATTAACAATTAAGACACTGAACTAAATAGCATTTTTGTCATGATTCTATGAAACATTACCAATAATGACCACATGCTAGGTCATAAGCAAATCTCAACACATTTTAAAGGACTGAAACCATATTAGAGTATGTTCTCTGACCACTGTAGTTTTATACTAGAAACCCTATCAAAAAGAAAACTTCCAAATGTTTAGAAATTAAGAAGTACATTTTTAAATAAATTCACTGGCAGAAGAAAAAATCATAATGGTAATGGTATTTGGAAAATATTTTTAACTAAATGATAAAAGTATGATATAAATAAACTTTTAGGATGCAGCTAAGCAGGGAATATTTACAGCCTTAACAGTATACATTAGGGAAATAAACTAAAGATCAATGATCTAAGCTTCTATACAAAGACAAATCTTGAAAGGGATAAATTAAACATAAACTAGAAGGAAGGAAATACAGATATGAGAAGAAATGAATGAAACAAAAAACCAACATACAGCAGAAAAACTGAAAACTGGTTCTTTAAAAAGTCTAATAAAACTCAAAAACCACAAGTTAAGACCAACCACAAAAGAAAAGATGTCACAAATTATCAAATTTTGGAACAAAAAGAGACATCATTACAGAACCAATATATGTTAAAATGACAAGAGGAAACTATGAAAACTTTCATGCCAAGATACTGAGGATTAGGATTGAAGGGAAACTTTTCCTTGCAAAATACAACTCATTAAAACTACTATCACTACCACTACCACTACCACCACCACCACTACCACTACCACCACCACCACCACCACTACCACTATCACTACTACCACTACCACCACTACCACTACCACCACCACCACCACCACCACCAGTACCACCATCACCACCACCACCACCACCACCACCATCACCACCACCACCACCACCACCACCACCACCACCAGTACCACCATCACCACCACCACCACCACCAGTACCACCATCACCACCACCACCACCATCACCACCACCACCACCACCACCACCACCACCACTACCACCACCACTACCACCACTACCACCATCACCACTACCACCACCACCACCACCACCACTACCACCATCACTACCACCACTACCACCACCACCACCACTACCACCACCACCACCACTACCACCACCACCACCACGACCACCACCACCACCAGTACCACTATCACCACCACCACGACGACCACCACCACCACCACTACCACCACCACTACCACCATCACCACCACCACCACCACCACCACCACCACCACCACCACCACCACCACCACCACCACCACTACCACCACCACCACCACCACCACCACTACCACTACCACTACCACTACCACCACTACCACTACCACCATCACCACTACCACCACCAGCACCACCACTACCACTACCACTACCACCACCACCACTACCACCATCACTACCACCACTACCACCACCACCACCACCACCACCACTACCACCATCACTACCACCACCAGTACCACTATCACCACCACCACCACCACTACCACTACCACTACCACTACCACCACCACCACCACCACCAGTACCACTATCACCACCACCACCACCACTACCACTACCACTACCACTACCACTACCACTACCACCATCACCACTACCACTACCACCACCACCACTACCACTACCACTACCACTACTACCACTACCACCACCACTACTACCACTACCACTACCACTACTGGTCAGTAATAAGTGGGAGTTGAGATTAGTAAAATGAGCACTTACTTATACTTTAGACTTTGTATTTCTTTGAATGGCCCTATAACTTATGAACTGTGGCTTAGTACCTGAGTTTTCTTTAAGATATATGCTTAATGAAGGTCAAAGAAACAAAATAAGAAAAAGTTACACTTGATGAATTTAACAGTATTCTAATTCTTTAACTTTGAAATGTGTGGTTAAATAAAATGGCATCACTGAAATTTGGTTAACAACACCAGTGAAGATCCTAAGATGCCAGAACACTTCAGAAAAAGAGTGGGCACCTAAAAGAAAGAAAAGCATCAGGAAAACGAGGCTGCAGCACACATGACACAGTTTTCTCGTTCGGTGTTCCAACTAAAGAATATTGGCGTACTCGCAAATCTCTTCACAATTTTCACACACGAGGGGCTACCAGGTTAATTTTCACATGTGATTTTACCATTTGCGTTGGAATATGGTATTCCATATTCCAATATCCTGAAAAATGATGATTTATATTCTGATTTGTGTTAGGAACTGTTATGCTTGCTGATTAGTCTAATTAAAAAGCTCTAAAGATTATAACACCTAAAATAGCTTCTGTTATTTTTACATATAAGCTACAAATTATTTCAGTTAAGATGAATAATATATCATGAAAGATTATTTCATAGACAGGACCAAGGAATAATTTATTAAGCCACAGTTTTGGTTTATTGTTCATAAACTGTTTATGAAAATAATATATTTGCATAAACAGGTGTTGTGCTGAATGCCTGCTTTCCTTCTGAGAGTGAGAAATTTGGGACCTGCTAGGCAGAAGGAGTTTACATGACCAACTCCCAAAAAACACCTTGGACAGTAAGTCAAATGAACTTCCATCCATGGTAGACACATTTCACACAACTATCACCAATTGATACTGGAGGGATATAGCATGTTTTGTACATGGAGGGAAGACAACTGTAAGCCTGCACCTGATTTCCTCCGGGCTTTGTTCCCTGTGCCTCTTTCCTTAGGTGAATTTGCTTTGTATTTTTTCATGTAATGAATCTTATCCATAACTATGACTACATGCCAAGTGCAGTGAGTTCTCCTAAAAAATCACCAAACTTAGGGGTGGTCTCTGGGACCCCAACATTTATTTTTAAGTTACCCTGAAGTAAAACTCCAAAAGAGGGTTAAGAGCCTACAAGAGTGATAAAACTGCGCTGGCTCAAAGAAGCCATACACTGACTCCTTCTAAGCAACATTTCAGATGAATATAATCCTAACAGCGTTTACAGACACAAGATTATTTTCAAATCCTTAAAACTATAGGTTGTGTTAAATGTTTTTTGCCACAAATTTCGAGAATTAGTAACACAAGCCCAACCTTCAATCATATAAAGTCATAGGATGGAAATCAGCTATCAGAATGATTCTTGGAATTTTTTCTCATTTAAAGTCACAAGCTCATGTAACTATTTCATCCTTTCCACCTCCTGAGCACTCCCTTTCCTTGGCCACTTTTCACAGTCAGCTTACATTCCTGCTTTCAGTTTTATCAAGATAATAGGAGCAATCAGAAGAGAACTTCTAAATCTACCAACCTCAATATTTACCATCATACCCCATATCTATCCATTATATGCACTTTCCTTCCTGCTGTATTATCTGAAATAGTGACCCTAGCTAAAAACAATGGCCCTCCACCCACTTACACAGTGTATCTCATCCTACCTTGCCTCTTAAAGAACTCTGCTCTTACATTTGTCTTGAACCACCAAGTTTCCAATTATACTAGATCTTTCCCAACAGCCTATCTCCCACTGTGAACAAAATTCTCCCGACTCTGCATCCTCCTCTAGCTACTATCTCATTTCTGTGATCACTTTTTAAGAAAACTCCTCAGAAGAGTTATTTCTGTATCTCTCCTTCTTTTCCTCTAATCAGAGTTTTTTTGGTGCCATTGAAACATTTCCCAGTGAGTTCACCAGTGACTTCAGTGACATTGTTTGCATAGTCCCTATTTAATATGCCCATTGTCCTGGAATAATGATTAATAGTACCCCCTCCCTTTCACTATCAAAAATCCCCAGGTTCAGAAATGAAGTTTTTGATCACCCCATGAATGCCTACAGTGTTGAAAACAATGGTCAATTATCAGTCCTCATCTTATTTGACTTCTGAGTATTAAGTTGATTATTCTCCACTTCTTGAAGCACTTTCTTCATTTAGCTTTGAGGATAGCCCATTATCCTGTTTCACTGACCTCTCCTTCTCAATGTACTTTGCGGGATTCTCATTATTTCTCAAATCTGGTGTAGTTAGGATTTAATCCTTCCCTTCTCTAGCTGTACTCCCACTCCAAATTGTCTCATCTAGTCTGCGCTAATCACTCCCAAACTCGTATTTCCAGTCCAGCCCTCTATCTAGGTTACCCAACTGCCAATGGGAGAGTCTCCTTCAATATCTAATAGGCACCTCAAATTTAATGTTCCAAAACCAAACTCCCAGTTCATACCTGTATCACCTGTAGACAGCCGAATATCTCTATTACTTGAGTTGATAGTATCTTCCAGTTAGTCAGGCTCACAAATGTACGATCTTTAACTCTTTCTATTCACACTACTTATTCAATCCATATACTAGTTTTATTGAATCTACCTTTATATTGTATCAAAAATGAAATATATTTGGTGTCATCTTGCTAGTCCAAGCAACAAACATTCCTACCCTTGACTATTCAAATAACTGTTCTCCCTCACTCTAATCTTGCCCTTCTACAGTCTCTTTTCCTCACAGCAACCAAAGTAATTCCTTTGAAACAACTCCAATTATATCATACCTTTGGCTTAGCTATCCTGTCATACCTGGAGTAAAATCACAGGGTCTCATTATAGTCTCTGACTACCCAGAAGTAATCTTTACCACTCTCTCACCATCTACTTCACTCCAACTGAGTATCTTCTAGCTATTTCTCAATCACAGCAAGCACATTCAATCCCAAGGGCTTTACACTTTCTATCTCCTCTGCCTCAAGTGTTCTTCCCCTGACATTTGCGTAACTTGTTTTCTTATTTCATCCAGGTATTTGCTCAAATGTTCTGTTTTGGAAAGGCCTATTCTGACAACTCTACTTAAAATGGTTCCACAGTTTTCTACTTTTCCTCTTATGCTGTTAAAAAAATTTATACATCACCATCAGACATTACACTGTATATTTAATTTTTTTTAATATAATTTATTTTGGTATCATTAATCTACAATTACATGTGCAATATTATGGTTATTAAACTACCCCTACATCAGGTCCCCCCCACCAACCCCACTACAGTCACTGTCCATCAGCGTAGTGAGATGCTATAGAATCACTACTTGTCTTCTCTGAGTTGTACAGCCCTCCCTGTGCCCCCCTAACATTATATCTGCTAATTGTAATGCCCCTTTTTCCCTCTTATCCCTCCCTTCCCACCCATTTCCCCCAGTCCCTTTCCGTTTGGAAACTATTAGTCCATTCTTGGGTTCTGTGAGTCGGCTGCTGTTTTGTTCCGTCAGTATTTTTTCTTTGTTCTTACACTCCACATATGAGTGAAATCATTTGGTGCTTGTCTTTTTCAGCTTGACTTACTTCACTGAGCATAATACCCTCTAGCTCCATCCATGTTGTTGCAAATGGTAGGATTTGTTTTCTTCTTATGGCTGAATAATATTCCATTGTGTATATGTACATCTTCTTTACCCATTCATCTACTGATGGACACTTAGGTTGCTTCCATTTCTTGGCTGTTGTAAATAGTGCTGCGATAAACATAGGGGTGCATATATCTTTTTCAAACTGGACTGCTGCATTCTTAGGGTAAATTCCTAGGAGTGGAATTCCTGGGTCAAATGGTATTTCTATTTTGAGTTTTTTGAGGAACCTCCATACTGCTTTCCACAATGGTTGAACTAATTTGCAGTCCCACCAGCAGTGTAGGAGGGTTCCCTTTTCTCCACATCCTCACCAACATTTGTTGCTGTTTGTGTTTTGGATGTTGGCCACCCTCACTGGTGTGAGGTGATATCTCATTGTGCTTTTAATCTGTATTTCGCTGATGATTAGTGATGTGGAGCATCATTTCATGTGCCTGTTGGCCATCTGAATTTCTTCTTTAGAGAAGTGTCTATTCATGTCCTCTGCCCATTTCTTAATTGGATAATTTGCTTTGTTTGTTAAGGTGCATGAGTTCTTTATATATTTTGGATGTCAACCCTTTATCAGATATGTTATTTATGAATATATTCTCCCATACTGTAGGATGTCTTTTTGCTCTACTCATGGTGTCCTTTGCTGTACAGAAGCTTTTCAGCTTGATATAGTCCCACTTGTTCATTTTTGCTTTTGTTTCCATTGCCTGGGGAGACATGTTCGTGAAGAAATCGCTCACGTTTATGTGCAAGAGATTTTTGCCTACGTTTTTTGCTAAGAGTTTTATGGTTTCATGACTTACATTCAGGTCTTTGATCCACCTTGAGTTTACCTTTGTGTATGGGGTTAGACAATAGTCCAGTTTCATTCTCTTACATATAGCTGTCCAGTTTGTCCAACACCAGCTGCTGAAGAGGCTGTCATGTCCCCATTGTATATCCAAGGCTCCTTTATCAAATATTAATTGACTGTATATGTTTGGGTTAATGTTTGGATTTTCTATTCTGTTCCACTGGTCTGTGTGTCTGTTTTTGTGCCAATACTAAATTGTCTTGATTACTGTGGCTTTGTAGTAGAGCTTGAAGTCAGGGAGCGTAATTCCCTGTTTTATTCCTCCTTCTCAGGATTGCTTTGGCTATTCGGGGTCTTTTGTGGTTCCATATGAATTTTAGAATTATTTGTTGCAGTTCATTGAAGAAAGCTGTTGGTAGTTTGATAGGGATTGCATTGAATCTATAGATTGCTTTAGGTAGTATAGCCATTTAGACAATATTTATTCTTCTTAGCCAAGAGCATGGGATGCATTTCCATTTGTTAGTGTTCTCTTTAATTTCTCTTAGGAGTGTCTTGTACTTTTCAGAGTACTGGTCTTTCACTACCTTCGTTAGGTTTATTCCTAGGTATTTTATTCTTTTTGATGCAATTGTGAATGGATTTGTTTTTCTGATATCTCTGTTAGTTCATCGTTAGTGTATAGGAAAGCAACAGATTTCTGTGTGTTAATTTTGTATCCTGCAACTTTGCTGAATTCAGATATTAGTTCTAGTAGTTTTTGAATGGAATCTATAGGGTTTTTTATGTACAGTATCATGTCATCTGCAAATAGTGACAATTTGACTTCTTCTTTACCAATCTGGATGCCTTGTATGTCTTTGTTTTGTCTGATTGCCATGGCTAAGACCTCCAGTAATATGTTGTATAACAGGGAGAGAGTGGGAATCCCTGTCTTGTTCCCGATCTTAGATGAAAAGCTTTCAGCGTCTCGCCGTTAAGTATGATGTTAGCTGTGGGTTTGTCATATATAACCTTTATGATGTTGAGGTACTTGTCCTCTATACCCATTTTGTTGAGAGTTTTAATCAGGAATGGATGCTGAATTTTGTCAAATGCTTTTTCAGCATCTATGGAGATGATCATGTGGTTTTTGTTCTTCTTTTTGTTGATGTGGTGGATGATGTTGATGGATTTTCGAATGTTGTACCATCCTTGCATCCCTGGGATGAATCCCACTTGATCATGGTGTATGATCCTCTTGATGTATTTTTGAATTCGGTTTGCTAATATTTTGTTGAGTATTTTTGCATCTACGTTCATCAGGGATATTGGTCTGTAATTTTCTTTTTTGGTGATGTCTTTGCCCGATTTTGGTATTAGAGTGATGCTGGCTTCATACAGTGAGTTTGGAAGTATTCCCTCCTCTTCTATTTTTTGGAAAACTTTAAGGAGAATGGGTTTTATTTCTTCTCTATATGTCTGGTAGAATTCAGAGGTGAATCCATCAGGTCCGGGGGTTTTGTTCTTGTGTAGTTTTTTGATTACCGATTCAATTTCATTGCTGGTGAATGGTCTTTTTAGTTTTTCTGTTTCTTGCTTGGTCAGTCTTGGAAGGTTGTATTTTTCTAAGAATTGTCCATTTCTTCTATGTTTTCCAGCTTGTTAGCATATAGATTCTCATAATATTCTCTTACAATTCTTTTTATTTCTGGGGGACCGTCGTGATTTTTCCTTTCTCATTTCTGATTGTGTTTATGTGTGTAGATTCTCTTTTTCTCTTAATGAGTCTGGCTAGGGGTTTATCTATTTTGTTTATTTTTTTCAAAGAACCAGCTCTTGGTTTCATTGATTTTTTTCTATTGTTTTATTTTCAATTTTATTTCTTCTCTGATCTTTATTATGTCCCTCCTTCTGGTGACTTTGGGCCTCATTTGTTCTTCTTTTTCCAATTTCATTAATTGTGTCTTTAGACTATTCATTTGGGAATGTTCTTCCTTCTTTAAATAGGCCTGGATTGCAATATACTTTCCTCTTAGAACTGCCTTTGCTGCATCCCACAGTTGTGGCTTTGTGTTGTTGTTGTCATTAGTCTCCATATTGTCTTTGATTTCTGTTTTGATTTGGTCGTTAACCCATTGATTAATTAGGAGAGTGTTGTTAAGTCTCCATGTATTTGTGAGCCTTGTTGATTTCTTTCTAAAATTTATTTCTAGTTTTATACCCTGGTGATCTGAGAAGTTGGCTCGTAGGATTTCAACATTTTTGAAATTACTGAGCATATTTTTGTGGCCTACTATGTGGTCTATTCTGGAAAATGTTCCATGTGCACTTGAGAAGAATGTGTATCCTGTTGCTTTTGGTTGTAGAGTTCTGTAGATGTCTGTTAGGTCCATCTGTTCTAATGTGTTGTTCAGTGCAACTGTGTCTTTACTAATTTTCTGTCTGGTTGATCTGTTCTTTGGAGTGAGTGGGGTGTTGAAGTCTCCTAAAATGAGGGCATTGCTGTCTATTTCCTCCTTTAATTCTGTTAGTATTTGTTTCACATATGCTGGCGCTCCTGTGTTGGGTGCATATATATTTATAATGGTTATATCTTCTTGTTGGACTGACCCCTTTATCATAATGTAATGTCCTTCTTTATCTCTTACTACTTTCTTCGTTTTGAAGTCTATTTTGTCTGATACAAGTACTGCAACACCTGCTTTTTTCTCCTTGTTGTTTGCATGAAATATCTTTTTCCATCCCTTCACTTTTAGTCTGTGTATATCTTTGGGTTTGAGGTGAGTCTCTTGTAAGCAGCATATATGGGTCTTGCTTTTTTTTCTTTTTTTTTTTTCTTTCCTTATTCTGTTACAGGCAGGCATTTGTTGTGTGAGCTCAGTTTCCTGCTCATGCTGTTTCATTTGATTTGTAACGGATTGTAAATGGATGGCAGAAGTATTAGATATGTGGTCTCCCTCCATCATGGGTCTCGCTTTTTTATCCATTCTGTTACTCTGTGTCTTTTGATTGGTGCATTCAGTCCATTTACATTTAGGGTGATTATTGATAGGTATGTACTTATTGCCATTGCTGGCCCTATATTCGTGGTTACCAAAGGTTCAAGGGTTGCTTCTTTACTATCTAACAATCTAACTTAACTTTCTTGTTAAGTAATTGTAAACACTGTGTGATGTTTCTTTATTTCTCTCCCTTCTTATTCTTCCTCCTCCATTCTTTATATACTAGGTGTTTTATTCTTTGCCTTTAGTTAGTATTTGGATGGTTTGCTTTCTTTGCTATGATTTTATTTTCTCTGGTGACATCTTTTTAGCCTTAGAAGTGGTTCCATCTAGAGAAGTCCATTTAAGATATCCTGCAGTGTTGGTTTATGAGAGGCAAACTCTCTCAACTTTTGTTTGTCTGGAAATTGTTTAATCCCTCCATCATATTTAATTGATAATCGTGCTGGATACAATAATCTTTGTTCGAGGCCCTCCTTTTTCATAATGTTAAATATATCATGCCATTCTCTTCTGGCCTGTAAGTTTTCTGTTGAGAAGTCTGATGATAGTCTGATGGGTTTTCCTTTGTAGGTGATCTTTTTTCTCTCTCTAGCTGCCTTTAATACTCTGTCTTTATCTTTGATATTTGCCATCTTAATTATTATGTGTCTTGGTGTTGTCTTCCTTGGGTCCCTTGTGTTGGGAGATCTGTGGGTTTCCGTGGACTGCGAGACTATTTCCTTCCCCAGCGAGGGAAAGTTTTCAGCAATTATTTCTTCAAAGACACTTTCTATTCCTTTTTCTCTCTCTTCTTCCTCTGGTACTCCTATAATGAGAATAGTGTTCCATTTGGATTGGTCACACAGTTCTCTTATTATTCTTTCATTCCTAGAAATCCTTTTGTCTCTCTCTGCCACAGCTTCTCTGTATTCCTGTTCTCTGATTTCTATTTCATTAACAGTCTCTTGCATCTCATCCAGTGTGCTGTTAAGCCCGTTGATCACTTGTCTGATTTCTGTATTGTCTTTCCTTACTTCCCTCACTTCCTCCCTCAGCTCTTGCACATTTCTCTGTAGATCCATCAGCATGGTTATGACTTTTATTCTGAAATCTTTTTCAGGAAGACTGTGCATTTCCATCCTTTCCGGCTCCCTCTCTGGGGTTGTCTGGTTGATTTTAGTCTGAGCCATATTCCTCTGTCTTTTCATGCCTATAGAAGTGGTCGCTGGTAGTTGCCACGTATGTCAGCTGGGCTCTTTAAGAGTTTAAAAAGGGAAAAAGAAAAAATAAGAAAGAAAGAAAGAAAAAAAAAGAAAAGAACAAAGAAAACAAAGCAAAACAAAAAAACAAAAAACAAAACAAAACAAAAAAAACGCCCACTGGGAGTAGATTCTGTGGGGATGCTGAAGGTGGCGCTGTTGCCCCAGTATTCCGCAGCCGTGGCCACGCCTCTCCGCAGGGCCCTTTATCGTTCTGGCCACGAATGGGAGGCTGTTGAACGCAGTGAGTAGTGTAAGTACGGCCACGCTTCCCCAGTCGCCACCTAAGGCATCTGGAACTCCCCAGGACTCCCAGCCTGCTGGGCTTAGTGTGCCGGGGTGATCTGGCTCCTCCACTGGGCTCCTGTCTCTTTTAGACCGCTGAAGAAAGCGCGCGCTTTTTTTTTTTCCTTCCTGGGAGCCAGCTGTAAGCAACCTGGCGCATTCCCCACTCAGATCCTGCCCCTCTGTCTCTCCAATCTCCGCTACACCACGTGATGTGGGTCAGCGCTCCCCACGCAGATCACCGGGGCTGGCTACTTCGTGGAGTGTACTTCCACTCCCTGCCGGCTCTGAATCCTCTCCTCCCGCCGGTGCACTGGGGTGGGGGGGTGTTCGCGTCCCACCGGGTCGTGGCTCCGTATCTTACCCACCTCTTGGGGTGCCGAGTCCTCTTGGGTGTAGCTGCACGCTGTGCGCGTTCCTGTGTATTCTGGTCTCTCTTTTAGGAATAGATGTATTTCCTGTATTTTTGTAGATAAATAAAGTGTTGGGAGGAGATTTCTGCTGCCCTGGTCATGCCGCCATCTTCCCGGAAGTATGAGTCTATTTAAATATTTATTTAATTCGGTTTTCCTCACTATAATATGGACCTCAGAACATTAAAAACTAATTTCTTTTTTCACTGCCATATTCTCCTGTTTAGATCCTTGTAGAAACTCAATAAATATTTATCAAATAATTGCATGGAATCTATACATGAATACGTCTGTAAACCCTGGGTTTTCCTGGCTGTGCTTGTAACTTGAACATGATGATGTCACATGACATGAGTCACTCTTAGCTGTAGAGGATAAAGACGTAACAGCTACTGTCAGTTACAGAGTATGCTCTGGTGCCTAATGGCACAGTTTAACTCCCAGTCCTGCACCTGACTACATGTGCAACCATGGACAAGCTGCTAGCTGGCTCTCTGTATTACTTCTGTCATTTGTGAAATGAAGATAATAACTGTACCTATCTGTTAGTGTTGCAGAGAGTAAGTAAATTTATATATATACAAAGCACTTTGAATAGGGACAGCATATACAAATGCTATATAAATATTAGCTATTATTATTATGGTACATACAACTTTGGGAAACAAGGATGATAGTATCTTTATTTTTACAGTACTCAGAGATTTATTCTAACTTTTAAAAGACCGAAACCCCTCATGTTTAGCCTGAAAACCACCAAAAGATAGAATCTACCACACAGAAGTATATACAATAAAGAGAAGAAGAAAATTTGCTAATATTTTTTAAAAACATGTACACAAAGCAAAAGTAAAATTTCAGTTAATATTGAGAAATAGAATACATAAAATACCTATCTTTAAAATTAAAACTAAAAGTCTCAGTGTGTAAGAGAAAAAAATCATATCTTAAAGAAGTATCTCTCTATGAAGTTCAACTAAAAACTATTGTTTAGTAGGCTGGCTCCCAAACATACCCAACTGCCACTATTTATGTCCTGTGTGTTGCCCCTCCCACACTGACTCATGTAATAAATAAAATATCATAAAATGATGGAGGGTGACTTCTGAAGGTAGGTCATAAAGACAGTGTTGTTCCATCTTGCTCTCTCGGATTGCCTGCTCTGGAGGAAGCCACCTGACCCATTGTAGGGACACTCAATCTGCTCCAAGAGAGGCATCTTACCAAAAGCCATGTGAGTGAGCCATCTTAGAAGTGGGTCTTCCCCGCTCAGGAAAGCTCAGTTGAATCTGGCTGACCGCTTGACAGCAACTTATGCGAGACCTCATGTCACACTACCCTGGTTAGCTGTTCCCAAATTTCTGACCCACAGAAATTATGAGAATATAAATGTTTATTCTTTTAAGCAACTAAATTCTGAGGTAATTTGTTACAGAGCAATAGATAGCTAATACAATAAGAAAGAAATTCCAAGTGTCATACAACTTGAAAAGAAAATATCTTCACAAAATAAAACATGGCACATGAGACAGTGAATAAAGCAGACTTTTCCAGGTTTCATGTTGAATAAGCACCTGCACTTTTGTGTAGTATTATTATAAGGCTTACAACCTGTACTTCCTCTGAAGAACTGAAGAAGTAACGGGCCACTCCTGAATAAATAAACTTTCACTCATGGAAGTAACACTCAAGCATGTTTATCTAAAGGAACTGGAGCATGCAGGACCATTTGACAAACTTCTGTCACACAACTGCCTCTACAGGCCATTCCAAGTACTAATGTTTATTTCCACTTAAATTTTAAGTTTGTAAGAAGAATATTTGACATTAGATTTTTCTAAGATGACATGACACTTGTAGTCCATCATTAAAGAATGCCAAATCAGAGTCGTGTAAAAGCATGACACTGGAAAAGGCACACTGGAATCCATACAGTAGTTTCTCCACTTCCATGTATAAAGATTCAGCTCATACAATTTAACACAGAGACACAATTAACAGGTTTTAATGTCTTAATTAAAAAATAAGAGCAAATTCAAAATGTAAGAAGGGAAGGCAGAATTTCAACTAAGTTTTCACTTTTAAAATATTAGTTAAAACTTATAGTTGTGGGGTCACCAAAGTCTAAACAATCCCTTCTTTATTATATGAGTCTTCTAATTTGAATGAGGCTTTTCCACAAAAAGCAACAAAAATTTATCTTAAACACAAAACAAAAACCTATTTATTACACACATTTGGGGGGCATAGGGTTGATTTTAAATAAAGTAAGTTTTTTTGGACCCATTTTTGAATTATTCCTTTCTTGTCTCTTTAAATCTATTTTTAGATCTACTTTAAAAATTTCTTTATGGGGGATGTCACAGAATATGACACAGAATGCCATGTGGTAGTTCATTACTTCGTCCCTCCTCAGATGTAAATGAGTTGCAATTTTCATTAGCAAAGGACTGACTTATTGAACTTTATATTTAGGATATATATATATAAACATATTAAAAATATGTAAGTTGAATGTATATTATGGGTTTCTCTTCAGATAAAGAGAAAGAAAATTACAGTGCCAGGGCAGAACTACAGAAGTTTGCCTCATTCACAGTTTTTATTTTTAATAAAAATCCATTATCCGCAAATGTGTGCAACAATACTTGTATGGACACCAGTGCAGCCTGGGTACTCTCAAAACATGATACATGTGTGCAAGCAATGAAAGACATTAGAAAATTAGTATACACTACTATTCCTGTCCTTAGGAAGCATGTTTCCGAGCAAGCAAAAATGTTGGCACTCAGTATGTTTACAGCACCTTAGGAAGGGAACACATAATCCTTAAAACAACTTTTTTTTTTCCTTAAGGAACTGCAATGCAGGTACAGAGTTTCTGTAAACAAGAGAATCAGTAAAGATATGATGATGAGCTATCAAAAGACGGAAAATTAGCTTATTAAAAACCCAAAGTGCTGACAACATATTACATATATGTGGGGTGTATATGCATGTGTGTGTGTGTATAGATCCAAACTCTATATTCTTAAATCCTAAGAAAAATAAGGACTTGGGTGAATTAAAAATTTGATAGTAAATAGAGAAATAAGTGAGTGGTAGTTCCACTTCCCTCCCAGGTCCTTGGATTGCCCTGAGACTTACATGTGGCTAGGAAATGAAGAGAAGAGATGGGATTAAGAACTTGCTATTCAGGGCATGATGGACAATTAGAAAAGAAAATTGTCCCAAGTCACACCACCTTTCAAAGGATTAATTTCTCTGAAATACCTAGACAAAATGAACTTCATTCATTGAAATATTCTGTGCAGGCCCATTTACTGCCTCCCCATATGAACCTGACACAGTATATAAAATCTCAAGTAAAATGACAGAGAGCAGAGATTACACATTTTATTATTCTAGGATTTTAAGTGTACATGTTGAAGGCCTATTAATATTGGTTACATAAAAATTTTATGTCAAATAAAAACTATAAAGCTAAGACAAAACATAAATAGGAAGCAAAATAGAAAATAAACCTTAAGAGAAAATACCAAAATTGTTTAAGTATACATAAGTCCTATAAAACAGAATGGGAAGATTAAAACAGTATCCTATTTTTTATATAATGTCAGCTGACAACTGAAGTTTTAATATGAACTATGGTGGATAATGAGAAAGCAAAAAACAAATAAATGTTAAAAAAAACAAAAACAAGAAAACAAAGCTACCATTAATGAAGGAAATTTTACCCCAATACCATCAATAGCATTAGTGGGAAATCACTTGCAGCCATCAATGTCAGTTACTACTTATTGTAAATGACTATCATACTGTGTTCTCCTGGGACCTGGGACACTTCTAGTGCTTGAGAGTTTCTATGAGAAGCTAAATGAGCTGGTTCTCAGAGCCCTCCTCTCCTTAAGGTCAAGTTTATTATTTGTTTTTTATTTTAGGATGCTGCTTAAGATTGGTCTGAAATAGGAGTCTCCTAACTTCTCCCCTACCCAAAATGTGTGAATGCCACTATTTCACAATATTATAAAAACAGAACTATTTGGATGAAATGAAAACATGTAATTCATTGATGAATCAAACAGAAGAAATTATTAGTGGGTATTATTAATTTCTTACCATTACCTCTTCTTTATTATTCACCCACACATATACTGTAAATAGATTTTATGTTATAAAAAAAGCACAAATGGGAGGATGTACTAGACACAAACTACTAGAGGGCAGGACTATGTGTACCAATTTCATAGCACTCTCAAGTGCAGACCAATGATGATTTGATGTTTAGTGTATGGGACAGTTACTCTTCCTGCATGGATCACAGGAGAGGAACAATACAGCAAGTATGTAGAGCATGCTCAATCTTTGATGAGATTCTTATTATATGTACCATCTCAATAATAAAAGCTTTTGCTCCCACTGTGGCACATTTGAAAATGTGTCAGCATGTGTGTCTGTGTGTTGGTTCAAGCATTAGTGCCTATGAAAGAAATGCTTCTCAACTTTGGAATATAAATTCCTTTCAAATTTCCTAATAAAAATAGGAACATGGCATTTATCTTTTGAAATACATCAAGAACCCTACTGAGGTCCCACAAATAAAAATAATAAAATATGATAAAAGAATCTTTTAAAAGGATAGGTTACAAAAAGCAATGATGTGAAAAAGACATAATAACTCTGAGAAATCTGCAAATGCTATTTTACTTTCATTGTTACTAAAATTTCCTGAAAGTTATGTTTTTACTTCAATACAGCCTTCACAGGAATGAAATTTTACAACCAATCATATATATTGTTCATTTTTAAAGTCCTTTGCATTGAAAATATAAAGACTTTTTGATGGAACATTTAAAATCCAGTATCTGATCTATGATTTTAAGAATAACCCATTTTTATGAAACTAAAAATAAGTTTTAAAAAGTAAAAGAAAAAAATATATTTAAAGATATTCCCAGAGATGAAATTTAGTACTAGAGAATTTGGGCAAATCATCATACCTCATCAGTGTTATAGATAATCTGAAGTCCTGAGGAAATCATTTCCACAAGGTAAAGGAGATACAGTGAAACTGTATTTATCTGAAAACAAATAATATTAAAAGATTAAAGGAAACAACAAATACATTATGTCATGACATTAAATGTAAAAGCTAAAATTACAAGTCATTTGTTCTAATAGTGGCATAGGAAAACTATTTCCTTCCCTATTTTGAAATAAAGAATCTATGGATTTACTTCACAGTAAAATCCCAGCTTTATATTTACAACTCTAAATATTCAAATTCCTTGTGATGGTTAATATCTGATTAGGAAAATGGATGCAAGTGGAACTGTTACTAACTGTTTTCATAACATTTGTGTTCTAAGATTTATTTTCGAACTCTGGGTGTAAAGCATTTCTACTTTGAAATAGTTTTGCCCCACAGGCACCTATATAATGCCAATCCATCTCAAATCTATGTAAATGAAAAAGTTGCTTAGCAAAAAAGACATTAGAACTATGCCGGTACACCATAAACAATAGGCAGTGCATCTTGAAAACAGTTTTATTTTCAGAGAATACAGAATTTATGTAAGCAACTGCAATGATAAATTAATTTTAATCAACAGTATAGAATATAATTTAACATATTTATGAACAAAAGAGTTTTATAAACAAATGAGTTATTTTTTCTTTTAGTTTATTAGTCTATTAAAGATAGACATTATATGGTCTAAACAAAGAAAGAAATGAAGACAATAATGTCCGCTTAAAAAAAAAGATTCTCCTAGAATCCTGAATGGGATTGTAAATTGTCTCAAATAAACAAGCAATGAAAGACTACAACATGGACTAACCTTGAAAACATATCAAATGAAAGAAGCTAGTCAGAAAAGTCCATATACTGTATGATTCTTACATGAAATGTATACATAGGAATATTAACAGACAGGAAGAGACTGTGATTACCTAGGGCTAGGGGCTTTGGGAGAGATGGGAAGTGCCTGAAAATGAGCACACATTTCTTTATGGGGTGATGAAAATGTTCTGAAACTTATGGTAATAGTGGTTGCACAACTCTGTGAATATACTAAAATCTATTGAATTGTATACTTTAAGTATGTGAATTTTGTGTTACATAAATTTTATCTCAAGAGCACTGTTATACAATAAATAAATAAGTAAATAAATGGGAAGCGGTGAAATTTTTTCATTAGGTAAGAAAACTGCGAACCCAAGTTAAAAACAAAAAAAAAGAAAGATGTAATTTTGTCCCTATATAATTCTAACCCAGAAGATTATTACCCTCTACCAGACTAGGTGTCTTGTGTCTTCCTTAACTCTCCTCCTACCAAGTGTTACTGAGTAACTGGCACAAAGTTGGGGTAGAAAATTATTTGTGCTCTCCAGGCCTTGGATAAGGCTGCCTTGTGTCTCCATGTCCAGGATTTTCACCTAAGCATCTTTGCCATAGACATCTTTGTTGCAATCATTTTCACCACATAACTAATTGGCCATAAGGCAATTTTGTTGTAAAAGATTAAAAAATAATATGACAATTTGGGTTCATTTCTCCATTGCCTCAGTATTCTCATTTTTATTTTATATAAATCTTAGTCATCATAATGGTCTATATAGTGGCACACAGATTTGAACCCACATTCCCCACAGAATTTTGCAACATCTATCAACAGATAAGTGATGATATGCCAAAACAAACAAAAGTGGAGTAACCTTTCACAACATAATACAAAGCTCAGTTACAAATATGCATCCTAGTATTGGGAAACTGATACCTCTCTTAATGCAGGAGGAAATCTTAGTAAAAAAAAAAAAACAATGCCAAAAGAGGAGACGCATAAACAAGAAAAGAAAAATACATGAAACTGAATGAAAAACTTTGAAGACAGGTGCTTAGGAAAAATTTACAAAATAAAATCGGTTATTTGTGCAGTCTACTCGCATTTTAAATGTACTCAAATATTTTGTATTTTGCAAGATAGTTTTTTGATTTTGTCATTCATTTTTGATGCTTCATTATATGTCCTTTTTAATGAATGTCCCTCTCTTATTTTTCATTTTTCTCTTTTACAGCAAAATTGACTTACAGCCAATTAGTTATACAGTGAAGACATTTGAGGGGAAAATGCTTACAGCAAAACTACCTAGAATTGCCACCAGAGTCTGGCAGTGCTGGTGACTCAGGAACCAGGAATATCCAGACATCTCCTGACTTCCTAGCATCCAAAGTCCAGTGGGTGTCAGAGTCTTGTCAAAGCCCAAGTGGGACACAAAGAACGATATAAGATTCTGGTTTCAGGGTTTTTAGACTGACAAACTTTTGGTGGAGAAGAGCTGGACCCCATTGTCAGACTCACATTTTCTTTCAACAAAAACACTGATCAGAAATGACTTCCAAGAAACTTCATTTCTATGGACAACCATTTACAGCCGCACCTTCAAGATCTCTCTGCTCTGACTTTTGGGAAAAAATAACAGTAAGTGGCAAATTATATCTTTGGAGACTACCAAACAGTAGGTTGACTAGCATTTATTTAAAACCTGCTATGTGCCAGACACTGAGCTTGAATTCTGGGATACAAAAATAAATGAGCCATTAGCTTCTGGAAACCCTATTTCAGATAGTGAACATATTTGTCAAAGCAAAAGGTACATAAAACCTAATTACGTGATAATTATAGGGAGAAGGAGAAGTGTTATATTCACATAACACTGATTTTCCAAGGAACTGATTACAAACAGGTGTAAGAGTTTCCTCTGCATAGAAAAGGGGACACTGCACTTTCTGTGTTTGGAGGAGTCATACTAAAGTAAAAAATTTCAGATTTCCAAGGAGACAGAGACTATAAAAAGGAGATACTCTTATTTTAATAAGGAATACATAAATAATAAGTATTCTGTCCTAAAGATAGCAGAACCAAATGATGAGCTGGAAGAAAATCCATTAAAAAAATAGCAAATACAATTTTGCATACTAGAAACAGGGCAACAAGATGTCTGGTGAAAGACAATAAGAGAAAAAAGTTAAAACAAAACATAAAATCCTAGTGTATTCTTAGCCTAGGTATAAAATTTAATATATTAGACAAAATTTATAGACTCCAGAAATGCCTTTTGGAGTTACATTTTAGTGGTATGTTTTCATTTATTGAAGAATGATATATTAAAAATGATCTGCCATGTAACAAAAATTTCTGAATGCTGTCACTGTCAATTGTCCTTTATTCCCTAGTTCCTAAGTGTTGAAATTCTACTAAATTTGATAATAAGCACAAGCTTTTGACACTGAAAGAATTGTAGGATTCCTTCTTCTAGGTAGTAATAACCCATCCAGGTGCCCTTTTTGCGTGTGGCCCAAGAACTAAAGTCAGATTTTATGTTCCATCACAATAACTAATTCAGCTCTGGTGGTTAGCATTTCACTTCTTCATTTCATGGTTGTTTTCTACTTCATTTTTTAACATTTTATGAAATCTACTTTTCAAAAAATTTTTAAATTATAAATGGACTCAAATCTTCTTTGATGAAGAATATAAATAGAGAAGAGAAAGAAAGACCTGTAATCATCTCTTTTTACCTGAAGATGACCATATTGGTCGTAGGAGAGGATCTCATCACCTGTATGCACATTGAAAATAGAGTGAAGACATGTAGTTGTACGTGGATCCTGCTTAAACTGCTGGACCTAGAATCAAATATAAAATTGAAGTAATGCTAGTAATTCACATTCATACAAGATAGAGAGTTTAAGTTATTTTTCATGAAATTGTTAATGAGGAAAGCTATAGCTTATAGGCAGAGGACAGAACAAAGCAGAAATGTTACTTTTTCTAAAGAAGCAAAACACAAAATTCATAACTACTACCTTAATAGAATTAACATGATTGTTGAATACTTAATTGGTATTCATAGCAACTCAAGTGTAATACTGAGCTTTTTAATGTAGTACAATGGCTTTTGCATCTTATTTTAGTCATATAATGGTTTATTCTGGGAGACAGGATTCCAGGAGTCAAATCCCACTACTATTTGGAAATGCTTCCATGACACCTGGTGAAAAAGTGCTGCAGGCATTCTAATTCAGTCAAGTGTTCAAAAGTTCAAATGCTATTTCTTTCTCTAAGGAACATAAATTGTGACCTATGCTCCTGTTAACATGTTCTTATTTCCTTGCCACATATGTTCTCCTTACTAAGGTATCAATTCCAATAGAACATAGGTCATAATTTTACTTATTAATTGAACATAAAATTTGCTAAGTAAATAATAAATGATCTAACACACAAATTCTAAGGACAAAAAAAAATTGAGCTACTTTTTTAGGGCCTGTTCAATTCAACTTGGCAAACATTAACTGATACCAATTATATGTCAAACACCGTTCTAGGCCCTGGAAGGACAAGATGAATAGAAATAGAAAATGAATAGAATGACATAGTTCTATGTAAAGGCAATGACTTTTTCTCTCTTTGAAAAGATATGTGATGATAATATCTGGGTAGTTATGAATTTGCCTTGTCTCACTTGGCTAAGGAACCACAGATAACTATATTCTCTTCTCCACCTTCAAAATTCTTCTCATCCTTAAAATCTTAACTCATAAAACACCTTTCGTAAAAACCCTTCTGAATCCCAATTAAAATTCCTCCCTCTGGACTCCCACATCAGTGCTTAACCCTCAGTTATTTCTCCTTCCTCTTATTTTTATTAGTTGTCTGTATCTCCTATTATCTTATAAGCTTCTAGCAGTTACACTTATCCTATATGGTAGCCACTAGCTACATGTAACTAATTCAATTAAACTGCAATTATAAAATTTGGGAATTCATTTCTTTAGTCCTCCTGACCACATATCAGGTACTCAATAGCCATATGTGACTAGTGGCTTCTGTACTTCTCAACACAGGAATATACAATGTTTTTATCAACACAGAAAGTTTATTGGACAGTACTATGCTAGACAGCTAATGCACCTTTATACCCATCAAGAGCCTTGCACAAACAGTGCTCCCTATAACTCAAGTCAACAAAATGAAAGTCAGGACCTATCAGTAGGTAATCAGGAATGAGAGAATAAAGGGTAAAGGTGTTAGAGCAGGTAGAGAGCTGGACATAAGCAAGGAGGAGGAGGGGAAATTCAGTCAGATGCTTGCTTACATTCTACACATTCTGTACAAGCTGTTCCCGTGGCATGGGGACTAAGGGTACAGATAATAGGCCAGCCAAAACTGGCTGGTTCCAATGTGGAGGAGTGGTTGACCCTGACTTCACTTCCAAATACATTATAGACTCACTAACACAGTAAAAATAATGCCTCCCCATGCCATGACAGTTCTGAAGAAAACCAAATATAGTCAAAAAACGTCCCCTGCCCAATGTGAGAGTGGAACAAGCCTGAACTCCACATGGACTCCCTGTGTTCCCTTTAAAATCTAACCCCACTTTATTCATATTCATCTCCTTTCATATAAAAAGACTCCTTATTGCCTCCTCAGTGACATCCCCTCTGGGTCTTCCCATGTCCCGACTTTCCCATTGCATACTCTCCCCTTTCTTTAAACTCTAAATCTCCAAACAAACTCTTAATGCACATCAGCATTTCTGTGTCCATTCTTGAATTGTTTTTCACGTGGAGACCAAGGGCCTGTCTCCAGTAACAAAGGTATCGATGTAGTACATCCTTTAGCTATAAAGTGATCAGGCCATCCAGTGTTAACTTAGCAAAGATGAGAAGGCCATCCCTTCCCCATATCTGAAACTGCTGGCAACAGTCTTAGACTATACAGATAGAATTCAATGTGGTCACTCCTTTCATATTACCATGATTATTATCTCAAGTGTTGAACATTATTCTGGGCTCTTAGACAGACAAAAATATGGTTAAATTAAAACAATATAAATTTTGTCCACTGATTAAGGATCTAAAAAAGGATATGGTTTTATCAGTTTAATAAAGTTATTGCTGCAGTTGACAAGGTAGTGTTTGTTATTTGTCTTCAAGACACATAAATATCATCATGGGACTTTATATTCAGTCACTGTATCAGGGGAAGAGAACCACTAAATAATTAAAGACACTCAAATGGGGAATTACATAAACCATGCTTTGAGTCTTAAAAGTGGTTAAAAGACAATAATTTAAAATTTCAGAATAAAAAGACCCAAACTCCATAAGCTCTGAAAATTAATGAGACCTAATGTATGTGAATTACAGACAAAAAGAACTCTTGGAAGCAGTCAAAACAGGGGACACTGGTATTTTATTTGATGTCTGGCATCTGGCAAGTAAAAACAGAGAATGATTGAAGGAAAATCTTCTAAACTAAAAAAAAATCTAATGTTTTCTCTGCTTGTTCTTAGATTTCCCTGAAAACTTTAATTACTGAATAAACAGCTTATCACTTGGGAAAAGTATTGTCACCCATTCTTGATTTATAACCTTAAAATATGTACTTAAGTGTGAAAACTAATCTCATAATGAAAATGTGGAATAAATTTTATAAAATTTTAATGATTTCTCATGAACTAGGAAGTACTTAGTAGCATTTTAAATGAATCTTCTAGGTAGATAACTAGGGACAGCAACATTCATAACCTATTGTAAAGAAATCTTTGCTCTCTAAACTACTAACTGCAGATTGAATTAATTCAAAAAATTCGAAATGCTTCTCCTTAGGGAGTATTAGAAAAGAGAGCATATGAGAGAATAGCAATATGAACTTCCAGGTGTAAAAAATATCTAACATTAGTATATAGACATTAAGAAAAGTGGCAAGACAATATTAGAAATCAAATTGCTCTACATTCTACAAATCAAGGACAACTCTATTCACTCAAATTCGTAATAAGCTAAAAAATATCTCCTTTAGGTAGTATTTTTAGAAAACATGTGAGGAAGCATATTTTATGATGAGAAATCAATAAAAGTGGAGAGCCTTAGTCTTTCTAAGACATGATTTTACTTCAGAAGACAAAAAGATGAGCCTTAAGGTCAAAGAACAAATGAACACTACAAATTCGCTTCAGTTTAGTTTTACGGAAAAGCTAAAAGACACATATTTCACATTTTAAGATACAGTAAATGATTCCTACTGCTATGGAATCATGAAGGAAACGGCAGGCACCAATAGGAAGTAAAGGTGTGGTAGAAGGCAGTGAAGTGGGCACATGGTTCAGTCTCCTTGAGTCAGTCCCTTACAGTTATGTGGATTTTTAGTGATATCCTCTATTCCTACTCTAAAAGGTTATGGGGATCAAGAAAGATAGCAACAATAAAAATGCTTTAATATTTGTAAAATCCTACATTTTGTGGTATGCATAAATGTCTAATTCTAATGTGACCCACACCTTCTTACAACTCACACTTAACTCTGATCTACCATTGTACCTACATAAGGAAAGAATTGCTAATCCTGTAATGTAAGGAATTCAAGACAGCTTAATTCACATTTAAGCTGAATTCAGAAGAAAACATAATTGTGAAGACTGGTTAGTAAGACTAAATAACAGTTAGAAAGGAACATTAACTGGTTAAACAAGTTACAAGGCAAATCTCTATATTACATCATTTCCTCCCTTTTGATCAGCAATTCTAATTTAAGTATGTTAGTTTGTTTAACAAATACATTAAATTAATGTCTCTCACAATGTTTCCTTGAGAAAAAAGTTGAATTCACAGACATTAGACATTCGTGAAGAGTAATAAATGTGAAATAAACAGTAAACTCACACTGAAGAAAAGACTTTAAAAACAATTACTTCAATATATATGACATACTAGTTTAATTCAAGTATGTCAATGACATACTCCTTTCTTTCTAGCATTAAAAAACCTTTATAGTAATGATATGCAAAATCAAATCTCAGTAGACAAATTACAGGTTTGTTACATGTCTCTATTATCAGCTTGTGAATAAATCTACTTTTTCTGCTAATATTTTCTTGCTGCCATATTCTGGGGACAGAATAAATGATTATTTTAGTTTTGACTTTAGATACAGGTCTTAAGAATAAAATGTACTATTACAAAAACTTAATGCAATATTCACATGATAAAAAAATACAAAATATTAGGTGATCGAAACTGCCTACCTAATTACTGATGTTCAAGTGTGCTAATGAATAATCAAACTTGGGGTGATCTCAAGGACAAGTGACACAGCGATGTACAAAAATGGACACATTAAATTACAACCTGGGGACACAGAGATGTAGTTAAGTGGGGGGAACATTATATTTGTATAGAGCTTTACAGTTTAAAAAGTTTAATTATGTATATTATTTCCTTTACTTCCACAATAACCTTGTAAAGTTTGCTTTTTTATAAGCCTATAATTCCTGCCTTCTTTACAAATAAATGAAGTATTATATTATTAAAGTTCACTTAAGAGAGAGCATTCAATGTCCCAAAGGACTTTTGATGAGTAATTTCAAATTTAAAATTCCCAAAGGATTTTCTTAAGTAATATAATACTGGTTATTATATTATGGATATGTGAGATTACTGAGAAACTGAGTCTTTATCAAGCAAACACTAGATGCAAAATACAAACAAATTCAAGCCTAACTAACAATTCTCAATCACCTTTTGCTTAAGGTGTTTCTTCATTTTCAGTATTTTAAAATGTTAGGCTGGGAAGAAGGCAGAGGCTGTTTTAACTATCTAGACTGCCCTAGGATGTGGCTTTACCTTTCTGAAAGTACATTCTTCTTCAGAAGATGCTGTTGCTATACTGGTTAAATTAATCCTTCATAATGATATGAGAATTCCAGTCCACACTACAGTGTTTTACCTTATCGGCCTGACGCATATAGCAGTAGAGAATTCCTCTCATACATTTTATAGCCGAATGCTCCAGCTCGTGGGTCCTTCCCTTGTCATCATCAATGCGCCTGGGTGAGAGAGATAACTCATGAGACAAATTGGAAATGCATTTTAAAAGGAAGCAGAGCCTTTGATAATTAAGTATTTAACTCTCTAGCTAATCCTATGTTCTGGGGACATCTACCAATTCTGTAACAGTGAAATTCCATTTTCACAGCAGATGTAGAAACGATGCAACAACAACAAAAATCCTATGATGTGTCTTGTGCAGATTTCACCTTGTTTTAAGGAAGTAAGCCAACTGCTTTGTAAATAACATACAATATTTTCTACATTGACTTAGTTGAAACTTTAAAGGATAATTTTATATCAAAAAATCAACCAGAAGATTTTTAAAATCTGCTTCACAGAGTAAAGGCAACTTTTAAAATCAACTCCTTTAGGTTATGCAATGGCTACTTGAATTCAAGTAACTGAAGATTAAAGCAGACACGTGCCTTCCTTGCTCTGTTACGTATTTAAGAATGGCAGCGTGGGCACTTCAGTCAAGAATGCCTTCAATAAACACAATCCATTATGATACATGACATATTTGGGCATAAAGTTTTATATTCTCAGGTCTTAGTTTAAAATCTATTGACCGCAATTTACATCTCTTGCTTTTAGAAAGAAAGAACAGCTAAAATCTCACTAATAAACTGAGTTAAAATGTTCTTTTTGTCCCAAAGCTCCTTTTTCATTATGGATCAGCAATTTTCAAATGGTGGATAAGAGATACCCACTACTGAAAAATAGAAGTAGCTTATTCATTGTTTCACTAAATTGTAACTAAAATATCTGGTGAACAGTCTCACCTGACAAAAAGCATCACCTGTCTCCTTAAAAAGCATATTATAATTACCTCCTCTTCCAATTGCAAATCTCTTATACCACTACTAAGAAGAATGATAATCATTTTAACATAGTATGGTTAATACCAGTAAAATGAAAATTATTTGTCATTAAAACATCATTCCTCCTTTCAGATAGGAAATGCAGTAAAACTAGCATGATTTTGCTCTATGCTATATTTTTTCCCCTTCTGTCAGACACAAGTGTCTTAATAGGGGCAATTTATGGCATGGATAACAGAGGTGTTGATATATGGAGGAAATAGCACAGTTGGAGTGTAACAAGCTCAATGAAATGTTCTATCTCCAATTCCTACCTCATATAAAACACAGTATTTTTCAGAAAAAACAAGCTTTTCTAAAATTGTCTTTAAAATAATTCTCTGCCCTTAACTTCAGCAAGTATAAAACCAAGACTACAATGTTCCATAACAATTCAACCAGAATAAAGAATCCTATTTTAATGAAGTTCTCCTGTTTCTCCTTTCTATTGCAAATAAAATAGTGACCAGAAGAATATTTCTCTTCTAAGAAAGTAAAAGAGCAGTTGCATTTGAGTAAAAACAATTAGGACATCAGGATACATTTACTCTGTTTTGGAAGATTTAAAGTGATTGTGGTGACCCAAAATAATCTCTATTTTCTATGAGGAACTGCGTTCTTTTGCAAGCTCTGTGGATGCAAATTCAAGTTTTAATAATGAATTGAAAAATATTTTTAATTTTAAAAAATGTATAAATGAAACAACTTCAAATTAAATTCTAGTCAATTTATTGATCATAAGCTATGTGCAAGTTTTGACCAGATAGTTCTACGATATGAAATTTGATTTTATATCTAAGCCAGAATTCCATACTTAGAAATATATAATAGTGAAGAAAATATGCATTTGATTCCTATCATTGGTGCACTATTTCCCCACAGACACACTTCAAGGAATATAATATCAGAATATTGTTTGGTAGATATAGTCATACGACATGATTGTTTACTAGTATTAAGATAGGGCCACCTATTATATTCATCTTCTAAAACAGTGATAAATCTAACACTGAGAGGGAAAAGCCTGATTTCCTGAAAGAACGCATCCTCTCTCTCCCTCAGACAGGGCTGCAAGGTATCTCATCAGAGTTTGCCTTGAGTTTTTGTTTTTCCAATACATAAACATTTAAACAGCCGAAAAATACTCTTCCAAGTCAATACTCTTAAAAAATCACTTATTCTTCCCAAATATGAAAACTAAATTCCACATTTAAAAAACCTAATTTAGAGTTATGTTTTTTCTAAAAGTTATATAAAAATAAACAAAAAATGTAAAAGCCTTACATGGTATTTTTAATATAGCATAAAGTATAGGTTCAACTTCTTTTAATAAATTTTGTATAGTTGAGTAGGTACAGAAACAGTTTTAACCTGAATCACATAAATCAAAGTAACATAGTTATTTGTAAAATAAATAATTATAACAGTTATAATTACAATAATAAAATATAAACATTATATTTAGTTACATTAATTATAATAAATATATAATTATATGTAATGTAATTCAATTATAATTTAAATAATAGTACATTTGGAGCTACAACTTGATATATAAATGACATTCTAAAAAGTCAAACATATTGGTAAGCTTTTCTTCCCTCCTCTAAAATAAAACAAGATTATAAAGTGGAACTGTAATATTATATGTAAGAAAAACAAACTATTTCAAAGTAAATTTTCAAAAATAAATTATTTCACTGTCTCTAATAATAAATTATTGACTGCATCCAATTAAATAATACCTAAATTATACTCCTAAATGTGTATGAAATATAAATGTGCATAAAATAATCTTTTTAAGTCCCTAGTATACCCACACATAGATGTACACACAATTCAGATATGAAGTTTCATGAGACCATTAGTAAGACTAATTGAAAACTAATGCAATTAGAAAAATCAGACTACTCATAATTTTTATAAACTAATAACTTTATATTGTGCATTCATTATCAAAGAAATTCCTGAAGAAAAATATTAACACCTTAATTTTTTTTAACAGCTTAATTTTTGAGAAATTCCTAATGTAAACTATATGATTTCATTGGGATTTACAAGTAGAATTCTATAAATTTTACAACATGAGAATTCTCTGAACTAATCATCACAATTTAATTTTGTGAAAGTAAAAAGTGCTTCATAATAATTCTGTGATAAGTACCCTTGCATTTCTCCAAATGGGAGAGATTTCCCTTGATAGTAACACAAAAAATCTGCTACTTTAAGAGAAGATAAATTATCCAGTGAGTTAATACATAAGTGTGCCCAACAAAGAGAGGACTTCAAATTCTCTATCAGATGTTTGAAGCCTTCTGGGAAAAGGTCTGACTCTTGTATTTTTTAAAGAATTTCCCCCATCATTTTATTTAGAATAATTTTAAACCTATAAGAAAGCTAAAAAAACACTATAATGAATAAATCTTTTACTCTTCAACTGGATTCATCAGTTATTAAAGTTAACTTGCATTCTTTATCTGTAATTTATTTTCCGCAATATGTGAACGTAAGTTACAAAGATCATCACCCCTATGCACTTCAGAAGTATCTCCTAAAAATAAGGATATTTTCCTACATAATCATAATATCAGTACCATACCCAAGGAATTTAATATCGATACTATATTACCTAATACATAATCTATATCAAAATTATCCAATTATCCCCAAAATATACTTTATAAGTGTTTCTTTGGTCGTCATATTTTAGTCTTCCTTAATCTAGCCATTTTCACATCTATTTTCTCATCTTTTTTAATAGTTACATTTTTTTAAGAGTCCAGGAAATTTATCTTTTAAGTAATCACAATCTAGCATTGTCTAATTGTCTATTCACAAGTAGATCCATTTCAACGTTTTGGTAAGAAGTCAACATGGATGATGTGTACTTACCACCATGTCACACCACAAAACACCTAATGTCAGTCTATCCCATTATCGGTTTGACCACTTGGTTAGGGTTCTGTTGTTGCTCCCTGTATTCCTAAGACCAGTAATAGTTCAACATTTAACAGAGCTAACCTGTCCTCACATAGAATAGGTTAAAAAAATAATGCTTGTGACATTAGCAAACAAGGATGCTAAAGAGGACTTTATTTTCTTTTACAAATGCAACACATCAATAATTTAAGACAGGAATCATGTTTATGTGGAAAATACAATTTTCAAATCAGAAGTAAATGTGTATGTCACCTTCAAAAAATTAATATTCAGAATCCTAACCTTAGTAACAGTTAAAATGTATTAGTACTGACTATGTGTCAGGACCCAGGTTGGAGACTTCCTATATATAATAAAATAAATAAACATAAATTCTGTGTTGTGAAAAGATTTTTTTTTTACTTTCATAAAATAATTATTTGACTTAAAAATCAGATTTAATAAGTGATGCCCCAAAGAAGTGCAATGGAAAAAAATATTAAATTGGCAGGGAACGAGGTGGGAGTCCTCCTCTGGCTGTATCATTAACTAGTGTACAACTTTGAACAAATCTGTTAACTACTCTGCGGCCCAGTTTATCATCTGCAAAATTCTGTCATCATCAATTCCCTCTATGATTGAAATGAACTAACTCAATGAGAATGGGTAGTTCATTTTGCCGAAGACATGTTGATTTACAAACCTAGAGAGAAAAAATTCTGGTTACAAAGTCATAAAATGTTAGAACTATTCTTGTGTAAAACCCTTAAGTAAGCCAACTGTTTAGAGACCCTAAAAGGAGATGTGAGCTATCATAGGTCGCAGAGCCAAGTCAGCAGCAGAGCAAAAAGATAGCTTCCCAATATGTCTCGGGCTCACAAAATCCTATCACCTAGGCTTAGAGTTACTAGTAGAACACACACCAGCTTACCTATACGCAAGAGCCAAAGCCCAAGCCCCAGCAGCGCAGTACAGGCTGTCCTGGATTTTGGCCTTCTGATCATCACCACATGTTTTAGTAGGAAACAGACCAGTGGTTGGACTTTGATACAGCAGTAATGTTGACTTAACTGCAATTGAAGACAAGAAAAAGAATGAATTACACAGCCATTCATTTTCCTTGGGCTGAAGGTGTTAATCTTCCTGGGTTTCCTCATCCTAATCCTGACAATTTTGTTGTTTCTAAATTTAGCTGTAGTATAAAACTTCTGAAGGTGCAGAAATAACTTTACATAAGTCACTCCAGCCTAAGTGGGAATCCACCTTGCATGAAGGGGTCTTTCTACTTTTGAGGAAAGGACTCGGCTAATTAGCACTTAAAAAGCCTTTAGCATTATCTTGATTAAAGTCAGTAAGTGTTATAAGGCAACATTAGGTGCAGGAAAAAGATCAACCAAGAATCTAAGTGTATTTTCAACAAATCAGTTCAACAGGGAAACATAATGAAAACGCATCACAAAGAGTGTCATACAGTCACTAAATCCAAAGCCAACTTGATTACTAAACAGGACAGAATCCTGTTTTCCACTGATGACTAGTTTGTGCCTGGACATCAGAGGAATATATTCATTTCATACATTGTATTATAAAGTTTAGGGTATTTCAAAACTGAATCCAATCCTTGTATGACTTGAAGACAGCAAGTAAATAACTTTCTGTGAACATTTTAATCTTACATAAATAAAAAAAGTATGAAAATAATATTTTATTACCTTTTTTAAAAGTCTTAAAATAGAAAAATAAACACATTAGCACTACATTTCCTAAAAGCTATTTTATTCCTGTCTAACTATAAATGGATGAGTAATGTTTTTCCCGATAATACATTAAATTACTCTGACATAGATTGGTATATGTCAACTACTTTTAGGATACTTTATTGAAGATCTAAAGCAATCTGGTCCTTCACAGATTAAAGAATTAAATTTCTTTCTCTTTTTCTCAGACTAAACTGCCATTCTCATCATCATTTCTTTCAAAACACCAGGGTATTTGTTATTTTTCCTAGAGAAAAGAATACCAGGGTAGTGGTTATTTTTCCTAGGGAATAGAACTGGTCCTCATTTAAAAGGTAGTTTTAAATTTCTCTAGCTAGTTATGGCTATAAAGATAATAAAATGGCAACCTAAGAATATATATCAGAATCCTGACCAAAATAATTCGAATTACCGGTTCACAAGAAATTGATGCAAGTCAGGGATTAAATATGGAGGCATGAGAGGTGAGACAAAGGTTTCCTCTTAAAACCACACATAGTATGAAAATATAATGAATACAACTAATCCTGAAAGAGCAACATGAAAGAGGACTGCAACAGATTACATACACCTGGTGAAAAGAGAAGACCTCACAGAACAGGGTAACATACCAAAGATGTGGGCCGGCAGGACCCAAGCCCTTTCCCCACCCCAGCTCACCAGCGGGAGGAAGAGAAATGGAGCAGGGAGGAAGTAGAGACCTGGGACTGCTGAATACCTAACTCCAGAGATCTGCTCTGGGAGCACAAACCTACATTTCATGGTGCTTGCATGCTACTCTAGTGATTATGGGGTTGGGAAGCTAAGAAAGGCACAATTCCTGAAGAGACTGAGATTCCAACAGTTTGTGGAAAGCAGGGATCCATATCCAGCTGCTCTGGGACAAAAGAAAGGCGGGCAGTCTGAGAGACTTCCACCAAGGAAGGCCTTAGCAAGAGGGCTGCTAAAGGGACAAGGACTGCACAGAGCTTATTGTTCAGGAGAGAGGACAGGTAGACAAAATTGTCCGGGTGCACTCTGCCCAGCAGGTTGGGAGCTTTGCCATATACACTCTCACATTTAAGGAGGAAAAAGAAATCTTCCTCCTTAGACAATCTTCACGTGCTCCAGCTCCTGGGCTGGTGACACAGCTCCAAGGACCACCTCCAGGATACGCAGCCTACAGTGCCTTTCTCCCAGCCAGCCCCACCTGGCTTGCAAATGGGCAAAACCTATCCAGGTGTTAGCCCAGCCAGAGGGAAGAACTTTATACAGCAACTACAAACACAAAGCATATATGCTTATACCTGTGTTCTCAGCCTACTGGTTCAGGCAGTGGAGACAGGCACAGCATCCAGGTAGCAGGGAACAGCGCTTTCCTCACCCCAGGCACCAATACCACTTCCCTGTGACCCACAACATTGCGTCAGGGGCTGAGCAGCTCCAGGGAGTAGAGCTTCTGGTCACTAGAAGGCACCGTATACAAATATGAAATGCCAAAGGAAACTGGTTCAGAGTAAAATTATTACAACTCCTGAGAAAGATGTAAATTACATCGACCTCATGACTCTTCCTCAAAGGGAGTTCAAAATAAAAATAATTAACATGCTCATGGAGGTATGGAAAGATATTCAAAAACTCAGGAATGAATTCCGGTCAGAGATCCAATCCATGAAGGGCACAATAGAAGGTCTAAAAAGGACACTGGATATGGTGAAGGAGACGATAAATGAAATAGAAACTAGAGAAGAGGAATACAAAGAAGCTGAGGCACAGAGAGAAAAACATCTCTAAGAATGAAAGAATATTGAGAGAAATGTGTGACTAATCAAAACAGAACAATATTCACATTATAGGGGTACCAGAAGAAGAAGAAGAGAGAAAAAGGGATAGAAAGTGTCTTTGAGGAGGTAATAGCTGAAAACTTCCCCAATATGGGGAAGGAAATAGTCTCTCAGGCCATGGAGATACACAGATCTCCCAACACAAGGGACCCAAGGAAGACAACACCAAGACATATAATAATTAAAATGGCAAAGAACAAGGATAAGGACAGACTATAAAAAGAAGCTAGAGAGAGAAATAAGATCAAATACAAAGGAAAGCCTAACAGACTATTATCAGACATCTCAACAGAAACCTTACATGCCAGAAGGAGGTGGCATAACGTATTTAATGCAATGAAGCAGAAGGGCCTTGAACCAAGAATACTTTATCTGGCAAGATTATCATTAAAATTGGAAGGAGGGATTAAGCAATTTCCAGAGAAGCAAAAGCTGAGAGAATTTATCTTCCACAAACCATCTCTACAGTGTATTTTGGAGGGACTGCTATAGATGGAAGTGTTCCTAAGGTTTAACAGCTGTTACTAGAGGTAATAAGACCATAGTAAAGAAAGTAGAAGAGCTAACTACTAAGCAAATGCAAAATGAAATTAACTATCCCCAAAGTCAGTCAAGGGATAGACAGAGTACAGAATATGATACCTAATATATAAAGAATGGAGGAGGAAGAAAAAGGAGGAAGAAAAAAAAAAGAACCTTTAGATTGTATTTGTAATAACATATTAAGTGAGTTAAGATAGACTCTTAGATAGTAAAGAAGTTAACCTTGAACCTTTCGTAATCATGAATTTAAAGCCTGCAATGCCAGTAAGTACATACCTATCGATAATCACCCTAAATGTAAATGGTCTGAATGCACCAACCAAAAGACATAGAGTCACTAAATGGATAAAAAAACAAGACACATGTATATGCTGCCTAAAAGAGACTCACTTTAAACCCAAGGACATACAAAGGCTAAAAGTGAAGGGATGGAAAAGATATTTCATGCAACTAATAGCAGAAAAAAAGCAGGAGTTGCAGTACTTGTATCAGACAAAATAGACTTCAAAACAAAGAAAGTCACAAGAGACAGAGAAGGACATAACATAATGATAAAAGGGTCAATCCAACAAGAATATATAACCATTATAAATAGCTATGCGCCCAATACAGGAGCATCTACATATGTGAAACAAATACTAACAGAATGAAAAGGAGAAATACAATGCAAGTATTCATTCTAGGAGATTTCAACACTCCACTCACTCCAAAGGACAGATCAACCAGACAGAAAATAAGTAAGGAGATAGAGGCACTAAACAATACAATAGAACAGATGGACCTAACAGACATCTACAGAACTCTACAACCAAAAGCAGCAGAATATACATTCTTCTCAAGTGCACATGAAACATTTTCAAGAATAGATCATATACAAGGACACAAAAAGAGCCTCAGTAAATTTAAAAAGACTGAAATTGTACAAACCAGTTTCTCAGACCACAAAGGTATGAAAGTAGAAATGAATTATACAAAGAAAATGAAAAATTGCACAAACACACGGAGGCTTCACAACATGCTCCTAAATAACCAATGGATCAATGACCAAATAAAAACAGAGATCAAGCAATATATGGAGACAAATGACAACAATAATTCAACACCGCAAAATCTGTGGGACACAGTGAAGGCTGTGCTAAGAGGAAAGTATATTGTAATACAGACCTACCTCAGAAAAGAAGAACAATCCCATATGAGCAGTCTAAATTCACAATTAACAAAACTAGAAACAGAACAGATGAGGCCCAAAGTCAGTAGAAGGAGGGACATAATAAAGATTAGAACAGAAATAAATAAAATCGAGAAGAATAAAACAATAGAAAGAATCAATCAAAGCAGAAGCTGGTTCTTTGAGAAAATAAAAAAAATAGATAAACCCCTAACCAGACTCATCAAGAAAAAAAGAGAGTCTAATCACATAAACAGAATTAGAAACGAGAAAGGAAAAATCACTACAGATACCACAGAAATATGAAGAATTATGAGAGAATACTATGAAAAATTATATGCTAACAAATGGGATAACCTACAAGAAATGGACAACTTTCTAGAAAAATACAACCTTGCATACCTGACCCAGGAAGAAACAGAAAATATGAATAGACCAATTACCAGCAAAGAAATTGAATTGGTATTCAAAAACCTACCTAAGAACAAAACCAATGGACCAGATGATTTCACTGCTGAATAGTATCAAACATTTAGTGAAGAATTAATACGCATCCTCCATAAAGTTTTCCAAAAAGTAGAAGAGGAGGGAATATTCCCAATCTAATTCTACGAGGCCAACATCATTCTAATACCATAACCAGGCAAAGATACCACAAAAAAAGAAAATTACAGACTAATATACCTGATGAACATAGATGCAAAAGTACTCAACAAAATATTAGCAAACGGAATTCAAAAATACATCAAAAAGACCATCCATCATGATCAAGTAGGATTTGTTCCAGGGATGCAAGGATGGTACAACATTCGAAAATCCATCAGCATCATCCACCACATCAACAAAAAGAAGCACAAAAACCTTATGATCATCTCCATAGATGCTGAAAAGGCATTCGACAAAATTCAACATCCATTCATGATAAAAACTCTCAACAAAATGGGTATAGAGGGCAAGTACCTCAACATAATAAAGGCCATATATGACAAACCCACAGCCAACATTATACTTAACAGCAAGAAGCTGAAAACTTTTCCTTTACTATTGGGAACAAGGCAAGGATGCCCACTCTCCCCACTTCCATTCAACATAATACTGGAGGTCCTAGCCACGGCAATCAGAGAACACAAAGAAATAAAAGGCATCCACATTGGCAAGGAAGAAGTTAAACTGTGCTGTTTGCGGATGACATGATATTGTACATAAAAAACCCTAAAGAATCCTCTCCAAAACTACTAGTTCTAATAATCTAATATTTGAATTCAGCAAAGTTGCAGGATACAAAATTAATACACAGAAATCTGTGGCATTCCTATGCCGTATCAGTGAACTAGCAGATAGAGAAATCAGGAAACCAATTCCATTCACAGATGCATCAAAAAGAATAAACTACTGAGGAATAAACATAACCAAAGAAGTGAAAGACCTATACTTTGAAAACTACAAGACACTACTAAGAGAAATTAAAGAAGATGCCAATAAATGGAAACACATCCAGTGCTCATGGACACGAAGAATTAATATTGTCAAAATGGCCATCCTACCTAAAGCAATCTACAGATTCAATGCAATTCCTATCAAAATACCAATAGCATTCTTCAACGAACTAGAGAAAATCATTCTAAAATTCAAATGGAACCTGAATAGCCAAAGCAATCCTGAGAAGGAAGAATAAACCCGGGGGGATTAGGCTCCCTAACTTCAAGCTCTACTACAAAGCCATAGTAATCAAGACAATTTGGTACTGGCACAAGAACAAACCTATCGTCCAACGGAACAGGTTAGAAAGCCCTGACATATACCCAATCATATATGGTCAATTAATATATGGTAAAGGAGCCATGGACATACAATGGGGTAATGACAGCCTCTTCAACAGCTGGCATTGGCAAAACTGGACAGCTACATGCAAGAGAATGAAAGTGGATTATTGCTTAACCCCATACACAAAAGTAAAGTCAAAATAGATCAAGGACCTGAATTTAAGTCATGAAACCATAAAACTCTTAGAAGACAACATAAGCAAAAATCCCCTGAATATAAGCATGAGCAACTTCTTCTTGAATGCATCTCCTCGAGCAAGGGAAAAAAAAGCAAAAATGAACTCATGGGACTACATCAAACTAAAAAGCTTCTGTATGGTGAAGGACACCATCAACAGAACAAAAAGGCATCCTACAGTATGGGAGAATATATTTGTAAATGACATATCAGACAAGGGGTTAACATCCACAATGCATAAAGAACTCAAACGCCTCAACACCCAAAAAGCAAATAACCTGATTAAGAAATGGGCAGAGGATATGAAGAGATAGTTCTCCAAAGAAGAAATTCAGATGGCCAACAGACAAATGACTAATCATCAGGGAAATGCAAATTAAAACCACAATGAGGTATCACCTCACACCAGTAAGGATGGCCAGCATCCAAAAGATTAAGAACAACAAATGCTGATGAGGGTGTGGAGAAAGGGGAACCCTCCTACACTGCTGGTGGGAATGAAAGCTAGTTCAACGATTGTGGAAAGTAGTATGGAGGTTCCTCAAAAAAGTAAAATTAGAAATACCATTTGACCTGGGAATCCCACTCCTTGGAATTTACCCAAAGAATAGAACTTCTCAGATTCAAAAAGACATATGCACCCCTATGTTTATCGCCACAATTTTTACAATAGCCAAGATATTGAAGCAACCTAAGTGTCCATCAGTAGATGAATTGAATGGATAAAGAAGATGTGGTAAATATACACAATGGAATACTATTCAGCCATAAGAAAGAAACAAATCCTACCATTTGCAACAACATGGATTGAGCTGGAGTGTATTATGCTCAGTGAAAAAAGCCAGGCGGAAAAAGACAAGTGCCAAATGATTTCCCTCATTTGTGGAGTATAACAACAAGCAAAACTGAAGGAACAAAATAGCAGCAGACTCAGAGACTCCAAGAAGGAACTAGTGGTTACCAAAGGAGAGGGGTGTGAGAGGGCAGGTGCAGAGGGTGGGAAAGGGTATTCAGGGGCATTATTTTTAGTACAACGTGGTGTAGGGGATCAAGGGGAAAACAGTATAGCACAGAGAAGGAAAACAGTGAATCTGTGCATCTTACTTCACTGATGGACACTGACTGCATTGGAGTATGGGTGGGGACTTGATAATATGGGTAAATGTAGTAACCACATTGTTTTTTCATGTGAAACCTTCATAAAAGTATATATCAATAATACCTTAATAAAAAAAAAGTATGAACCCCATACACAAAGGTAAACTCAAGGTGGATCAAAGACCTGAATGTAAGTCATGAAACTATAAAACTCTTAGAAAAAAATATAGGCAAAAAGCTCTTGGACATAAACATGAGTGACTTCTTCATGAACATATCTCCCCGAGCAAGGGAAACAAAAGCAAAAATGAACAAGTGGGACTATATGAAGCTGAAAAGCTTCTGTACAGCAAAGGACACCATCAGTAGAACAAAAAGACTTCCTACAGTATGGGAGAATATATTCATAAATGACGTATCCGATAAGGGGTTGACATCGAAAATATATAAAGAACTCACGCACCTCAACAAACAAAAAGCAAATAATCCATTTAAGAAATGGGCAGAGGACATGAATAGACACTTCTCCAAAGAAGAAATTCAGATGGCCAACAGGCACATGAAAAGATGCTCCACATCACTAATCATCAGAGAAATGCAGATTAAAACCACAATGAGATATCACCTCACACCAGTGAGGATGGCCAACATCCAAAACACAAACAACAACAAATGTTGGTGAGGGTGTGGAGAAAAGGGAACCCTCCTACACTGCTGGTGGGACTGCAAATTAGTTCAACCATTGTGGAAAGCAGTATGGAGGTTCCTCAAAAAACTCAAAATAGAAATACCATTTGACCCAGGAATTCCACTCCTAGGAATTTACCCAAGAATGCAGCAGCCCAGTTTGAAAAAGACATATGCACCCCTATGTTTATCACAGCACTATTTACAACAGCCAAGAAATGGAAGCAACCTAAGTGTCCATCAGTAGATGAATGGATAAAGAAGATGTGGTACATATACACAATGGAATATTATTCAGCCATAAGAAGAAAACAAATCCTACCATTTGCAACAACATGGATGGAGCTAGAGGGTATTATGCTCAGTGAAATAAGTCAAGCTGAAAAAGACAAGCACCAAATGATTTCACTCATATGTGGAGTATAAGAACTAAGGGGAAAAAAAAACTGAAGGAACTAAGCAGCAGGAGACTCACAGAACTCAAGAACCGAATAATAGTTACCAAAGGGAAAGGGACTGGGGAGGATGGGTGGGAAGGGAGGAGTAAGGGGGAAGAAGGGACATTACGATTAGCAGATGTAATGTTCGGGGGGCATGGGGAGGGCTGTACAACCCAGAGAGGACAAGTAGTGACTCTATGGCATCTCACTACGCTGATGGACAGTGACTGCAATGGGGTTGGGGCGAGGGGGGAACCTGATGAAGGGGGTAGTGTAATCACCATAATATTACTCATTTAATTGTAGATTAATGATATCAAAATAAACTAAAAAAAAGTATGATACCACCTTTAGAATTTTTCAGGAGGATGCTCTTTATTGGATTGAGGAAGTTTCTTACTACTCTTATGTTGCTGAGAGTTTTTATCATAAATAAATATTGTATTTTATATAATTTTTCTGTCTTATTCAGATGATATTATGTTTTTTCTTATACCTCTGTTGACAGTGTTTTTTTCTGTCACATCGATTTTCAAATGCTGAACTAACCTTGCATAATGGGGATAAGGCCCACTTGGACAAGATATGGTTCTTTTTTAATATTGCTAGATTTTATTTTTCTAATATTTTCTTAAGAGTTTTTACATCTATATTCATGAGTTTGTTTTTCTAGTGTCTTTTTCTGGCATCAGTAACAGGGTAATGCTGGCCACATATAATGAGTTGGGAAATATTCTCTTCTTTTTAACTGTCTGGAAGAGTTTGTATCTAGTTGGTATTATTTCTTCCTTAATATTAAGTAGAATTTGTTAGGGAAGCTGCTGATCCTGGGATTTTCTCTGTTGGAAAATTTTAAATTACAAATTAAATTTCCTCAATAGATACAGTGTTTTTCAGATTATCTAATTCTTCTTGGGTAACATTTGGTAGTTTGTGTGTTCAAGAAATTTTTACATATTTTTTAAGTTGTTAAATTTATCACCATTGTTTTTACACTATTTTTTTCTGCTTTAGTGTCCATAGATCTGTGGTAATGAAGATTCATTCCTGTTATTGATAATTTATATCATCTCTCCTTTTTCTTAATCTGCATGTTTGTTAAATATATTCCAAACCACTTTATTCTTTTTTTATACTATTGTGATTGGCATTGTTTTCATGATTTCATTTTCAGATTGTTTTTTACTATTATACAGAAATACAGTTGATTTTTTCATATTGAGTTTGTATTATGTTACCTTACTTAGTAGTTTGTATTTTCTTTAGGATTTTATATATAGATAATCATTAATTTGTGAATAAAGACAGTTTTAGTTTTGCCTTTCAAAAAGAAAAGAAATTGATGCAAATCAAAAAGATCCTTATTTTAGGGGAGACAAATAAATAAAACTGTATGTTATTTGTCATACTAATCCATTTAAATGACAGTCAAAGCAAACTGACAAAACTTAATAGGCATTTAAAACTTATGGTTATTGTAAACAAAGAAGAGACCCATACAAGCATAACTCCAAGTTGCTTACCCTCATTAGAAAACAAAATTTACCAGGCTGGTTCTGGCAAAAACAAAACAACAAAAAATCCAGGGACCTGACAATAATAAGAGTAACCTGATTACCTTCTGTATCTCAATGAACTGTAAATGAATATAAAAGTTTCAGGACTACCTGGGCACCATGTACAGGTAAATGAGCAAGGAATACTTCTATAAATTTTTGTTTGTCTAAGTGTTAAACAAGAAATAGCCTCTAGTTCTCAAATCGGGTAATGAGTAGGAAGGCTAAAAGAAGAGAGAGGGCATTGGTTAAAATTTTAAAATTATTCAAGGGATGGATATGACTTGACAGACTCCTTTTGCAGTCCAGGATCAATATGCAATTGGAATATATAGCTGCTTAAGCACTGAAATACAGAAACATCCAAATTCAAGAACATCAACCACATAATGTATTCAATATAACTACGGCAGCGTAAATACTAATCACAGTTACTCAAGGACATGTTTTCCTCAGGTTTTGCTTACCAATTCTGTAATGATGATCCAATTTATCCCACAGAGTTTCATTATCAGATCTTGGAAGATTAATGCTTTTAAGAGGTTCATAAACTGAGCCTAAAAGAAAAATGGAAACCCATCAAAATCAGTCATTTTCACCCAGATAAACAAAGAAAACTTCTAAACAAATGAAGATGCACTATTTAGCAAACTGATTTTCATTTTTATATGTGAACTGCCATATTTCACAACTGGTCATATTTTTGGTGGGAGAAGAGAAAAAAATAGAAGGGCTCTAAATGTTAAGAAATACCCCACACCCTCACTCCTGGCAGTTAGTCCAAATAACTTATGTATATTGATCTTAATAACTCAAATAGCACTAATACTCATGTGGTAGTTACTAACTAAATAATTTCAGTTCTCTTTGAAAAATATTATCTACTTACATGCCCTGATATTCATACCTTATTCCGTATGTTCATGCTTCATCAAGTCAATTTTCTGTCAAGTGATCACACCCCAGAAAGTACAAGAAAAAAGATAATGCTGACATGTTCCAAAGTCATCCACTCCATGAGTATTTAGATAGTTTTCTTACAGAAATTCTGAAGCCCACACTTTCTCCTAGGGTAGATGATACTCATGTCTCCTTATCTGGGTTGTAAGCAGAGACCATTTCTACTTCTCAGCCATGAAAACCACTCCAAGGGGTTAGCAGAGCACACTGCTCGAAAGCTACAAGATACACAATAATTATGATAATTTGGTACAAAATGGATACAGAAAATTGTTCACTTGACTAGTGCACTTTTTCAACTGCTGACCGCAAGGAAGACATTGGAAACTTCAGACATCAGACTAAGAACTGTCATTCTTTGTTAAAAGCACGCAAATCATAAACTTCTCAAGTCACATTTAATCCACCTCTGGATTCAGGCAACATATGTCATATAGCCTAAAAACATAGCACAAGTATAAACCTATGATTTCCCTGGTGAAATTGAGAAATCCCCTGGGGGGATTTTGTTGGCATGCATTAAGAATGCTTCTAAAGAAAATTAAAGAATTTATGCTCATAAAACTACTATGTCCAGTATGCTAGTTAAAAGCCAAGGTATTGGGAATCTCTTTATGTTTAGGCAGACATTAAACATTATGAAGCAAGTAAGGAAGGGATATATATATTCAGACAATGGTCCCAGTGTCTTCTGTTGGTAAGAGACATGATTTATGGATAAAAACAGGGAATATGAAATGACGTGCTCTGAATGAAGAGATTTTTCTAAATGACACCAACCAGAACTTCCCAATAGTGAAGAATGAGGAGACCTACCAATATCGAACAGGAAAGCAGCCAGACTCCTACACAGTGGTAAGTTTCCAGCCATGTCCTCTGCCTCCTCCATTCAATTAGCTCTGGGCTGATATAAGTATATATGTAGCCTGACAACTGGGAAGAAATAAGATGGCCACTGCTTGCACATTAAGTGCTTATTCTCTGGAAGCCTATACACTCTCCGTGAAGCTCAACCAGTAATTAATGACACTAAATCAGGTACACAGCATCACAAGTTTTAAACTGTGCATACATATATACAAAGATATACAAAGATTAAAGGGGACACCTGTCCTGGGCTGGAAGGACTGTGGATAAACATTTCTGTTTTATTTAGAGCTATATTTTATTTAGAGTTAATATGTTGCTTCATATAAGAAAAGAGTTAATATATTGCTTCATATAAGAAATACATACACACACATATACTTCCATTACAATTAGGTAAACAATACATGTGCATATGGATAAAGATTAAATAGATTATGCAAAGCTGAAATCCACCTTTATAGCCCCATTATAATGGGAGGTGAATTTATGTTTGAAAGACTGTTTTAGTGACATTGAACTGTGATTTTTAAAAGTGCTATTATGGGATTAAAGATGGCAGCATGAGAGGTGAGACAGAGGCTTCCTCGTAAAACCTCATATAATATGAAAATGAACCTACTACAACTACTTTTGAAAGAGCAATGGGAAAGAGGACGACAACAAACTGCATACACCTGGAGACAAGAGCAGCCTTCACAGAAAAGGGTAACTCACTAAAGCTGTGGTCCTGCGGGATCCAAGCCCTTCCCCCACCCCAGCTCACCAGCAGGAGGAACTGGAACAGAGCAGGGAGGGAGTGGAGATGTGGGACTGCTGAATACCTAACTCTGGAGATCTGCTCTGGGAGCACAAACCTACATTTCATGGTGCTTGCATGATACTCTTGTAATTAGGGGGGTGGAAAGCTAAGACAGGCAGAATTCTTGGAGAGACTAAGATTCCAGCTGCTTGTGAAAGCAGGGATCCATACCCAGCTGCCTGGGGACAAAAGAAAGGCGGGCAGTCTGAGAGACATCCTAACAAAGAAGCCCTTAGCAAGAGGGCTGCTAAAGGGGCAAGGATTGCACAGAGCTTACTGCTCAGGAGAAAGGACAGGCAGACAAAATTGTCCGGGTGCACTCTGCCCAGTAGGTTGGGAGCTTTCACGATCTTCAGGTGCTCCAGCTTCCTGGCTGCCTACCCAGCTCCAAGAACCCCTTCTGTGACAGGCAGACTAGCGCACCTTTCTTCTGGCCAGCCCCACCGGGCTTGAAAACCGGGAAATCCTTCCCTGGTGTTAGGCCAGGCAGAGGGAAGATATGTCTACAGCAACTAAAAATGCAAAGCGCAGAGGCTTACACCTGTGTGCACAGCCCACTGGTTCAGGCAGTGGAGACAGGCATAGCAGCCAGGAACCAGGAAACAGCCCTTTCCTCCCCAGAGGCAACAATACCACTCCCCTACAATCCCCGCATTGCTTCAGGGGCTGAGCAGCTCCAGAGAGTAGAGCTTCTGGGCACTAGAGGGCACCATACACAAATATAAAACGCTAAAGGAACCTGGTCCAGAGTAAAATTATAAATACAACTCCTGAGAAAGATTTAAATGATATGGACCTTATGACTCTCCCTGAAAGGGAGTTCAAAATAAAAATCATTAACATGCTCATGGAGGTACGGAAAGATATTCAGGAACTCAGGAATGAATTCCGGTTGGAGATCCAATCATTGAAGAACACAATGGATGGTATTAAAAGCTGATTGGATATGGTGGAGGAGACAATAAATGAAATTGAAACTAGAGAAGAGGAATACAAAGAAGCTGAGGCACTGAGAGAAAAAGGGATCTCTAAGAATGAAAGAATATTGAGAGAACTGTGTGACCAATCCAAACGGAACAATATTTGCATTATAGGGGTACCAGAAGAAGAAGAGAGAGAAAAAGAGATAGAAAGTGTCTTTGAGAGGTGATTGCTGAAAATGTCCCCAATCTGGGGAAGGAGATACTCTCTCAGGCCATGGAGGTGAACAGATCTCTCAACACAAGGGACCCAAGGAAGACAACAGCAAGACATATAGCAATTAAAATGCAAAGATCAAGGAAAAGGACAGACTATTAAAAGAAGCCAGAGAGAGAAATAAAATCACATACAAAGGAAAGCCCACCAGGCTATCATCAGACTTCTCAGTAAAAGTGCTATTACATTTAAAGTGCCCGGCACCTCCCCCAAATCCTAAAATGATTCTACTATCTAATATTTCTCATGAAAACCATGAATGAAGTTTCTTAGAATAAATAAAAACAAATAAAACAATAAAATAAGCAATTAATAATAAATAAAAGACAGACTTAAGAAAATCAGTAAAAGCTAAGAGATGATCAAACCATAGCAGAAAGGCAGAAAAATAAAATCACCTAACTCACTAAGAGTCAGTATTTTCTTATACCTTCCAACATCTTCAAAGAAAGCCCAAGGTGAATTAAGAATAGCTTGCTAGTTAAATGTTAATCACTATATTGCTTCTGAAGTAACTGCATAAAATTAAACAAGGATGGACTTCCGGGAAGATGGCGGCGTGAGCAGGGTGGGAGAAATCTCCTCCCAACACTATATTTATCTATGAAAATACAGCAAATACAACTATTCCTAAAAGAGAGACCAGAATACACAGGAAAGTGCACATCATGCAGCTACACCCGAGAGGACTCGGAACCGCCAGAGGCAGGTAAGATACGGAGCCACGACCCGGGAGGAAATTGAGCATTCACCCACCAAAGCACACCAGCGGGAGGAGAGGTTTCAGATCTGGGAGGGAGTGGAAGTACACCCTGAGAAATAACCAGCACCGGTGATAGGCGCAGGGAGCGCTGACACATACAGCGTGGTACACCAGAGATTGGAGAGACAGAGGGGTAGGATCTAAGCAGGGAAAGCGCAAGGGTGCTCGCAGCCGGCTCACGAGAAGGAAAAAAAAAAAGAAATGGCGCGTTTTCTTCAGCGGTCTTAAAGACACACGAGCCCAGTGGAGGAGCCAAATCGCCCCGGCACACTCAGCCCAGCAGGCTGGGAGTCCTGGGGAGTTTCGGACCCATTAGCTGGTGCCTGGGAAAGAGTGGCCGCACATACACTTCACACAGAGATCAACAGCCTCCCATTCGTTCCCACCCCGGCCAGAGCTATAAAGGGCCCTGCGGAGCGGTGTGGCCACGGCTGCAGAATAGTGGGGTAACAGTGCCACCTACAGCATCCCCACAGAATCTACTCCCAGTAGGCGTTTTTTGTGTTTTGTTTTGTTTTTGTTGTTTTCTCTTTTCTCTCTTTTTTCCCTCTTTTTAAAGTGTTAAAGAGCCAAGCTGACATATGTGGCAACTACCAGCGACCACTTCTATAGCTATGAAAAGACAGAGGAATCTGGTCCAGACTAAAATCAACCAGACAACCCCAGAGAGGGAGCCTGAAGGGATGGAAATGCACAGTCTTCCTGAAAAAGAATTCAGAATAAAAGCTATAAACATGCTGACGGATCTACAGAGAAATGCGCAAGAGCTGAGGGAGGAAGTGAGGGCAGTGAGGAAAGACAATGCAGAAATCAGATAAGGGATCAACGGGCTTAACAGCAGACTGGATGAGATGCAAGAGACTGTTAATGGAATAGAAATCAGAGAACAGGAATACAGAGAAGCTCAGGCAGAGAGAGATAAAAGGATTTCTAGGAATGAAAGAATATTAAGAGAACAGTATGACCAATCCAAACGTAACAATATTCACATTATACGAGTACCAGGAGAAGGAGAGAGAAAAAGGGATAGAAAGTGTCTTTGAAGAAATAATTGCTGAAAACTTTCCCTTGCTGGGGAAGAAAATAGTCTCGCAGACCACGGAAGCCTACAGATCTCCCAACACAAGGGACCCAAGGAAGACAACACCAAGACACATAATAATTAAGATGGCAAAGATCAAAGATAAAGACAGAGTATTAAAGGCAGCTAGAGAGAGAAAAAAGATCATCTACAAAGGAAAATGATCAGACTATCATGAGACTTCTCAATAGAAACGTTATAGGCCAGGAGAGAATGGCATGATATATTTAACGTTATGAAACAGAAGGGCCTCGAACCAAGAATATTGTATCCAGCACGATTATCATTTAAATATGAAGGAGGGATTAAACAATCTCCAGACAAACGAAAGTTGAGAGAGTTTGCCTCTCCTAAACCACCACTACAGGATATCTTAAATGGACTGCTCTACATGGAGGCACACCTAAGGCTAAAAAGATGTCACCAGAGAAAATAAAATCATAGCAAAGAAAGCAGACCATCCAAATACCAACTAAAGACAAAGAATAAAACACCGAGTATATAAAGAATAGAGAGGGAAGAATAAGAAGGGAGATAAATAAAGAAACATCAGACAGTGTTTACAATAACTTAACAAGAAAGTTAAGTTAGATTGTTAAATGGTAAAGAAGCAACCCTTGAACCTTTGGTAACCATGAATCTAGGGCCAGCAATGGCAATAAGTACATATCTATCAATAATCACCCTAAATGTAAATGGGCTGAATGCACCAATCAAAAGACACAGAGTAACAAAATGGATAAAAAAGCAAGACACATCTATATGCTGCTTACAAGAGACTCACCTCAAACCCAAAGATATACACAGACTAAAAGTGAAGGGATGGAAAAAGATATTTCATGCAAACAACAAAGAGAAAAAAGCAGGTGTTGCAGTACTTGTATCAGACAAAATAGACTTCAAAACGAAGAAAGTAGCAAAAGATAAAGAAGGACATTACATAATGATAAAGGGGTTAGTCCAACAAGAAGATATAACCATTATAAATATATATGCACCCAACACAGGAGCGCCAGCATATGTGAAACAAATACTAACAGAAGTAAAGGAGGAAATAGACAGCAGTGCATTCATTTTAGGAGACTTCAACACACCACTAACTCCAAAGGACAGAACAACCAGACAGAGAATAAGTAAAGACACAGAGGCACTGAACAACACAATAGAACAGATGGACCTAACAGACATCTACAGAACTCTGCACCCAAAAGCAATAGGATACATATTACTCTCAAGTGCACATGGAACATTTTTCAGAATAGACCGCATACTAGGCCACAAAACGAACCTCAGTAAATTCAAAAATATTGAAATCCTACCAACCAACTTCTCAGATCACAAAGGTATAAAACTAGAAATAAATTTTAGGAAGAAATAAAAAAGGCTGACAAATACATGGAGACTTAACAACATTCTCCTAATTAATCAATGGGTTAAGGACCAAATCAAAACGGAAATCAAAGAATATATGGAGAGTAATGACAACAACAACACAAAGCCACAACTTCTGTGGGACGCAGCAAAGGCAGTTCTAAGAGGAAAGTATATTGCAATCCAGGCATATTAAAGAAGGAAGAACATTTCCAAATGAATAGTGTAAAGACACAATTACTGAAATTGGAAAAAGAAGAACAAATGAGGCCTAAAGTCACCAGAAGGAGGGACATAATAAAAATCAGAGAAGAAATAAATAAAATTGAGAAGAAAAAAACAATAGAAAAAATCAATGAAACCAAGAGCCGGTTCTTTGAAAAAATTAACAAAATAGATAAACCCCTAGCCAGACTCATTAAGAGAAAAAGAGAATCTACACACATAAACACAATCAGAAATGAGAAAGGAAAAATCACCACGGACCCCACAGAAATAAAAAGAATTATAAGAGAATATTATGAGAATCTATAGGCTAACAAGCTGGAAAACATAGAAGAAATGGACGACTTATTAGAAAAATACAACCTCCCAAGACTGACCAAGCAAGAAAAAGAAAAACTAAACAGACCAATCAACAGCAACGATATTGAATCGGTAATCAAAAAACTATCCAAGAACAAAACCCCCGGACGTGATGGATTCACCTCTGAATTCTACCAGACATATAGAGGAGAAATAACATCCATTCTCCTTAAAGTTTTCCAAAAAAAAGAAGAGGAGGGAATACTTCCAAACTCATTCTATGAAGCCAGCATCACTCTAATACCAAAACCGGGCAAAGACCTCACCAAAAAAGAAAATTACAGACCAATCTCCCTGATGAACATAGATGCAAAAATACTCAGCAAAATATTAGCAAACTGAATCCAAAAGTACATCAAGAGGATCATACACCATGATGAAGTGGGATTCATCCCAGGGATGCAAGGATGGTACAACATTTGAAAATCCATCAACATCATCCACCACATCAACAAAAAGAAGAACAAAAACCACATGATCATCTCCAAAGATGCTGAAAAAGCATTTGACAAAATTCAGCATCCATTCCTGATTAAAACGCTCAACAAAATGGGTATAGACAGCAAGTACCTCAACATCATAAAGGCCATATATGACAAACCGGCACCTAATATCATACTTAACGGCGAGAAGCTGAAAGCTTTTCATCTAAGATCAGGAACAAGACAGGGAAGACCACTCTCTCCACTGTTATTCAACATAGTACTGGAGGTCCTAGCCATGGCAATCAGACAAAACAAAGACATACAAGGCATCCAGATTGGTAAAGAAGAAGTCAAATTGTCACTATTTGCAGATGACATGATACTGTACATAAAAAACTCTAAAGACTGTACTCCAAAACTACTAGAACTAATATCTGAATGCAGCAAAGTTGCAGGATACAAAATTAATGCACAGAAATCTGTTGCTTCCTATACACTAACAATGAACTAACAGAAAGAGAAATCAGAAAAACCATTCCTTTCGGAATTGCATCAAAAAGAATAAAATACCTAGGAATAAACCTAATGAAGGAAGTGAAAGACCAGTAGTCTGAAAATTACAAGACACTCCTAAGAGAAACTAAAGAGGACACTAACAAATGGAAATGCATCCCATGCTCTTGGCTAGGAAGAATAAATATTGTCAAAATGGCTATAATACCTAAAGCAATCTACAGATTCAATGCAATCCCTATCAAACTACCAACAGCTTTCTTCAATGAACTGCAACAAATAATTCTAAAATTCATATGGAGCCATAAAAGACCCCGAATAGCCAAAGCAATCCTGAGAAGGAGGAATAAAACAGGGGGAATTACGCTCCCTGACTTCAAGCTCTACTACAAAGCCACAGTAATCAAGACAATTTGGTATTGGCACAAAAACAGACCCACAGACCAGTGGAACAGAATAGAAAATCCAAACATTAACCCAAACATATACAGTCAATTAATATTTGATAAAGAAGCCTTGGATATACAATGGGGAGATGACAGCCTCTTCAGCAGCTGGTGTTGGAAAAACTGGACAGCTACATGTAGGAGAATGAAACTGGACTACTGTCTAGCCCCATACACAAAGGTAAACTCAAGGTGGATCAAAGACCTGAATGTAAGTCATGAAACCAGAAAACTCTTAGAAAAAAACATAGGCAAAAATCTCTTGGACATAAACATGAGCAACTTCTTCATGAACATATCTCCCCGGGCAAGGGAAACAAAAGCAAAAATGAACAAGTGGGACTATATCAAGCTGAAAAGCTTCTGTACAGCAAAGGACACCATCAGTAGAACAAAAAGACATCCTACAGTATGGGAGAATATATTCATAAAAAACGTATCTGATAAAGGGTTGACATCCAAAATATATAAAGAACTCATGCACATTAACAAACAGAAAGCAAATAATCCAATTAAGAAATGGGCAGAGGACATGAATAGACACTTCTCTAAAGAAGAAATTCAGATGGCCAACAGGCACATGAAAAGATGCTCCACATCACTAATCATCAGAGAAATGCAGATTAAAACAACAATGAGATATCACTTCACACCAGTGAGGATGGCCAACATCCAAAACACAAACAACAAGAAATGTTGGCGAGGATGTGGAGAAAAGGGAACCCTCCTACACTGCTGGTGGGACTGCAAATTAGTTCAACCATTGTGGAAAGCAGTATGGAGGTTCCTCAAAAAACTCAAAATAGAAATACCATTTGACCCTGGAATTCCACTCCTAGGAATTTACCCTAAGACTGCAGCAGCCCAGTTTGAAAAAGACATATACACCCCTATGTTTATTGTATCACTATTTACAACAGCCAAGAAATGGAATCAACCTAAGTATCCATCAGTAGATGAATGCATAAAGAAGATGTGGTACATATACACAATGGAATATTATTCAGCCATAAGAAGAAAACAAATTCTACCATTTGCAACAACATGGATGGAGCTAGAGGGTATTATGCGCAGTGAAATAAGCCAAGCCGAAAAAGACAAGTATCAAATGATTTCACTCATATGTGGAGTATAAGAAGAAAGAAAAAATACTGAAGGAACAAAACAGCAGCCGACTCACAGAACCGAACAACGGACTAATAGTTACCAAAGGGAAAGGGACTGGGGAAGATGGGTGGGAAGGGAGGGATGAGGGAAAAGGGGGCATTACGATTATCATACGTAATGTTGGGGGGGCATGGGGAGGGCTGTACAACTCAGAGAAGACAAGTAGTGATTCTATAGCATCTCACTGTGCTGATGGACAGTGAGTGTAATGGGGTTGGTGGGGGGGGACCTGATGAAGGGGTAGTTTAATAACCATAATATTGCACATGTTATTGTAGTTAATGATACCAAAATACATTATAAAAAAAAATTAAACGAGGATGTTCCACACAAATTTTGGTGAATAGTACCACAAACCTGAAGTCAAAGTACCATGGTAACATTTTAAACAGGTATTACACATCAGGGTAGCATCAATACAAATGAGAATGTGAAGCAGAAAGCAATCAGTGGAGCATGAATTCCCTATAACAATGAAGAAGATTCAAAATAACAGGAAACTATAATAAATGAGTTCAAAATGAAATTAATTTCTAAAACATAATTTTTCCTTTCCTTGTTTTTCCTATTTGAATTATGCCTATATCCAACATCACTAAGAAAAATAAAACGTACCAGTTATCAAGTTTCTAAAATGAGCCTAAACACATTAATGTCAATTTTTACCTGTCAGTTCCCTTTGTACTAGAAAAATACAACTTACATCTTCCTTTCAGAATACATTATTGTCAAAGAGATATACTGACATGGAACAGTACAACAGAAGAAGCAGAAGTTGTTACTTGAAGCGAAATATCACAGCCTTATCATGAAAGAGAAAGGGCTGTTTCCTAACAAGAAGATTAAGGGAGTTTACTAAGATATTTCCATGAGACAAAACTGTATTAAGAAAGAGTATAATCTTTAAAAGAAGTATAAACTTTCTGAATTTTATACTATAAAACACCCGGAAGATTTCTTAGTGGGAAAGCTCTTAAGAACTCAGAAAATAGCACTGGTGATTCAAACAGTAACTATCAAAATAATAATAAAGATGACCCAAGAGGAAATTCAAGGTGGAAAACCGATCAGCAAACCAAAACATCAATAGTCTATTATTTGGGCATAGTACTTTTTATTATATGATTCAAAGCTTGTTATTAATCTATAGTTTAATGATCCCTAACTGAGGCAGCTTTATCATTTTTCCATGTATGGTGATAGACTAAGATAAATACTACTATTTATTCATTCAATTAAGATATACAGTGTATGTAGAAGACTCTAGGCCATACATCTACCAGGCTACCAAGGTTTACAGCAGGAAGAAGATAAAACAAGTTTTTGAGTAAGAGTAATGCAAGTTGGGTGGTGAGTTCCTTAAAAGACAAAGGACAGGAAAATGAAGTCTCCCTGCAGGGCTCAGAGAACAGGGAATTCCTCCATTGCAATCTCTAGAAATCTAAACAGTAATTTCAAATAATGAATTTTCATATAAATATGAAGATAACAACTGAAATCTAGTAGGACATGAAGTCATAAATATATACATACATGCAAACATACTTAATAGCATGCATGTCTAAACACATGTCTCATGAAATAGGATATTACAAACTAAAATTTTTTTGGAAATGATACACATGAAAAGGTTTAGATGAAGAAATTATGTCACTAACAGGGTAAATTTAATTAAAGCACTGACACAAGTATGCCTTTTCACAGATTTATTATAAATCTAAATCAGTAGAAAGGCCAAGACAATGTTCCATCACCTTAATAAAACAGGTATTATTAACATTTGGTACATTCTTCTCAGGCTTTTCTGTACGCAATATATATACATAAATATAAATCTTATACATATAAAATTTACCATACATGGAATCATAACATACATGCTATTTTTTACATTGATATTAGTTCTTTTGTCCCTTATCTCATCTCTTGCTTTTGTCAAGTTCCCAGGTAACCATACCTTTTTTCCATATTTATATAATCATACATATATGCATAAATAAAAGGGAGAGTCTATCACTATTTGTTTTCCAAAAATAGGAACATAAAATAGACCCTTATATCTTACTCCTCTCATTTGACACTATACATGGAAATCACTGAAGGCAATGGTTCTTTCCAATGGGTGCTATATATTCTAGGGTGTTGATACAGTAAAACTGATTCAAATATTTCCCTATCAGTGGGTATATAATTTGTTTCCTATTTTTGCCATCATAACCAATACTTCAAAACTTCCCTATACATAAATACAGCCAGTAGTATGCCAAAGCCAGTGAATACTGGATGGAGAGAGTCAACTATTAAACTTTCAGAAATTTTCAGAGCTGATTATGAAACACAGCCATAACTGAAAATTTAATTATACTAACTTACAAATAAATAGTTTTTAAAAACAAAGGTAATAATATTTAAAACTCATCAACTCCTAATTTATATTTTACTACATTTTACTAACATATATGTCCTTGAATTTGGAAACACTGTATAACAGCACATTACAACAAATCTCTTCTCAACTCTGCATTCAGTGATGTCACAAAGAATTGAGTAGCTGCAACAAAAATGAAATGGTCTGCAAACGTCTAAAATTTGACTGTATGGCGCTTCACAGAAAAAGTTTGCCAACCTTTGATCTAAATTTCCAGAAGCATTAAATTAAGTGATAAATGCACTTTTCAGGAAAGAATAGCAAACTGCATTTCTTAAAAGGCTAATACAACTCATATTCCTAGCAGAAATATAAGTACTCCATTATTTTAAAAGTTTTTCCAATCTGATAAGACTTTAGTATCTCACTTTTACTTAATTTCCATTTACCTACTTACCTGGTGAGTTTGAGAATCTTTCAAACTGGCAATTTTTAGTTGCTCTTTTGTGAACTTCCTACAAACAACTGCCATTTGTTATTGCTATGTTAGTGTTTTTATCACCAGTTTTGAAGAGCTCTTTGTATATTCTGTTCACTATTAACATTTTCATCTCAAATATTTTCCTATGCTTTCATTATTGTACAATATAAAACATTCTAAGAGTCAAATATATCTATCTTTCCTCACTTGGTTGTAGTATTCCTTTTATTTAAAAAGATTTTTAACAACCCCTAGGTTAAAAACATAGTCACCTCAAATTTTTGCTAAACTTACTATGCAAAACAAAAATTTCCAACTTAGGTATTTGAACCAGTGCAAATTTATTTTCTAACGATGATTTTAAAGCAAGTCCTGAACTCTATACTTTTTAAAAAGATCAAAATGGATTTTTTAAATACTGAATGGAAAGATCCATTTATCCTAAATTATAAGCAGAGAACACCCCAAGTTATAGGATTCAGATAGACCACTTCCTCTTGAAAAGATACAATTTAATTTTCAAAAGCGATAAAAAAAATCTAGTATCCAATAAAGAAGCATTTGGCCAACATATATTTTCTCAATGATATAACAATTTTATACAATATTTCAAACCTTTCATAGCTATATGATATCTACAAACAACTTAAACAATAGTCAGCTTTATGTGTAGTTGCATTAGTAACTGTAAAAATCTCCACTTCCTGGGAAAATATATTGATATTTTTTAAGTGTTTTCTGTAGCATTCAATACTGGATATTGGTACAAAGCAAAAACACAAAGTAAACAGTACACTTCCATTTTTCTACTGGTCATGAGTTCTAGCAGAAAAATACACAAAATTTGTTAAAGCAGACTCCTAACCCAAGGAAAGAAACGATCAGTAGACCCATCTGTGTTTTTTTTTTTAATTTTTTATTAAGGTATCATTGCTATACACGCTTATGAAAGTTTCACAAGAAAAACAATGTGGTTATTACGTTCACCCTAATTACTGAGTCCCCCCCCATATCCCATTCAATCACAGTATATCAGTGTAGTAAGATGCCACAGAGTCTTCTTTGAGCTGCACTGTCTTCCCCGAGACCAGACATACACCATGTGCACCAATCATGAAACCCCACAGTCCCTTTCTCCCTCCCTCCCCACCCATCTTCCCCTACCCCTCTCCTTTGGTAACCACTAGTCCCATCATGGAGTCTGTGAGTCTGCTGCTGTTCTGTTCCTTCAGTTTTGCTTCATTGTTACACTCCACAAATGAGGGAAATCATTTGGTATTTGTCTTTCTCTGCTGACTTATTTCACTGAGCATAATACCCTCTAGCTCCATCCATGTTGTTGCAAATGGTAGGATTTGTCTCTTTCTTATGGGTGAATACCATTCCATTGTACATAGGTACCACATCTTCTTTACCCATTCATCTACTGATGGACACTTAGATTGCTTCCATATCTTGGCTATTGTAAAAAGTGCTGCGATAAACATAGGGGTACATATGTATTTTTGAATCTAAAAGCTGTTTTCCTTGGGTAAATTCCTAGGAATGGAATTCCCTGGTCAAATGTTACTTCTATTCTTAGTTTTTTGAAGCACCTTCATATTGCTTTCCACAATGGTTGAACTAGTTTACATTCCTACCAGCAGTGTAGGGGGGGGGTTCCCCTTTCTCCGAGTCCTCACCAGCATGTGTTTTTCTTATTCTTTTTTAAGTTGGCCATCCTAAAAAGTCTAACTGATATCTCACTGTGGTTTTAATTTGCATTTACCTAATAATTAGCAATATGGAGCATCTTTTCATGTGCCTGCTGGCCATCTGATTTTCTTCTTTGGAGAAGTGTCTGTTCATATACTCCACCTACATTTTAATAGGGTTATTTGGTTTTGGGTGTTGAGGCATGTGAGTTCTTTATATATTTTGGATGTTAACCCCTTGTGAGATATGTCATTTACACATATATTCTCCCATTCTATAGGATGACTTTTTGTTCTGCTGATGGTGTCCTTTGCTGTAGAGAAGCTATTTAGCATAACGTAGTCCCATTTGTTCATTTTTTATATTGTATCCCTTGCCTGAGGAAATGCGTTCAGGAAAAAGTTGCACATGATTATATTCAAGACATTTTTGCCTATGTTTTCTTCTAAGAGTTTTCCGGTTTCATGACTTACATTCAGGTCTTTGATCCATTTCGACTTTACTTTTGCATATGGATTAAACAATCCAGTTTCACTCTCTTGCATGCAGCTGTCGAGTTTTGCCAACACCAGTTGTTTAAGAGGCTGTCATTTCCCAATTGCGTATCTATGGCTCCTTTATTGTATATTAATTGACCATATATGATTGGATTTATATCTAGGCTCTTTAGACTGTTCCATTAGTCTATGGATCTGCTCTTGTGCCAGTGCAAAATTTTCTTAATTACTGTGGCTTTGTAGTACAGCTTGAAGTTGGGGAGCATAATACCCTCTGCTTTATTCTTCATTCTCAGGATTGCTTTAGCTATTTGGGGTCTTTTTTGGTTCCATATCAATTTTAGAACTATTTGCTCTAGTTTGTTGAAGAATGCTGTTGGTATTTTGATAGGGAGTGCATTAAATCTGTAGATTGCTATAGGTAGGATGGCCATTTTGATGAAATTAATTCTTCCGATCCATGAGCATAGGATATGTTTCCATTTATTGTTATCTTCTTTAATTTCACTCATGAGTGTCTTGTAGTTTTTACAGTCTAGGTCTTTCACTTCCTTCGTTAGGTTTATTCCTAGGTATTTTACTATTTTGCTGCAATTGTGAATGAAACTATTCTCCTGATTTCTATTGCCGCTACTTGATCATTAGTATAGGAATGTGAAAGATTTATGTATTAATTTTGTGCCCTGCAAAACTGAATTCAGGTATTAGCTCTAGTGGTTTTGGAGTGGATTTTTTAGGGATTTTTATGTACAGTATCATGTCATCTGCAAACAGGGACAGTTTAAATTCTTCCTTGTCAATCTGGATGCCTTTTATTTCTTTGTGTTGTATGACTGCCATGGCTAGGACCTCCAGAATTATGTTGAATAAAAGTGGGGACAGTGGGCATCCTTGTCTTGTTCCCAATCTTAAAGAAAAGCTTTCAGCTTCTTGCTGTTAAGTATGACGTTGGCTGTGGGTTTGTCATATATGGCCTTTATTATGTTGAGGTACTTGCCCTCTATGCCCATTACGTTGAGAGATTTTATCATGAATGGACATGGAATTTTGTCAAATGCTTTTTTTAAATCTATGGAAATGATCGTGTGTTTTTTGCCTTTTTTTGTTGATGTGGTGGATAACACTGATGGATTTACAAATGTTGTACCATCCTTGCATCCCTGGAATAAATCCTACTTGATCATAATGGATGATCTTTTTGAATTATTTTTGAATTCAGTTTGCTAATATTTTGTTGAGTATTTTTGCATCTATGTTCATCAGGGATGTCGGTCTGTAATTTTCTTTTTTTGTGGTGTCCTTGCCTGGTATTGTACTAGACTGTTGCTGGCCTCGTAGGATGAGTTTGGGAGTATTCCTTCTTCTTCTACTTTTTGGAAAACTTTAAGCAGGATGGGTATTAGGTCTTCACTAAATTTTGATAAAATTCAGCAGTGAAACCATCTGGTACAGGCATTTTGTTCTTAGGCAGTTTTTTTATTACCAATTCAATTTCCTTGCTGGTAATTGGTCTAATCAACTTTCTGTTTCTTCCTGGGTCAGACTTCGAAGGTTGTATGTTTCTAGAAAATTGTCCATTTCTTGTAGGTTATCCAGTTTGTTAGCATATAAGTTTTCATAGTATTCTCTCATAATTCTTTGTATTTCTGTGGAGTTGGTAGTGATTTTTCCTTTCTGATTTTTTATTCTGTTTATGTCTGTAGACTCGCTTTTCCTTGATAAGTCTGGCTTGGGGTTTATTTATTTTCTTTATGTTTTAAGCAACCAGCGCTTGCTTTCATTGACTCCTTTATTGGTTTATTCTTCACAATTTTATTTCTTATGTTCTAATCTTTACTATGTCCCTCCTTCTACTGACTTTGGGCCTCATTTGTTCTTCTCTTTCAAGTTTTGTAAATTGTGCATTTAGACTGCTCATATGGATTTTTCATCTTTCCTGAGGTTAAGCCTCTATTGCAATAAACTTTCCTCTTAGCACAGCATTAGCTGTGTCTCACAGATTTTGCGGTTCTGAATTATTATACTCATTTGTCTCCATATATTGCTTGATCTCTGATTTTATTTAGTCATTGATCCATTGATTATTTAGGAGCATGTTATTAAGCCTGCATGTGTTTATGGGCTTTTTTGTTTTCTTTGTGTAATTTATTTCTAGTTTTATACCTTTGTGATCTTTAAAATTGGTTAGTACAATTTCAATATTCTATTTTTGAATTTTCTGAGTCTCTTTTTGTGGTCTAGTATGTGGTCCTTTCTGGAAAATATCCCATGTGCACTTCAGAAGAATGTGTATCCTGCTGGTTTGGGGTGGAGTTTTCAATAGATGTCTGTTAGGTCCATCTGTTCTAATGTGTTGTTCTGTGACTCTGTGTACTTATGTTCTGTCTGGTTGATCTGTCCTTTGGAGTGAGTGGAGTATTGAAGTTTCCTACTAAAATGAATGCATTGCATTCTGTTTTCCCCTTAAATTCCTTTAGAATTTGTTTCACATATGAAGGTTCTCCTGTTTGGGTGCATAGATATTTATAATGGTTAAATACTCTTGTTGGACTGACCTCTTTATCATTATGTAATGTCCTTCTTTGTCTCTTGTGACTTTCTTTGTTTTGAAGTCTATTTTGTTTGATACAAGTACTGCAATTCCTGCTTTTTTCTCCCTATTAGTTGCATGAAATATCTTTTTCCATCCCTTCACTTTCAGTCTGTGTATGTCTTTGGGTTTGAAGTGAGTCTCTTGTAGGCAGCACATAGATGGGTCTTACATTTTTATCAATTCAGTAACTATGTCTTTTGATTGGTGCATTCAGACCATTTACATTTAGGGTGATTATCGATAGGTATGTACTTATTGCCATTGCAGGCTTTAGATTCGTGGTTACCAAAGGTTCAAGGGTAATTCCCTTACTATCTAACAATCTGATTTAACTCACTTCGTATCCTATTATAAACACAACCGAAAGATTCTTTTTTTCCCTCCTTTTTCTTCCTCCTCCATTCTTTGTATGTTATGAATCATATTCTGTATTCTTTGTCTAGCCCTTGGGTCACATCTCTTTAACCTTAGGAATACTTCCATCTACAGGAGTCCCTCCAAAATGCCCTGTAGTGGTGATTTGTGGGAGGTAAATTCTCTCAGCTTTTGTTTATCTGATAATTGTTTAATTCCTCATTCAAATTTAAATGATAACCTTGCCAGGTAGAGTATTCTTGGGTCAAGGCCTTTCTGCTTCAATGCATTAAATATATCATGCCACTCTCTTCTGGCCTGTAAGGTTTCTGTTGAGAAGTCTGATGATAGCCTGATGGGTTTTCCTTTGTATGTGATCTTTTTTCTCTCTCTAGCTGCTTTTAAAAGTCTGTCTTTATCCTTGATCTTTGCCATTTTAATTATATGTCTTTGTGTTGTCTTCCTTGGGTCCCTTGTATTGGGAGATCTGTGCACCTCCATGGCTTAAGAGACTATCTCCTTCCCCAGATTGGGGAACTTTTCAGCAATTACCTCCTCAATGACACTTTCTATCTCTTTTTCTCTCTCTTCTTTTTCTGGGACACTTATAACACGAATATTGTTCCATTTGGATAGGTCACACAGTTCTCTCAATAGTCTTTCATTCTTAAAGAGTTTCTTTTTTCTCTGTGTTTCTCAGCTTCTTTGTATTTGTCTTCTCTAATTTCTATTCCATTTACCGTCTCTTCTACAACATCTAATCTGCTTTTAAATTCCTCCATTGTATGTTTCATTTCAGATATGGCATTTCTTACTGATTGAATGTCCTCCCTAAATTCGTTCCTGAGTTCTTGAATATTGTTCCGTACCTCCATAAGCATGTTTATAATTTTTATTTGGAATGGTGAGTTCAGTTTCCTTTGGCCCTTTTTCTGGGGTTTGTGAGATTTTGGTCTGAACCACATTCTTTTGACGTTTCATATTTCTGTGTGGTGCCCACTAGTGTGCAGAAACTCCAGTCTCTGGAGTTGCTCAGCCCCAAGAGTGAGGTTGGGGGTCGTAGGGGAGTGAAGCTGTTGCCTGGTCAGAGGAAAGATCTGTTTCCCGGATTCTGACCTGCGGTGCCTGGCTCCAGCGTCAGAGCCAGTGGGCCAAGCACACACTTGTAAGCCTCTCTGCTTTGCATCTCTAGCTGTTGTAGGTGGAGCCTCCCTCTGGCTGGCCTGACACCAGCACAGTGACTGCCCATTTGCGAGCAGGTGCCTGCAGGCCAGTAGGAAGGCTCACCAGGCTGTGTGTCACAGTGGGGGGCCTCAGAAATGAGTAGGCTAGGCAGCCAGGGAGATGGAGCACACGAAGCTCCTAAAAGTTCCCAACCAACTGGGTAGAGCACACACAGACAACCTTGTCCAGCTCTCCCGTCTCCTGTGCAGCAAGCTCTGTGCAAACTCTGCCCCTTCAGCTGCACTCTCGCTGCTAGGAAGCCTCTCAGACCACCCACCCTTCCTCTAACACAGAGCGGCCGTGTGTTTATCCCATCTTCCAGAAATGGCCGGAATATCAGTCTCCCAGGCCCTCCACCCGTCTGAGCTCCCCAACTTCCAGAGTACCACACAGTATAGGCTTCTGCTCACAAAGCAGATCTCCAGGGCTAGGTGTTCAGCAGCCCCAAGCTTCCCCCACTTCCCACTCCATTTCTCTTCCCCCCACCGGTTAGCTGGGGTGGGGTAGGGCTTGGGTCCCATCGGATTATGGCTTTCGTACATTACCCTGTTTTGTGTGGTCTGCTCTCTTCGTGAGGTCTGTATACAGTCTGGTTCAGCCTTCCTTCTTCTTGCTGTTTTAGAGTTAGTTGTACTAATTAACTATATTTTTGTACTATTTGTGTTTTTGGGAGGATTTCTCCATGTCAACTTTCATGCCGCCATCTTGAAATGCCAATCAAACTTGTTGGGTCAAGGCCTTTTTGTTTCATTGCATTAAATATATCATTCCACTTCTTACCTGTAAGGTTTCTGTAGAGAAGTCTGAGGTTAGCCTGATGGTTTTCTTTTGTATGTGATCTTTTTTCTCTCTCTAGCTGCTTTTGAAAGTCTGTCCTTATATTTGATCTTTGCTATTTTAATTATTATATGTCTTGGTTTTGTCTTCCTTGGGTCCCTTGTTTTGGGAGATCTGTGCACCTCCATGGCCTGAGAGACTATCTTCTTCCCCATGTTGGGTAAGTTTTCAGCATTGTTTCTTCAAAGACACTTTCTATCCCCTTTTATCTTTCTTCTTCTTGTACCCGTACAATGCCAATATTCTTTTGTTTGGATTGGTCACACAGTTCTCTCAATATTCTTTCATTCCTAGAGATTCTTTTTTCACTCTGTGCCTCAGCTTCTTTGTATTCCTCTTCTTGAATTTCTATTCCATTTACTGTCTCTTCTACTACATCTTTTTAAATCCCTCCATTTTATGTTTCATTTCAGATAATGGAATTTCTTACTGATTGAATCTCCTTCCTTAATTCGTCCCTGAGTTCTTGAATATTTTTTTGTACATCCATGAGCATGTTTATTATTTTTATTTTGAACTTTCTTTCAGTAAGAGCTGTGAGTTCAGTTTCACTTGGGCCTTTTTTTTTGTGTTTGTGAGATTGTGGTTTGAACCAGGTTCCTTTCACGTTTTATATTTGTATGTTGCGCCCCCTAGTGCCCAGGAGCTCTAGTCTCTGGAGCTGCTTATTCCCTGGAGTGAGGTTGGGGGTCACAATGAGTGGCGCTGATGCCTGGGGGCGGAAAGAGCTGTTTCCTGCTTCCTGGCTGCACTGCCTGTCTCCACTGTCAGAACCAGTGGGCCAAGCACACAGGTGTAAGCCTCTGTGCTTTGCATTTGTAGCTGCCTTTGGCAGGGCCTCTCTCTGGGTGTCCTGATGCCAGGGCCGGGGCTGCTGGTTTGCGAGTCAGTTCCGGCAGGCCAGGAGGAAGGCACAGTGGAGGGCCTCGGAGCTGAGTAGCTGCCCAGGAGGATGGAGCGCATGAAGCTCCTGAAAGTTCCCAACCTGCTAGGCAGAGAGACCCCAGACAACCTTGTCCACCTATCACTTCTCCCGTACAGCAAGCTCCATGCTACTCCATGCTATCCCCGCCCCTGCAGCAGTCCTCTTGCTGCTAGGAAGCCTCTCAGTTCGCCCACCTTTCCTTTGTCCCAGAGTAGCTGGCTGTGGATCCCTGTCCTCCAACAACAGCTGAATCTCAGTCTCTCCAAGAATTTCGCCTGTCTTAGCTTTCCAAGCCCACTAATCTCCAGAGCACCATGCAGTGTAGGTTTGTGCTCCCAAAGCACATTTCCAGGGCTGGTTGTTCAGCAGTCCTAGGATTCCACCCCCTCTGTGCCCCATTTCTCTTCCTCCCCCCATTGAGCAGGGGTGGGGGAAGGGCTTGGGTCCTGCCGGATCGAGGCTTTGGTACATTACCCTGTTTCATGAGGTCTGCTCTGTTCTCCAGGTGTATGCAGTCTGGTGCAGCCTTCTTTCCTGTTGCTGTTTTAGGATTAGTTGTATTAACTATATTTTTGTATTATATGTGGTCTTGGGAGGATTTCTGTCTCACTTCTCACACCCCTATCTTTAATCTCCCCACCCCACCACCCCATCTGTGTTTTGTTAATGATTCTCTACCTTTGGGAATTGAGCAAGTTGAAGTTCACTCATTTCAATTCCTCTAACTTTAAGATCCTCTCCTTCCTTAGTTAATCGTGCGCAGCTAAATTTACAGATATGGAAATGATGAGACTGTGATTTTTTATTCAGGAACAAGTAAGTCTCTGAAACACTAAGGCATAGAGTTTTTGACGATTCTGAAGTATAGAGACAAATTAACTAATAAGAAAGTGAATAACCAAAAAAGAACCACAAAGAAGCAGTGAAAAGCCAAAAATCCCTGAGCTAACATGTTCAACAAGATAATCAAGAACTACGCAGAATCTGAAGACCTTGTTTTGTACAAAGTCAAAAAGCCCCTTAAATTCATGACATTTGTATATTTCTTGTATTCACATATGCATGTAGAGAAGGTGGGGAGGGCAGGAAGGGTATAGACCAGGTAGACATGGGAGAGCAAAGATCCTTGTATATGAACATACAAAATATATGCAAAACACATCTCTGAGTTATCAGTAAACAATTAAAACATAAATTTTTAAGCTGCTAAAATAGCAAGGGTTCCCAGAGTACAATAACTTACATGTTTAATCTACATATTATCTACATGAGATACAATATATTATCAAGTAACTTTGAAATTTGTTACATCATTAACTTCAGATGATATTTTCTTCATCTTAAAATTCCCTTTTGACTCCGCCATTGATAAAAACTAGAATGATGGTACTATAAAAGGGACAAGTTATTCCAGTACATTCTCAACTGTGTAATCCTAATGCTAGTACTAGGAGATTCTTAATATATATTTACTGAATTGAACTGGGTGACCCACATGATTACAGACAGACCTTCTTGGATGCCTACAGGCAGAGTTAATTTTGTTCCATCTTCTACATTCTTACAGACCTTTTTAAAAACCTTAATTACAGCTCATGCTTATCATGATACATTTTATTTTCACGATCTAATTAATGTGTTATACTACACTGGAAGCTCATCAGTAACTGCAACCATATCTAGTACATAATAGATGGCAGCAAATGTTTAGTAGCAAGGAAGGAAAGAGAGAAGCTATGAAAACTATGCTCCAGGAAACTTTTGATGACTAATTTACAACTTCATTTTCACAGGCTACCCTATCTCCTGCTACTACCCCATTCATTTCATCTAATTTAATAATCAAGTCCTACCTCTTCAGAAGTAATTAGACAAAGTGAAAAACTTAACTTACCAACTTTAGAAAGGATACATATAACTTTTATAGTTAAAAGATTTGAATACACTATACATAACTCAGTACTTTGAGCATCTTCAAGATCAACAATATCTCCTTACAGTACAAGAAACAAAACTTAAACCATGATTTTCTTTATATTCATTTCTGCCATGCACAGATATTTAAAATATTAAGGAATATATGTGCCCCTATTATCACACCTCCATTCAGTGAACAACTTCAAACAGTTAAAGGAATGATGTAGATTGATTTGTAATATCACGAAAGACCAAAAAATTTAGTGTCATAGAGATGTAAACCATACTATGTGTTGCAAAACTAAGCAAAATAACTATTCATGTGTGATGTTTATAAACATATATGCATGTATAGATGACTAAATACTTTAAAAAGCCTAAAGGGATACATATCTAACTGTTAAAATGATTACAACTAAATTACAGTGATTATTAGTACTACTAGAGCACAATGATTTTTTCACACTACATATTTATGATTATCTAAATATATATGAAGCTATTTATTATTTGTATAATTTTTAAAAATGAGAAGTGGAAATTTTGAATGCCTACTATTATACATTGTCCATGACACTTTACATTGTCCCATTTAAGCACCCTGATGAGGCTATGAGGTTGGCATTAAACTGAATCACAAAGTTGTTAAATGGTAATCTGAATCTGAACACAGGGCTCACTAAAGAAAAACTGTATGACTGCTCTTTTTCCTATACTATGAAACCTTATAAAAACATTTGGCTGAAAAGATTTAAGAGCTCTTAATCCCTGCTTTCATTTTTCTGCCTTAAACAAAAGACTGTTCCAAAATTACACATATACGTGTAATACCCACATGTATATTTTTACTTACGTAACCCTGATTTATTATCACAGTTCATTTGAACCTTCAACTTATTAAGTTAATATATTTCTCCATAGCAAGTTGGGTAAGAAACATATTTTAAATGTAAAATATGAAATAACATAACTTTATATAAATGAAGTAAAATTCACCTGTTCTACTTATCCAAATAAGATGTGAAAAGGCCAGCTCATTATTCCCATTTTATTTTTAATAAAAAGGCATTAAGTTCTTTCCAGTGACCTTTATAAAAGGAGCATGGCCTATAAAATCTATTCAAGGATATTAAATCCAGTTGATGTTTCATATGTTGACCTTATGAAGACCAATCACTCAATTAACTATTCCATTTGTCTTTCTTATTTATAGTCTAATAGAAAACCTTGCCACATAATATACCATGAATTTGTATGATTTCTGAGAGGTCAGAGCTATATTCCAACAAGTTTAATCTTTATGAAAAGTTTTTGGAACTCCTTTTTACAACAACAAAAAAAGGCATTCAGAAGTGGCAAAAGTTTTTAAATTTCCTCAACAGTAGCTATTTCATTCAGTTACAACCTCAGTGCCAACAGTGCCTGCACACAGTAAGGACACACTAAATATTTATTGAACAAATGGAATTAATGCCCTCTGATATCTAAAGTCTGCTAAAAGTTACCCATAATTAGCTGTGATGAATAAGATGACTGATCAGGAAAGATGAAATTAAGACTCACTCATCAACAACCTCAGCTGTGATCATAAGGTAATTCAACTTCTACTCTTATATTTTAATCTGTTCTGTTCTTCCATTGCTCATAAAGGAGGTGCTGAATGAAATCATGAAAAAAAGATTAAAAATTTGTTTGATCACTACAATAAATATATATAGTCTGGAGACCACTTTATAAAAAAGAATACTAGTCGAAACACATAAACCCAACCCAGTCATTACTACATACTTACACTGCAAGTATAAATTTTAAATTTCAAACTTCTAAGATTTACATGATAGAGTCCTAGTTCAATATTACTTGAATTACATGGAGGGGAAAAAGAACCTCACTATATACCATTTCCAGTTTTTATAAGAAACAATTTTAGCAGATCATCTGTTATTATAGTGATAAAAGAAAACAACATTAGGTATTTTGCTGTGTCGTATGTTATTCTACACAAATCCAAAAGAAGTAATACTTTCAACCCATTCAACATTTTCAAAACCAGAACTGAACCATTTCCCTTTGTCATTTACACTTTGATAAAGACTGGTCTGTATTTCTCATCTTGGCAAAGTTCAGCAATCCATTTCATATGACTGTTATTACTAATTAAAAATTGCCCGATAACATTTTGTACAGTAGGCATGAATAGAGAAAGTTTTGAATGTTAATAAGAAATAATCACTATTAACTATGAAATGGCAAAGTAAGCTGAATAGGAATAAAAACATTCACAACCAGAATAAAACTAGCAATAACTCTGAAAAACAGGATATAGAGTTTGTAGATAATGAATGCTAGCTAATTTTCTTCTCATCAAAATGCAGTGAAGTTTAGATCACTAGCTAAGTAAAACAGGGCACAGATGGCATTGTCATTTCTTACCCTATAGCCTCAGACTTTGGCAATTTCTCCAAGACTGTCCTGAGGGTCTGTGTCAATGAACTACCTTCTGTAAACACTCACTTACAATAAAAACATTAATTGACCATACATTCTTGTATAAAATACAAGACACATCTTTCACAAGCCAACATTCACTCTAAAGAATAATGTTAAACCTAAGGTTCACTCAAATGAAAGAGAGGTCTCCCTCCTGTCCACCCTCTCTCCTACTCAAACCTCAGAGTGTAAGGAAACTCCACGATGAGGACTGTCTTAATACATAAGAGGCTGTGGAAGGAACATAGGTTTAAAAAACAGATAGATAGGGACTATAATCACAGATATATCACTTCACAACTTTCAGGACTTTGGCTCTCTCTGACCTAGGTCTTCTCATCTTTAAAGTGGGGAAAGTTAAATAATCTCACAGTGTTGCTGTGAGACTCAAATGAAATATTTTACATAAAGCAACAGCTGAATTTGACAACCTAGAAGAAATGAACAAATTCCCAGAAACATATGATCTTCAAAGATAGAAACCAAGAAGAAACAGAAAATCTGAACAGACCAATTAATAGTAATGCAAATGAATTGGTAATCAAAAAACTCCCAAAACACTAAAGCCAAAGACCAGATAGCTTCATGGGTGAATTATACCAAACATTTAAAGAACAGCTAATACTTATCTTTCTTTAAATATTCTGAAAATAAAAGAGAAAGGAATACTTCCAAACTCATTATATGAGGCCAGCATCACTCTAATACAAAAAGACACTAAAAAAAAAATTAATTACAGATGAATATCCCTGATGAACACAGATGCAAAATTCCTCAATAAAATATTAGCAAGTTGAACTAAAAAATACACCAAAAGGATCATTCACCATGAACAACAAGGATTTATTCCAGGGATGCAAGTACAGTACACTGCAAATCGATTACTGTGATACAACACATTAATAAAAAAGATAAAAGCCATATGATCAATAGATGGTAAAAAAGCACCCATTCATGCTAATAAATCTCCATGAAGTGGGCATAGAGGCAACATACCTCACCATAATGAAGGCTATATATGATAAACCACATCTAACATCATACTCAACAGTGAATTCCTGAAAGCTTTTCCTCTAAGATCAGGAACAAGACAAGGATGCCCACTCTCACCACTTTTATTCAACACAGTATGGAAAGTCCTAACCATGGCAATTAGGGAAAAAAATAAATGAAAGGCATCCAAGTTGGTGAGGAAGAAGTAAAACTGTCAACTTTTTGCAGATCACATGATACTATATATAAAAACCACAAAATGCTTAGTAGAAATTATAGGAAAAAACTATTGAACATAAGCATGACCAATTTTTTTCTGTATACATCTCCCTGGGAAAAATTTAAAAGTAAACAAACTGGAATATGTCAAACTTCAATTTAAAAAATTTTACTGTAAAAAAAAAGGAAAACCCTAAAGATTCCACCAAAAACTATTAGAACTAATAAATAATTCAGTAAAGTTGCAGGATACAAAAATCAATATAGAGAAATCGACTGCATTTCCATATATCAATAACAAACTAGCAGAAAAGAAATCAAGAAAACAATTCCATTTACAATTCCATCAAAATAAGAAAATACTTAGGCATAAATGTAATCAAGGTGGTGAAAAATTTGTACTCTGAAAACTATGACACAGGTGAAAGAAATTGAAGACAAATAAATGGAAAGCTATCCCATGCTCATGGATTGGAAAAATTAATAGTTAAAATGACCATCCTGCCAAATGCAATTTATATATTCAATGCAATCCCTATCTAAATACCAATGGCATTTTTCACATAACGAGAACAAATAATCCTAAAATTTGTATGGAACATAAAAGACCCCAAATAGTCAAAACAATCTTGAAAAAAAAGAACAAAGCTGAGTGTATCACACTCACTGATTACAAGCAATTCTATAAAGCTACAATGTGACTGGCACAGGAACAAATCCCCAGATCAATGGAACAGAATACAGAGCCCAGAAATAAACCCACATATATGTGGTCAATTAATATATGGCAAAGGAGCCATGAAAACACAATGGGGAAAAGACGGTCTCTTCAATAAACGGTGCTGGGAAAACTGGCAGCTACATGTAAGAGAATGAAACTTGATCAGAGTCTAACACCACACACAAAAGTAAACTATAAATGTATTAAAGGCCTAAATATAGGACATGAAACCATAAAATATTAGGCAGGAATCTCTTAAACATCAGCACGAATAATTTTTTCCATATACACCTTCCCAAGCAAGGGAAAGAAATGCAAAAACAAACAAGTGGGATTACACCAAACTAAAAAGCCTCTGAACAGCAAAGGAAACAATCAATAAAATGAAAAGGCAACCTACTGTATGGGAGAATACATCTGCAAATGATATATACACTAAGGGGCTAATATCCAAAACATATAAAGAACTCATGACCTGCTCTGGATGGATTACCATTTTCCTGCCTTGAGGCAGCGACCTCCTCTTGTCCTCACCAGTTGCTGTCCTCGCTTTCCTTTGCTCTGCATCAGACAGCTGGTCCTGAGTATTCAGAGCTCTGCTCTGCTGGATGGTTTCTCCTCATCCTTCCCAGATGCCGCTGGCCTCTTTGCACCATCTGGAGAGCTGAGACCACATTAACCTTCTTGACTGGACATCTGGATTCCAGAGGAAATGCCAGGGCCAGAGGATAATGGCACAGGTATCAAAATCACCAAATAGGCAGACTCCAGGGATTAGCATACATATTTATGAAAATTGAAAAATCAGGAACTGGTAGAGGGAAAAAGATGGCGGCATGAGAAGTGAGGCAGAAATCTCCTCCATAAACCACATATAATATGAAAATACAGCAATATAACTAATCCTAAAAGAGTGACCAGAAGGAAGATTGCAGCAACCAGCCTACATCTGGGAAAAGAGAAGACCTCATGGAAAAGGGTAAAGTAACAAAGCCACAATCAGGTGGGACCCAGGCCCTCCCCCAATCCCAACTCACCTGCGGAAGAAAGAGAAACAAAGCAGGGAGGGAGTAGAAGCTAAGGACACCTAAATACACAGCCCTGGAGATCTACTCCGGGAGCACAAACACATATAGCATGGTGCTCTGGTGATTACAGGGGTTGGAAAGCAAAGACAGGTGGACTACTCAGAGAGAATGGGTAGAGACTACTCCAGCCACTAGTGGAGAACAGGTTCCCACAACTAGCTGCTCTGGGACAAAAGAAAGGCAGGCACTTTGAAAGATTATCCGACAGTGAGAGGGCTGCTAAAGGCAAAAGGACTACACAGAGCATGCTGCTCAGGAGAAGGAACAGGTGGACAAACGTGTCCTGGCACACTCAGCCCTGCAGGTTTTAGGAGCTTTAGGCATTCCATCACCCTGGCAGCCCCAAGGTCCCCCACTGTGATACACAGCCTGCTGCTCCTTCATCCCAGCCGGCACCTGTGAGCAAACCTGTTGCCCCTGCCATTACACCAGGCCAACCAGAGAGGAGCCCCACCAACAGGAGCTACAGAGAATGAATGAAGAGGCTGATCCCTGTGTGCTGTGCTCACTGGCCCTGACAGTGGAGGCAGGCACTGCCACCAGGAAGCAGGAAGCAGGAAAGAGCTCCCTTCCAGCAGGCACCAGCACCTCACACCTGTGACCCCCACCTTCGCTCAAGGTGCTGGGCAACTCTGAAGAGTACAGCTTCAGGGCATTACAGGGTGCTCCACCTACACAAACCAATTAATCTGCATTATCCAATAGGATAATGAAAAAGCAGAACTTTGTGCAATCCAAAATCCCACAAACACAAGAGAGAGGGCTCAGTAAAACTGGTATCACCAACATTCCGGAAAAAGATTTCAAAATAAAAATTACTAACATGCTAATGGAGCTATAGAAAAATACTCAAGATCAAAGGGATGAATTCAAGAGAGATAGACACTTTGAAAAATACAGTATCTGAAAGGAAACATAAAATGGAGGGATATAAAAGCACATTAGAAGAGGTAGAGGAGATGGTAAATGGAATAGAAATAAGACAACAGGAATACAAAGAAGCTGAGGCAGACAGAGAAAAAAGGCTATCTAGGAATGAAAGAATAATAAGACAATTCTGTGACCAATCCAAACAGAACAATATTTGCATTATAGGGTACAGAAGAAGAAGAAGAGAGAAAAAGGGATAGAAAGTGTCTTTGAAGAAATAATTGCTGAAAACTTCCCTGACATGGGGAAGGAAATATTCTCTCAGGCCATGGAAGAGCACAGATATCCCAACACAAGGCACCTAAGGAAGACAACACCAAGACATATAATAATTAAATGGCAAAGATCAAGGAAAAGGACAGAGTATTAAAAGGAGTCAGAGAGAGAAAAAGATAAGATACAAAGGAAAACCCATCAGGCTATCATCAGACTTCTCAGGAGAAACTGTACAGGCCAGAAGGAAGTGGCATGATATATTTAATGCAATGAAACAGAAGGGCCTGGAACCAAGAATACTCTACCCAGTAAGATTATCATTTAAATGTGAAGGAGGGATTAAACAATTTCCAGGTAAGCAAAAGTTGAGGGAATTTACCTCCCACAAACCATCTCTACAGTGTGTTTTAAAGCAACTGCTCTAGAAGGAAGTGATCCTAAGGCTAAATAGCTCTCACCAGAGAAAATAAAACCACGTAAAGGAAATAGACCAATTAATTACTAACCAAATGCAAAATTAAATCAGTTACCCACAAAGTCAGTCAAGGGATACACAAAGAGTACAGAATATGACACCTAACATATAAAGAATGGCAGAAGAAGAAAAAGAAGGGGGGAAAAAAGAAAATCTTTAGATTGTGTTTACAGTGGCATAAAAAGAGAGCTAAGGTGGACTGTTAGATAATAAAGAAGCTGCCCTGGAAACTATGGGAAGCATGAAACTAAAGCCTGCAATCGCAATAAGTACATCTATCAATAATCACCCTAAATGTAAATAGACTGAATGAACCCATCAAAAGACATGGAGTTACAGAATGGATAAAAAAGAAGACCCATCTAAATGCTGCCTACAAGAGACACTCTTCAAACGCAAAGACATACACAGACTAAAAGTGAAAGTATGGAAAAAGACATTTCATTCAAACAATAGGGAGAAAAAACCAGGAGTTGCAATACTTGTATCAGATAAAATAGATTTCAAAACAAAGAAAGTAACAAGAGATAAAGAAGGACATTATATAATGATAAAGGAGTCTCACCGAGAGGATAGAACCATTATAAATATTTATGCTCCAAACATAGGAGCACCTACATATGTGAAACAAATACTAACAAAATTAAAGTGAGAAATAGAATGCAATGCATTCATTTTAGGAGACTTCAACAGACCACTCTCTTGAAAAGACAGATTATCCAGTCAAAAAATACAAGTAAGGAGACAGAGGCACTGAACAACACATTAGAACAGAGGGATCTAACAGACATCTACAGATCACTTGACCCAAAAGCAACAGGATACACATTCATCTCAAGTGCACATGGAAGAGTTTCCAGAATAGATCACATATTCAGCCCCAAAAAGAGCACCAGTAAATTAAAAAAGATTGAAATTGTACCAATCAACTTCTCAGATCACAAAGGTATGAAACTAGAAATAAATTTTACAAAGAAAACAAAAAGACCCACAAACACAGGGAGGCTTAACAACATACTCCTAAATAATCAGTGGAACAATGATCAAAGAAAAATAGAGATCAAACAATAAATGGAGACAAATGAAAACAACAGCTCAACACCCCAACTTCTGTGGGACACAGAGAAAGCAGTTCTAAGAGGAAAGTAAACAGCAATGCATGCCTATCTAAAGAAAGAAGAACAATCCCAAATGAACAGCCTAAACTCACAATTAATGAAACTTGAAAAAGAAGAAAAAACGAGGCCCAACGTAAGCAGAAGGAAGGACATAATAAAGATCAGAGAAGAAATAAAATTGAGAAAAATAAAGTGAAAGAATTAATGAAACCAAGAGCTGGTTCTTTGAGAAAATAAACAAAATAGATAAACTCAAAGCCAGATTTATAAAGAAAAAAAGAGTATACACACATACACCGAAAAAGAAATGAGAAAGGAAAAATCCCTATGGAAACCACAGATATACAAAGAATTATTACAGAATACTATAAAAATTATATTCTAACAAACTGGATAATTTAGAAGAAATGGACAGCTTTCTAGAAAAATACAACCTTCCAAGACTGACCCAGGAAGAAACAGAAAATCTGAATAGACCAATAACGAGCAATGAAATTGAATTGGTAATCAAAAAGCTACTCAAGAACAATACCCAACAACCAGATGGATTCACCGCTGAATTTTATCAAACATTTAAAGAAGACCTAGTACCCAAATTCCATAAATTTTTCCAAAAAGTAGAAGAGGAGGGAATACTTTCAAACTCACTCTATGAGGCCAGCATCACTCCAATACCAAAACCAGTCAAAGACGACACAAAAAAAGAAAATTACAGACCAATATCTCTGATGAACATAGATGCAAAAATACTCAACAAAATATTAGCAACCTGAATTCAAAATGCATCAAAAAGATTGTACATCATGATAAAGTGGGATTTATACTAGGGATGCAAGGATGGTACAATATTTGAAAATACATCAACCTCATCTACTACATCAAAAAAAGAAGGAAAAAAATCACATGATCATCTACATAGATGGTGAAAAAGGATTTGACAAAATTCATCATCCATTCATGATAAAAACTCTCAACAAAATGGGCATAGAGTAAAAGTACCTCAACATAATAAAGGTCACATATGACAAACCCATAGCCAACATCATACTTAACAGAGAGAAGCTGAAAGCTTTTCCTATAAGATTGGGAAGAAGACAAGGATGCCTACTCTTCCTACTTTTAGGCAACATATTACTGGAGGTCCTAGCCACAGCAATCAGAGTACAAAAAGAAATAAAAGGCATCCAGATGGGTAAAGAACAACTTAAAACTGTCACTGTTTGCAGGCGACATGCTATTGTACATAAAAAACCCTAAAGAATCCACCAAAATACTACTAGAATAACTTAATTCAGGAAAGTTGCAGGACACAAAGTTAATACACAGAAATCTGTTGCATTCTTATATACTAATGATAAACTAGCAGAAAGAGAAATCAGGAAAACAATTTCATGTACAATTACATCTAAAATAATAAAGTACCTAGGAATAAACCTAACAAAGGATGTGAAAAACCTATACCCTGAAAACTACAAGACACTCTTGAGAGAAATTAAAGGAGGCACCAATAAATGGAAATACAGCCCATGCTCATGGGTAGGAAGAATTAATATTGTCAAAATGGCCATCCTGCCTAAAGCAATCTACAGATTCAATGCAATTCCTATCAAAATACCAACAGCATTCTTCAACGAACTACAACACATAGTGCTAAAATTCATATGGAACCACAAAAGATCCCAAATAGCCAAAGCAATTCTGAGACAGAAGAAGAAAGTGGGGCAGGGGAGATTATGCTCCCTGACTTCAAGCTCTACTACAAAGCTACAGTAATCAAGACAATTTGGTACTGGCACCAAGAACAGACCCATAGACCAGTGGAACAGAATAGAGAGCCCAGATATAAACCCAAGCATATATGGTCAATTAATATACGATAAAGGAGCCATGTATATACAATGGAACAATGACAGCCTCTTCAACAACTGGTGCTGGCAAAACTGGGGAGCTACATGCAAGAGAATGAAACTGGATTATTGTCTAACCCCATACACAAAAGTAAACTTGAAATGGATAAAAGATCTGAATGTAAGTCATGAAACCAGAAAACTCTTAGAAAAAAATATAGGCAAAAATCTCTTGGACATAAACATGAGCAACTTCTTCATGAACATATCTCCCCATGCAAGGGAAATAAAAGCAAAAATGAACAAATGGGACTAAATCAAACTAAAAAGCTTCTGTACAGCAAAGGACACCATCAGCAAAACAAAAAAGCATCCTACAGTACAGGAGAATATATTCATAAATGACATATCCAATAAGGGGTTAATATCCAAAATATATAAATAGCTCACATGACTCAACACCCAAAAAGCAAATAACCCAATTAAAAATGGGCAGAGGATCTGAACAGATACTTGTCTAAAGAAGAAATTCAGATGGCCAACAGGCACATAAAAAGATGCTCCACATTGCTAAGTATCAGAGAAATGCTAATTAAAACCACAATGAGATAACACCTCACACCTGTTAGGATGGCCAGCACCCAAAAGACAAGCAACAGCAAATGCTGGTGAGGATGAGGAGAAAGGGGAACCCTCCTACTGCTGGTGGGAATGTAAGCTAGTTCAACCATTGTGGAAAGCAATATGGAGGTTCCTCAAAAACTAAAAATAGAAATACCATTTGATCCAGGAATTCTACTCCTAGGAATTTACCCAAAGAAAACAAGATCACAAATTCAAAAAGACATATGCCCTCCTATGTTTATTGCAGCACTATTTACAATAGCCAAGACATGGAAGCAACCTAAGTTTCCATCAGTAGAAAAATGGATAAAGAGGAGGTGGTACATATGCACAGTGGAATATTATTCAGCCATAAGAAAACAAATCCTACCATTTGCAGCAACATGGATGGAGCTAGAAGGTTTTATGCTCAGTGAAATAAGTAAGCCAGGCAGAGAAAGATAAGTACCAAATTTCACTCATTTGTGGAGTATAACAACAAAGCAAAAAGTGAAGGAACAAAACAGCAGCTGACTCCCAGTACCCAATAATGGACTACCAGTTACCCAAGGGAAAGCAGGTGAGGAGGGCGGGAAGGGAGGAAGAAGGGGATTAAGGGGTATTATGATTAGCACACACAATGGGGGGGGTAGCACGGGGAAGGCAGTATAGCATAGAGAAGAAAAGTAGTGACTCTGTAGCATTTACTACGCTGATGCACAGTTACTGTAATGGGGTATGTCATGGGGACTTGATAATATGGGGGAATGTAGTAACCACAATGTTGCTCATGTGAAACCTTCATAAGATTGTATATCAATGATACCTTAAAAAAAAAGAACTCATATAACATAAAAAGAAAACAATTAAAAACTTCAGAGGACCAGAATAGACATTTCCAAATAAGAAATACAGATGGCCAACAGGTACATGAGAAGATGCTTCACATCACTAATCATCAGGGAAATGCAAATCAGAACCACAATGAGATATCACCTCAAGCCACTCAGAATGGCTGCTATTCAAAAAAATAAGAAATAAGTGTTGACAAGGACATGGAGAAAGGGAACCCTCCTACACTGTTGGTGGGAATGTACATTGGTGCAGCCACTATGGAAAACAGTGTGAGGGTTCCTCAAAACACTAAAAATAGAAATACCATAGGACCTGGTAACTCCACTTCTGATAATTTACCTGAAGAAAACAAAATCACTGATTCAAAATCACTCCTATGTTCAGTACAAGATTATTTACAATAGCGAAGATATGAAAGCAAACAAAGTTTCCATCAATAGATGAATGGAGAAAGAAGATGTGGTATATATACACAATGGAATGTTATTCAGCCATAAATGAGAAAGAAGTCTTGCCATTTGGGAAAACATGAATGGACCTAGTGGGTATTACGCTAAGTGAAATAAGTCAGGCAGAGAAAGACAAATACCATAAAATTTCACTTGTATATGTAATCTAAAAATAAACAGAAAACCAAATGAACGAAACAGAAATAAACTCATAGACACAAAGAAGAAATTGATGATTACCATGGGGGAAGGGCTGGGGTAGGTGGGTGAAATAAGTGAAGGGGATAAAGAAGAACAAAATCTCAATTATAAAATCAATTAATCACAGGGATGAAAGTACAGGATAGAGATTATAGTCAGTAATACTGTAATATCTTTCTATGTTGACAGTAACTACACTTATTGGGGTGAGCATTTGTTGAATCAGTAAACTGTACACTTGAAAGCAACAGAATATGGTATATCGGTATATCGATTATATTTCAATAAAAAATTAGAGCCACTAGCACAATGTATGTTAAATATTAAATGTCTGCCCCTCTGCATTTTTAAACTTTATCTAGTCTCCAACACAGCATAGTGACTGGTCAGAAAACATGAAATCAAGGAATTCTTGGGTAATTGGCTTTGTCAGGTTAACATCAGAATCCTCTTGACCAGTACAAGGATGGCTGCGAGGATGGATTTTAATCAACCACTTACATAAGAAGTAATTTTTCAGAAACAGCAAAATGATAACTAAGTGGAACTTAGGGTATATATGTGATATTAAAGTACCTTTGGTTTTCTATACATATTTTAGTGCCTATGTGCAAAACCAAGATTACCACTTTCTCTAACCATGCCAGAGGAATGAGCATTACCTACAGTGAAAGAGAAAGAAAAGTGCCACTAAAATGTGAGTCTCTACTACAGAGAAGTGATCCTAACAGTCTTCAATAAAATTTTATAACCAAAACAAATAATCATTTCTGAAACTATTCAGAGCTACCCTTAATTTCACTAATAAGTCACTAAAAACCTGTAGGTATAATTAGGACCAATTGCCAAACATCCCAGAAAAGCATGCCATCTCTGTGGGGAGAAAAAGCAAACTCAAGACCCTTGGGAGAGAATCAAATCTCTCAGTAAATATAAGATGAGTAACAGGCTGCCACACCCATGCTATAATGAAATGGTGTAATAACCTACTTCCTAATAAATACAGTTAAAATTATAGATGGAATACCACAATAGTTATTCTTAAAATTCGACGTGCACTCATCATGCAATACACTATTCAAACCATCTAGTTTGGCTTAACTGAAGCAGAGTTACCTCTTCAAATGGAGACTACAGGATCCTCTGGACATGGAAGGGATCACCAAATGTAATTCCTAGAATCATGTATGGTAAAGAGACTAGAAGAAAAAGTGAATAATACCCAGTCATTTCCAATAACGTTTCTTGGAAAATTAAACTTATGATATTAATGTAGAGGAAGGGCCTCAATACAAGAGGCCTGAACTGGCAACCCAAAGGCCCTAGTCCTGTCTCAGATGAGTAAAAGGATTTGGTCAAGGTAAATTCAAGTGAGAAGTCAGAGTCTGCCATAGAACAGCAAACTGGTAGAGACACAGAAAAATGAAAAGAGGCTGCAGAAAACAGCCATGGTGTTATACAGGAATTAGTAGAGTCGAGTCATGACTAATGGGAATCAGGAATGCTGATGACGTATTTATTCAAAGACTAAGTTCAAGATTGGGAACATGAGGATGCTTAATTCAGAGTCCACGATCTATAGTCTAAAATATAAGACAGAAGAGATGAGGATGTTACCAAAAAACCTGATGCTCAACAGTGTGGTATTATAAATCGACTTGAGCTTCTCAAAGTGCAATCCATCCATCAGCAACTGGGTCTCACCTGGGAGCTTAGTACAATTGCAGACTCTAAGACCCCATCCAAGACCTGCTGAATGAGAATGAGCATTTTAAAGAGATCCAAGGCTCTACAAAGGTAGTTGGAAAAAAAAGAGAGAGAAGAGAGGGGAGGGGAAAAGAGGGAAGAAGAGACCATACAGTAGCTTTTTTTTTAGACAAATCCAACT